>APFE031687071.1:20425-88761 GCA_000404065.3 Pinus taeda | reverse complement strand
AGAGAGAGAGAGAGAGAGAGAGAGAGAGAGTGGGAGAAGGAGAGTGAGTTAGAGAGAGTGAGAGAGTGAGAGTGCGAGAGTGAGTGTGAGAGAGTGTGAGTGAGTGTGAGTGCATGAGTGAGTGTGTGTGTGTGTGTGTGAGAGAGAGAGAGAGAGAGAGAGAGAGAGAGTAAGTGAGTGGGCGTGAGAGAGAGAGTGAGTGAGAGTGAGAGTGAGTAAGTGAGTGGGTGTGAGTGAGTGAGTAGAGAGAGAGAGAGAGAGAAAGTAAAAACTTCCATTAAAATTACATCCTCACACATAGATAAATTAATAAAACTAGTCGAAAGGGACCAACCCAAAAATATACCACCTGAATTCCCACTAGCATCCATAGAAAATAAATTCCCCCCACCAACAATTTAGATAAGCCTTCAACAATTTCAAGCCTACATACAAGCTCTTGTAAGAAAATTACATTTATATTATGATGAAAGAATAAATAATTGAGGTCATTCCTCGTAGGAGGGAGAGAGCGAGAGAGAGAGAGAGAGAGAGAGAGAGAGAGAGAGAGAGAGAGTGAGTGAGTGTGCATGAGTGTGTGTGTGTGTGTGTGTGAGAGAGAGAGAGAGAGAGGGAGAGTGTGTGTGTGAGTGAGAGTAGTGAGTATGAGTGTGCATGAGAGAGAGAGAATGAGAGAGACAGTGAGTGACTGAGAGAGAGAGAATTAGTGAGAGAGAGTGAGTGAGTGTGCATAAGTGAGAGAGAGAGAGAGAGAGAGAGTGAGTGTGCATGAGAGTGAGAGAGAGTGAGAGTTAGAGAGTGAGAGAGAGTGAGAGAGTGAGTGAGAGAGTGAGAGGGAGAGAGAATGAGAGAGTGGGAGAGGGAGAGAGATAGAGAGAGTGGGAGAAGGAGAGAGAGTTAGAGAGATAGAGAGAGTGAGAGTGAGAGAGTGAGAGTGTGAGTGAGGGTGAGAGAGTGAGTGCGAGAGAGTGTGAGAGAGTGTGAGTGAGAGTGAGAGAGTGAGTGTGAGAGAGTGTGAGAGAGTGTGAGTGAGTGTGAGTGAGAGTGAGAGAGTGTGAGAGAGTGTGAGTGAGTGTGAGTGAGTGTGAGTGTGTGAGTGAGTGTGGGTGAGAGAGAGAGAGAGAGAGAGAGAGAGAGAGTGTGTGTGTGAGTGAGAGAGAGTGAGAGTGAGAGTGAGAGTGAGTGAGTGTGAGTAAGTGAGAGTGATTAAGTGAGAGAGAGAGAGAGAGAGAGAGAGTGAGTAAGTGAGTGTGATTAAGTAAGTGTGTGTGTGTGTGTGTGTGTGAGAGAGAGAGAGAGAGAGTGAGTGAGTGAGTGAGTGTGCATGAGAGAGAGAGAGAGAGAGAGTGAGAGAGACTGAGAGAGAGTGAGAGAGTGAGTGAGAGAATGAAAGAGAGAGAGAGAGAGTGAGAGAGTGGGATAGGGAGATAGATAGAGCGAGTGGGAGAAGGAGATAGAGTTAGAGAGATAGAGAGAGTGAGAGTGATAGAGTGAGAGTGTGAGTGAGAGTGAGAGAGTGAGTGTGAGAGAGTGTGAGTGAGTGTGAGTGGGTGTGAGTGAGTGAGTGTGCATGAGTGAGTGCGGGTGAGAGAGAGAGAGAGAGGGAGAGAGAGAGAGAGAGAGGGAGAGAGACTAAAACCTTCCATTAAAATTACATCCTCACACATAGAGAAATTAACAAAACTAGTCGAAAGGGACCAACCCAAAAATATACCACTTGAATTCCCACTAGCATCAATAGAAAAGAAATTTCCCCCACCAACAAGTTAGATAAGCATTCAACACTTCCAAGCCTACATATAGTCTCTTGTAAGAAAATAACATTTGGATTATGATCAAAGAATAAATAATTGAGGTCATTCCTAGTAGGGGAGCACCCCAACCCCTTGACATTCATGGATAAGATATTCTAGGTAACCCTTGAAGTAGGGAATTATTCTCAAAGGGCCCTAAAAAGGGTTGAGAGTACAATTGCAACCTTCCAGAACAAATCAGAGCATTTTTCTAGAATTGGGACTAAAGAGCATAATGCACCTACTATTTCTCCCAAGTTTGATGATAAATAATTCTAAAGCTCTCCTTCACCAATATTCCCATTATTAATGTCTGCTTCAACAACCTTAGGTATATTCCCCATATACACAACATCATTATCTACTATTAGATCCTATGTTCTCATTTCTAAAGAATCATTGATCCAAATTGACTCTTATAAAGGAAAACTAAATCGGGCCATACGGATCTCCTTCTTGATAACCAAATATTTCCGGGCTCTTTTGTGATAGGCTACTTCCTTGAATAATTAGAGATGAAACCCTTACATCACCCTACACCTTATTATTTTAAACCACTTCTAAAGTATGTAGAGGGTTATCATTAGAGATGACATTTGGGTCAACAAGGGGCATCTTTAGTCTTGAAGGCTATTCTCCCATAGAACATTATATTAGGCTTCATTTGGCGTAGAAATTCTAGTCACCTCAGAGATTCCAACTTTCTTAATGTCCAAAATTTCTACCAATTCTTCAACTTTATTCGAATTCACATCCTTCTCCACCTTTTTTGGAGATGAAATCCTGCAGGATAAATCATGTATGACGTGTCCCAATTTTTTACATCTCCCACATCGAAAAGGTACACCCCAATAGTCCAAGGGTTTCACAAAAGTATAATCCTCCAGTTTTAAAACAAATTATGCTACCATACCTTTGGAAATATCAGATTAGATAAGCACTTAAGATACTCTTCTAGAAAAAATTGTACTTCATGAAAAATAGGGTTCTTCCAATCAAATTCCCAATACCCCTTACATACTTAACATTCTAGAATTGAGGCAACAAACCCGACAAAATAAGACAAGCATGACGAATAAAAAATGTTTCATGTCGTGGGTCGAAGCCATGGTATCAACATCTTAGAACAAGGATTGACTCCACCACAACCGCAAACCCTTCAGGATTGTCTCTACATCCATTTTTGAACAAAATATAAATAGAACCCAACCCTTTAGAAGAATGTGAGAAGACAAGAAATAACCCAATCTAGGGACCCGAAATTTTATCAACCATTATCCCCAACTTTTCTTTTTAAATTTCTTGTCAAAAAATCTACCGATGACACCAACATTAAACAAAACCAAGGAAAAATCAACAGAAAGATCAAAACCTAGAATACATTCAAACCTTCCTTCTCGAGCTCGAAAACCTTGAGTCTTCCTTCACTGATGAATTTTTTTTTTTTTTTTCTGCTACTACAAATACATCTCGATCCACTTCCTCAACAACCTTAGCCTCCTTAGGGATCACAAAGAAACTTGATAGAAAACCTACACCACATGCTTCCTTCCCTGAAAAGCCATTTATTAACTTATGCACTGAAGGATTGTCACTGTCAATAGAATTAGACATAGGGATAACATCATGATTTTCTTCTGACTTAATTTGTGACTCCATTATTCCATCTAGATAAAGACCCTTCTACCTACCATCTCCTATAGGTTTTTTGAAATGCTCTTTCCAGAGAGTGTCAGTGTACTCCTTTTCACATTTAAAAAGGATTTTAGCATTCCAATTTCGTCATCCTATAGCTCAACCCCACAATCATACACATCTTCTAGAGCCACAAAAATAGAACCAAAGTTTACTTAAAAATAAATTTTACTTAGAACTAAACTTAGTGTTTTTTTGATACAATTAATTATTTTCTAGTCATAAACTAACTATTGAAAATAATTTCTGTTAGAAAACCCTTCAAACCTTCAATCCTCTCCACAGTTGCTAGCCACAACTAGGGCTTTCCTAGAAAACGGGGCGACTTAGACTAAATATCTCGATCTGCCACTCTCCATGGTAGATCATGGGTAACAAATCAGCTACAACCTCAATGGCTTTGATGTACTCTTCTCCTTAGGCCAACAATTGGATGCAACTCTTCTTGAACGATTGTTGTGGGTTTGATCGACAGTGGCGAAGACCCATAATAATGGCTATTCTGCAAATGGATATAATAAGGTTTGTAGAGATGGGAACTCTCCTTAGGAAGGATGATACTATCACTATCAAGCGATGACACATATTAGTGATATTAAATCCTGTACTAATCCATATTTATGTATTGATATTGCCATGCCATAAAACAACCATGACCTTCACTATAAGGGCCATGAAAGTTGGTATGTCAATAATACCGATTTCAAGGTTACAGATCACATGGATTCCAACAATCATGTCTCATAATATCAATTTTGGAGATATAGTTGTAGAGGTTACATGATAAATGTAAAATTATATATATATATATAATATATATATATATATATATATATATATATAATAATAATATATTTAATATATATATAATATATATATATATAAAATATAAGTATATATATAATTTGTTGTATTCATTAACAATGACCACCTATGGTCAAGAAGGGTTGAGTGAGGGATAAGTTGTCTATACCAATATGCATATCGATGATATTGTCGGGTCCATAACCCATCACATGACCCATCCTAATCCCTATGCAGGGGTGGAAACACGAAACGCGTTCAAAAGAGTGAGGAACTTTAAGTGTCTCACATTCATGAAACTACTTGGATTGATACTAACTAAGAAAATATTAAGGCTATATCATGTTTTTTTTTTGTAAGTAAGCACCCACGGGGGATTTGAATTGGTGACCTACCGCAAGGAGTGCCTTAATAGTGCACCCATTCATTTTCAATCCAAAGCCCCGTGGGCTATATCATGTTTTCTTCAAAACAAATTAGAAATTTTATAATAACTATAATTTCTTTTCTTTGTAAGTAAACGATCTTTGTTACAATAATATTACAAAAAGTACAATCTTTGGAGCCTTAGAGATCAGCATAAACTGGCCATG
This sequence comes from Pinus taeda, assembly GCA_000404065.3. Classification (NCBI taxonomy): domain Eukaryota; kingdom Viridiplantae; phylum Streptophyta; class Pinopsida; order Pinales; family Pinaceae; genus Pinus; species Pinus taeda. The sequence goes on along the minus strand of APFE031687071.1, from coordinate 83,876 downwards.
AACATGATCCTCAGAGAAAGGAGACATATAATGAAAACATATGTGGGGAGGTTTATGCTCTTGGAGGAGAAACCAAAAACCCTCTCTGCAGTTACAAACCGACAAAATATGTAAAATCATGACAGAGAGGATAACACCACCTATAGAGACTAGTAAAAAAAAACAAGAAGTAGGAGAAGTAGCCACACTACCATGGAAGACCAACAATGAAAACATAAGGAAAAACCTAAAGCCATGCTACCTTGAAATACCACATGTTCCAACTAATGCTTAGGTGAATCCTCCTGGACCACGGGGCAAAACTTGTAGTTGTTCGGGTCATCTAGTAAAGGGAGCCCTGAGTAGGCTCACGAGCTAGAAGAATCAGGAAATTTGGCATATCATTGGATGGAATCACTACATTGGCCACAATGTCCACTAAATTGGCTACTCAGATTGCCACCTTTACCAAAGGAGGGACTGAAACCATTGGACCCAACTTTACTTGCTAAGGTACTAGTGACGTCTTGTAGAGCGTATATGAGGCTTAACATGGGGACTGTTTTCATGATCTGTAGAAAATGAGGAGTCATCCACCATATCATTCGAGGGTGAATCAAACCCATGAAGTTCCATGCCTAGAAGACAAGAATTTCGTTGGTATGTAGCCTTTACATGGTGTAAGTGGAATTCTATATCTAGTACATTTCCTTCGAACAACATGTTGGTGTCTTCTTAGTACTAATAGTGTCACCCTAGGGCGTTGCACAGGGCCCAAAGATGGCAAGTTGAGATTCATAGGTTGCATGCTTCAACATAAACCACTATTCTTCTGAAGTAGTGGGGAAGACACAGTTGAAATTTTAATCACCTCATCTAATGGGCCTTCCTTGCTCTTGAACTATGGTTGTAGAGGAAGAATACAAAGTTTTGAAGTAGAGAAAAGATACCACCTTCACTTGACTGGAAAAATTGAGGTGTAGGTTATGAATTCCCATCGTTTTAATGAGGGATGGAAAGCCGCATATGCCAAATGGTAAAGCCATGTACTTAATATGCTTTAATTTCCGGCGGGGGGTGGACTTGACACCACCCCCTTGCTTCCTTCTCGAGACATGGTTGGAAGAAAGCTTGATGCATCGCCAAAATCCCACCCAAGGCTTATGTACTACCTTAATTAAGTTGCATGGAAATTTGGATCAACTGGACTACCACCTAGAACTGGGGGAAATATTATAATTTATTTAATTAACAAACTATTCATAATTTTTATTTGGATTTTATTTACTTATTATGGTTTATTAATATTTGCACTTCTTTCAACATAAATAAAAAGTTTATTATTATTTTTTTAATATTTAATATTTAAAATGTTTATGATAAATATAAGTATAGTTTAATTATTATGATTTTTTACTTTTTTATAAGTATATCTTTCCATTAATTTTGTCAAAAATGTGAGATATTTGTCAAAATTGTAAGTTTGCTTGGGTAAACAAGGTATTCCATGCATGATGAACACCTTTAATATCCACTCACAATACTAGATCAAAATCATAACACCAATGTTTTTATGTGGTTAAAACCATCTGAGAGGGAAACAATGCACATCCCCAGCTAATGCGAGCATTTGAGGCAACTTTATTAATGAAAAACAAAATATTTTACATAAGATTTTTCTCACCATTGATCATCAACCATGACCCTCCATTCCCTTTAAATAGAGTTCACAGACCAATCGAGTGTTAAGCCATGGATCAATAGAAATTAGTATCGAAGATAATATGAGCCATCGAATCATTCTATGTCTAAAAAATATCGTGACATTATATTAAAATACAACTAATGCATAATAAAGAAACACACTAAGAAGCACACTTTTACCTAAGAGACAAATTATACCATGTTGAACTTAACTAACTCCTAAGTGTCTAAATATCCTAATACCCCCCCTTAAGAACAATCTTAGATAAGATTAAAGGATTTACAAAGGTGACATAATGGGAGAAGGAAGGAGGCATTCGAGCTTATCCCCCTTTAATGAAAACATCCTAAAATCCTAATATACATTGAAGTTTAGAAAACTTTTCTTCTGTAAGAGATTTTGTGAAAATTTCTGCAACTTGATCATTTGTAGGGAAAATGTCACTTCAATAACTCGATCATGAATGAGTTTTCTGATGAAGTTCACTTGTAACTCAATGCGTTTGCTATGTTAATGATAAACTGGATCTTTGGCGAGCTAGATGAGACTTATATTGTTGCAGCAAAGGGTGGTTGGATGCTATTTCTGGAATCAAAGCTCTGAAAGGATCTATTGTAACCACAAGACTCCTTGACTTGTATTAAACACTGCTTGGTTGTTAGGTCCCTATACTACTAGTGTAACCCCTTATTGTTATTAGTACAACCCCCTTATTATATTGTTGTGCCCATGTAGTCCCCATATTGTTATTATTGTGCCCCATAGAAGCCCACTATTGTTATTATTGTGCTCTTACATTCTTATTGTTATGTCGGCTCTGATTATATTATGGCCCCTTGGACTCCTATATATAGAAAGGAGGTCTTTTCATTTGTATGATCCAAGAATTGTTCATTTCTATAATGTAAATGAGGTTGCCCCCTCGAAGAGGCTGATTTCTAAGGCATTGATCTATCTTTTCTATCTTTTCGTGAGTTGGTTTTATAACATTGGTACTCTGCTTTTGCAGAAGCATGAGAAATAGTATGTTTCTTTTTACAAGCCCAAGTGACAAGTCCAGAACCAATTCTAAAAACATAACATTTAGTAGGCTTCCAATCATCATGGTCACCAACCCAATATGAATCAGTGAAACCAACCAACAAGATAGTCCTCTCTGAAATGTATTGTATCCCAAACCGAACTATACCTTGAATATATTGAAGTATCCTTTTTGTTGCTTTCTAATGACTTTCATATGGTGTTTGCATATACTTAGGAACAAGACCAACAACAAACGAAATATCAGGACGAGTATGAGTCAAATATAAGAAGCTACCAACTAATTGATGGTACAAAGTGGCATCAACTTCAGGTGTAGTGCAGGTAGTAGTAAGTTTGAATCTAGATTGAAAGGGAGAAGGGTCTAATTTATAATCTTCCATGTGAAAGTGACGAAGAAGGTCACATGCATAATTAGATTTGGAAAGATAAATTCCTTGGTTTGCAAGACTTGGAGGCCAACAAAATAATACAAATATCCGAAGTTTGCCACTTCAAACTTCTTGTGAAGGCTTGAATTCACACGGGTTAAAAGTTTATGGTCACTACTAGTGAGGATAAGGTCATCAACATAATGAAAAAGGATTATGAGATGGCTTCATACTTTTTTCATGTAGAAAGTGTGGTTAGAATGACATCTAGAGAATTTGGTGTCAAGAATAAATCTATCCATTTTTTCATACCAAGCTTGAGGAACTTGTGTAAGACCATAGAGAGATTTCTTAAGGTGAAAAACAAGGGTGGAGTCGCTCTGAACATAGACAGGAGGTTGTTCTAAGTTGATTTCTTCTTGTAGATTCCCATGCAAGAAAGTGTGTTTAACATCCATTTGATGGACTTTCCATCCATGTGAGGTAGCAAGGGCTAGAACAACATATATGGAATTCATTTCAGAAATTGGGGCAAAGTTTCATTGTAGTCAATTCCTTTCACTTGATAGAATCCTTTAGAAACTATCCACAGATTATGTCTTTCAATACTTCCATCTGATGCATACTTAGTTTTTTATACCCATTTACATTTGACAAGTTTTCTTCCTGTTGGAAGAGGTATAAGTTACCAAGTATCGTTCACCATTAAAGAATGTTATTCTTGATTCATTATTGTTTCCCGATTTGGATGTCCTAAAGATTCTGTAGATACTTTCAGATCATGAGCCTTTGAAACTTGAGCCAAAAGAGAGGAGGGTCATTGGAATTGTGAATGAGTATGACATTGATCTATATGATAACTAACAAGGTCACCTACTACTTCATGTGTTGAACAATCCCATTTTGGAAGTTGTGGTGCTGCTGCATGTTCATGTTCAATGGAATCATCTGGAGGAATGTGAGTAGGAGGAAGTGGATTTTCATCCTCAGTGTCATCATTTGAAGAGGAAACCATAATAGGAAGAGGTGGTGGAAAAAAAACCAAATATGTCTCACATACCAAAGAGGGAACAAGCATCGAATTAGGCTGGAAAACCAAAGTTTTTCATCAAATTTAACATCCATTCTAATGATTATTTTATTGGAGTGAGGTTGAAGAATTTTTTAACCTTTTACATATTTAAAATATCCAACAAAAATACACTCTCCCTTTTAGGCTATAAATCTTTCCCCTTTTCATCTGGATTGTGAGCCCATGCTTCATTAATAAAGATATGGAAGTGGTTTACATTAGCTTAATTTTAGTCCATGATTATTTCAGTTTTATATTGCTTAAATCTTTTATGGGAATGTGATTTCATATCTGATTTTCATAGTTGATGGCTTTCTCCCAATAATAAATACTTAAACCTTAGATTGAATCATACAATTACCAAATTCTTTTAATATGTGATTCTTTCTTTCAACAACACCATTTTGTTGTGGTGTATATGAAACAATATGTTCCATTTGAATGTCGTGTGCAATGTAGTAAGTTGTGAATTTATTATTAACATATTCACCTCCATTATCTATATTTAACCCTTGTAGTTGGTGTCTATATTTTTTTTATACAAGGGCCTTATAGGCCAAGAACAAATCAAATATTTTTAAGTTTTAAGAAATAAACCCAATTGCATCTAGAAAAGTCATTAATGAAAGTTAAGAAGTACTTGAACCTAGAGAAAGAAGGATAAGAAAGTGGACCACATAAATCATGACAAACAAGATGCAAAGGGGCTGAAGCATGCCAAGAGGCACATTTATCAAAGTTGTCCTGGTGATGTTTTCTAAGAACACAAGTCGCACAAACACCATCTTTGCAAGAAATGAAAGGAAGACCATTCACCATATTTTAATTACATAGTTTCTGTAGTGAGAGATAGTTTAGATGACAAAATCTCTCATGCCAAAGTTTTCTCAAGTTATAATTATGAAAAATAAAAACCGAGAGAAAAGATGATGACCCAAAGTTACCAAACTGTTAAACACATACATGGAATAGACAGGATGTGAAAGATAAAACATGGATTGCATTTACTTTTCACATTAATGTACACTTATAATACATTGATATGACTGTGGGATTCATATTAAAACATCTCTTGGAATCCCTTTGATTCTTCAACTCCCACACCTTAATCTTTAGTAGATTAGGTGTCTAGCATTCCCCCCCTTAATTCAAAGGGGTATATACAAGTCGAAGAAGAGAGCTCTAACACAAAAATACAACAACACATGACAACAATAAACTAAATGTGCTCTCTAGGATGATGGCATAAGGTGGGATAACTTGAGGTCTCAACCGATGAGAATTACCACCAACACTGGAACACTTAGTGTAGTTTTTTGAACTCTTCCAAATCTGGCAAAAAGTCAAGGTGTTCTTCTAGAGGAAGTGCTCCTAATTCTTTGCAGAGGGAGAAATTTAACCTAGAAGAAGGGAGTTCTATAACCTGTGGTGGTTTAAGGAAGGCAACCAACCAAAGGAATGATTAGTGCAATTCCTGGAACTCTTCCAAATATGGCAAGAAGCTAAAGTATTCTACTAGAGGAAGTGCTCCTTAATGCTTTGGAGAGGTCAACCTTCAACCTAGAAGAAGGGAAGTTTGAAACCTGCGGTGGTTTAAGGAAGGCCACCAACCAAAGGCATGCTTAGGGGCTTTTGTGTCTCTGGATACAACTCTAAATTTGGGTATGACTATCAATGGCTGTAGGCTCAGGAAATAGGTTCAGGTTGTGGCTCAGGCTCGCTTGATTTATAATTGAAACTTGCAGATGACCTTAGATTCCCCCCTTGCCAGATACAAGATGAGATGATGGAGAAAAATCAACTACAAGAATTTTTAATACTCTAGAAGAAATTATGACATATGACTGAAATATCTTCTTGGCTATTGAAGCCCATTTCCAAGAATCAATCCATCCAAGGTGAACCTTTGTTCTTGCAGGAGGCATTTTTTTAAAGCATTTGTTTGAAGAATGAGTACGTTGACCATAATGCTTACATGTATGAAGATAAAAATAGTGATTTTTCACATGGCCAACTCGGTCACAATGTTAGCATTTGACAACTTTTGGTTGCGAATGTGGAGGAGCATAGTCTGGAACAGGTGAAGGTGAATTGTCATGAAGAAATCCGACACTCCAAAATTTAATGATATTTAAGTAATATGGAATATGAAAGGATGCCTCCTTATCATATCCAAGACTTTTTTTGTGCTTGTTGCTGATAAGCTATTCGTAAGGTCTGATGATTGGCGTGGGAAGTGCAAATTGAACCTCCTCATCTTTTTGCACATATGCTCCTGAAATGGGTACTACATCTGCCATTTCTTGTTGCTAATGGGAGACTGTCTCAATGTTATGAACAAAAATAGGTCTAGAATGATGTCTATGCTGTTGTAGTTCATCTTGTTGTAGCTGAGATTCAAGCTGCGAAAATTCTATCTTCTCTTGTGCATTTTGTAGATATGTTTGAATGTATCCAAGAGTGTTTTTGTTGATTTCGACTATGCTATCAGTAGTGGACACAATTAGAGTTCCCAATAAATCCAATAATCCATGATTTTTTTTTCTTTATCCAAACTTTTCAAGTCAACAAATGACCATAAATGTACTTGTAAAGGTGGATAGCTAGTAATGTAATATTTTTCAAAATTAAATGTGCCCAATGATAAGAGGGAAATCCACTCAGATCCAATCAAACAAGGATAATCCCATTAATATCTGAATGCTCCTCTCGAATTCAAAGCACAGGAAATAATGTCACCACAAACCTAAATACCACTCTTAGCTTGGACCACAAAATAAAAAAATAATTGGTAACCTCTCCTTGGAGGTCACAACATAATATCAAAGGCCATGCAAGTCGTTTCTTAAATAAACTGCTTATTTAACAAATGGACATGAGGCCTTATCATCTTGGCTCTTCTTCCTTCAATTTACTTGGGCCAAATTTCAACGATGACTGTTTCAATCTACAATGGCACTCTCTTCTTGCGCTATTTCGTTAAAGAATGGGGGTTGTAAATCTTTAACTAGTGACAAAAAAAACTATAAAAAATGAAGAAATCAATACTTTGACAAGGCATCAGTTTGAACGCCTTTTCTCAACAAGCACATAGTCGAGCTATCTTCAAGAAAATGGATCTACAAGACCTGTGTGTATTAAATGAGCGAGGTTTTGGTGGAGAGAGCCATTGACATCTCCAAAGAATGCTGCATGAGTCTTAGCACCTTCGGTAACACCAACTCGTCAACATGAAACAACAAGCACATATGGATATGAGCACATATGAAATAACCAACACATGAACTAACCAGTCAATGAATCAACAAACAAGCATTACATGGAGAAATTTCAATGCATAAATGAACTAGCTAGAGATACTGATATTAAATGCATGCAACATTCCAATGCACTAGCCTTCATCGCATGTAATTATAAGTGACAACCTCAACCCATTTATCATGGAGATTATTTTACACACCATATATATTGAATATGTTTCATTGCAATGAATACCATACATTGTACCTACATCATTCACAAAACGATCTTCAAGAAAGGGCATGATCTTAATGAAAGGAACACCAACACATAATACACTATGGAGCTCAACACATACTTCAATTGTATATATCATCTTCAACACCATATAAAAAATGTGTCCCAAATGTTATCCATATGCAAGCCTTCAATATTCCTTGCAAAATTATAAGTTATGCTTGTCTCATTTAAACTGACCATAGACTCGTAACCGTCGATTTTGATGTTGAACTTTGAAGCCAAACCAAGATATCATATGATCTCCACCACCTCTCATCAACTACAGGAAGAAAATCCCCCTCTGTCCTCTTTCAAGACCATGATGCACTGAAAGGCTGCCATGCATTCCCTCCACAGTGCTATTGTTCTTCACTGTTGTCACAAGTTTCCTCTCACACGCAACCGAGCATGATAATAAGGCTATTTTCCTTTCACATGAAGCTATACTCATAGACAGTCCTTACACAGATTGGGTAGAGAATAAATCACAAGACATGCTCAACACAATACATTCAAAGCTCAAAACCAACGCTAATTCCAATGCACCAACTGAGATATGAAATGGTTTCATAATATGAAGGAACGCAGGTGAATTTTTGGGGAACTGCCAGTATACAAGTATGCAGGTTTGGTGAGAAGGTGAAACACTTTCGAGAAAGTAAAAAGTGAGAAAACATGGAAAGTCATATTAAGCATAGAGGTAGTGAGACACACTACAACAAATCTAAGAGCAACATCTACCTAATAGGGATGGCACAAAGCAATTTCCACTTGACATGGATGGCGCATAGGAACGTTATATCAGGCTATAATAAGGTGCAGTGACAAGTGACATATTAATAACTGACAATATTCACTCTCAAGTAAATATAACGTTTTAGTAGGAAGGATTGTGTAGAAGGTAGAGAGGACAACTAAAATAGTGCATGAAAGGGTTGAATATTTAATGGTTGAATGGAAGAGCACCCGGTTTGAAGAAGACCACACAAATAATAGTGGGAGAAGGCCACACATCATGGCTCTGATACCATGTTAAACATATACGTGGAATAGATAAGATGTGAAAGATAAAACATGAATTGCATTTACTTTTCACATTGATGTACATTTATAATACATTGATATGACTGTTGGATTCATATTCCAATGTCTCTTGGACTCCCTTTGACTGTTCATCTCCCACACCTTAACCCTAACCCTTAGCGTATTAGGGGGACAACGCCAAATTAGACAACCAGGTAATATCATCAACTATTTTTGTGGCAAGGGGATTCTTAGGATCTTTTAAATCCTTAATTACAACTAGGTGAGGCGAAAATTCTACTATTTTATCTTCACTTAATGAGTAATTTAATATATTGATAGAAGGTTGTAGGAAATATTTGGAACACATAATACATCATTGAAATGACCATTGTCTACTTCAATTGTTCTAGAGCCTACAACACTAAGAGATCTATCATCACCAACAAATATTTTCTTGGTATTACAAGCATTTAGAGAAAAAATGTCTTTATCCTAATCCATATGAAAATATACTCTAGAAGCAATAAGCCATTCATAAGAAGAAGAGGTAGAAGTTGTATTGAAGGGGAAACCAAAAGCATAAAGTGCATGCTTTTGAGAGGAAGTGTTAGAATAAGAACTTGTTAAGGAGAAAAATTTCAATGCTTTGCCTGCAACATTTACGAATCCCACATGGCTAAGTGAGATAATGGGAACTAAGCCCAGTTTCTTATATTCCTATCTACTTTTATTGGTATATGTTACAAAATTCAAGTATGTACTACAAGAAAGAAAAACTTTAAAAGAAACTATTATACAAAAATAACACTTTACAACTTAAAAAATTAAAAAATACTTACTGTTTATACAAAAAAATGACATAAGCTATATGCATTTTTAATAGTATACACTATTGGCTAAAAGGACCACACATTTATTAGAAAATATGACACATAATAACCAATAAGCAAGAAGTATGTGTCACAAATATGCTCAGTGTTTTAGATAATTATACATAAAATGTAAAGAGACATATGTTGGAAATAAAGTGGCCAAAGACTAATTTGTATTAAAAATAAGTGTAAAACCAACCGTTTCTTTAAATTTCTACAAACTTTTGGACCAAAAATGAATTTAGGAACCAAAGATGTTATATGTCCATAAAATGGTAACTGAGTGCCATAAAAGAAAAAAACAAAATAATGTGAATTTATAACTTGGACCCCTCTTATGAGGTTGTTACAGCTAAAAATCTCCAAAATATGCACTAATTAGCATAGGAAAATTATTCAGGCCTTCTAACAATACAAGAAGTTGTAGGAAAACTAAAACAACTTTGTAATAACAAACAATAAATGATGAGATCACTCCTTCCTTTTCACTCCTCAAGGAATTTATACTATCAACAAAAAAAAAATAGGATCCCTAACTCAAAAAAGCGAAAGTATAATAAGAAATATGACATCTCAAAAGTGTAGGATACCTCTCTTCACTTTTTTCCAATCCCCTTTCTTCAAAGGCCTCTTTCTTTTTTTGTAATCTCTTTCAAGTAGTTACAAGGTAACTACCTCAACTTGTTTTAAATTATATAATCAATCTTTTTCTTTTAGTTTTAGGAGAAGAAGGTTATTTGAAGGAAATTATATATATTTTAAAATGTATTTATGAGTAGGTTGGCCCCATTAGCCTCATATCCATTGAATATCATTGAAAATTACCTTGTGACTCCCTTAATCATAAAATATAAATTCTATCATAGTATCATAACAACGTCATCAACCATCATAAACCATAACAAAAAAATGCCTCATCCATCATCATGATATATATCATCAACATAAAGCATAACTTAATTACTCATCAAAAGGCATGCATGATGTCATCCTTGTGCCTCCCATATGTTTGTTTTCAAAAAGTTATATAACGAAAAATAATATTGTTTCCATATTATATGTCTATAATCAAGTTTGGAAAGCAAGTAAAAAGAAATCCAAACTAAAGTCCCAATCAAGATAGATTTGGATCCCTATGTGAAATACAAAAAGTTTTGTTTTCATAAATCCTAGGTCTTTCATCTATTTCATAATGGAAATCTAGAAAAGAGAGTTTTGTTTTTCCCTCACCATCAATCTTGGGAGTGCTGGTGTGAGAATGAGAAAATGTGGCTTCAATGGAAGAGAGCATAGGTAATGTAGTCACATGTAGATTTCCTCTTTTGGTTTGTGTAGGGGATATAAAAGGTTGCTATGCAAGATAACACATAGCACATGATAGAGTAGATGGAGATTTAGGGACAAAAACAAGTGGTGGAATATCATGATGGGAACTAGAGGGCCAATTGTCAATCCCAGAGGCTAGTATGACAGGATTAGGCTCCTATCCATTGTGGAGTTGAGGTTGTTGTTGTGGGAGTGGATGGGGTTGAGGAATCTCTATGATGTTGAGATGTGTCTGAGGGGATTTACATGACACATGAGGAATATGGGTGGTCCTCCTAGATATAGGTGACTAGTTTGAGTCAATTGGTTACACTCATTGAATCTGCATCAAATTTAATAGTTTTTATATACTTTCATGCTAAAACATATTTTTTTTTCTTCCTTATTCCCCTTTGTGCCCTATAGAACCCCTAGTGAAGAAACTCATCTATGGTAGATAATAAAATATTTTTTTATGACATAATACCTCTCAATCACATGATAACCAAACAAATCATATTGTAAATTGCATAGCTTTTATGTAGCATAACAATCTAAGTGCTTGAAACAACACATGAATAATGGAGAGGTAAAGAAGGACACACATTATCTTCTCCATGTATACGTATCAATGTGGATTGATTGATTGATTATTGTTTGTATACAAATGAAGGATACAACTGCAAGAGAATAAACATTTACAAGAGGGAATAAAATAAATGTAGTAATATATGAATAACTAAAAGGAACATTAAACTTTGAAGTCAATATTATAAATTTCATACGAATATTGAACAAAAGTGACTACTGTAAGCAAGTTACATGAATAAGTGGACTATTGTAATCCTAAGATATGATTATGGGAAAAAAAACCTCTAATTTAACAATGCATCGGTTTTGAAGATAACTCTAATGCATTGATAATGAGCATACAAGAACAATGATACAATATGGAATGAGATGGAGAGGGACATACAATAATAATTTCCAAGGCAACAAAATGTAGCTGAGTAGAATAAACTGCTGATAGTCCACATGATTTTCATGACATTTCTGAAATTAATGGAAGGTGACATTTACAGGCCCCTTTGAGTTCTCAATAGATATAACCAAGCATTTTTAGGGAAGTATTTAAGAGAAAAAAAAAATGATGCATGTTGGAGCTAATGTGACCAATGTAAATGACGATTCCTTCAAAAACTCATATTGGTTGGTGAATTCGAGTCAATGTTTGTGAATTCATGGTACAATGGGTTTAATAAGGGATCTATGTCAATTTATTTGCCCACATTACTTTTAACTAGATGATATATTTTACAAAGGGGTAACATAGTAAATAAGGTTGGGCGTACATAATTCATAACGTATGCTTCTTTCCTGTGCAATCTTGTTTTATTTTTGAGAAGAAATCCTCATGAAAAATAAATATACTGTAATATATGAAAGGAAAGATGTGGTAGAAGGGAACCATGAAATAGTTTACGATATCTATTCAAGCTGCCGGAGTTTAAAGAATAACCTCATATCCCATAACCATTAAAAAAACTTGCAAATATTTTTCTATCCAACACATGAAATAATCCAACCATATTATGTTCGGAACAATGGGTGCACGATAATCGTTGAGAAATAATTTTTTTGCAGTGGGACTAGGGACTGTTACTTTTTCTTAGGATTATATTGTTATTTGCTTTGATAATTGCATTTCTTCATTTTCACATTAAATTCACCCCATAACATCATAAAATTATTCATATTTACATCATTATTCAACAACATATGCAACTATGTAGAAAAAGAAATATCATCATCATCAATGCAACAGAACATAAAGGAACAATAGAAGAAAAAAAATCACACATAGAGACGCCACGATTGGTTGTAGACCAGGGAAAAACCCATTATGGGCAAAACCCTTTCAAATTATACTTCTTATTAGTTTTTCAATGAATTATTCATCAAAAGAGAGTACAATGATCCATATTTTCATCCAAACATCTATCCAACAAAAATCAACTAAACAATATCCATGAGATGAACCCAATCATGCGCATACTCAAAAACCTAATTCATAAGCCTGTAATGAACTGTCACTATTTGTAGTCAACTGCTGAACATTGTGGTCAATGAGAGAAAACTTTGATCAATGAAAAAATGCAACTTTAGGTCTTAGTCGCAGGGAGGAAGTGGGCATGCAAGCGACTGGGAGATTTCAGTTGCTCCCTTGAGACTACAAGCTAGTGACCAATTGAATATTTCCTTTGGTAATCCTATGACTAAAAAACAAAACCCTTGAAAAATACACACGAGCTTCAAACTCTGCAATTTCACCTTCGAGCAAATACATTTCTCCGCGAAGCTTCCTTAGACCTATGCGATCCAAAAACAAGAAAGAGAATAGATGAATGATATGATGGTGTCCAAATGAGGTGGAGGTCACTTGTATTTATAGCCTTTCAAGGGTGTCCAATTTGCTTTAGGGCCAACCTGATCAAATATGCACATGTGGGCTTATAATTCAAAAATACTCTTTCCCTTGTCCAAATTTGATGATCTTTACGTCTATTTTGGTCCAATCGAAAAGAGAATTTCAATGCAATCATCATGCCCATCAAATGAGCTATCCAAATTTGAATTTGGTCCTAGTTACCAATTTTATCAGGGACCACAATGAAGGAGGTTGCAAATGAAACAAGGGTGGAGGTCTTTCTGACATTGTCAAACTTTTATGCAGCTGAATAAACAATGAGTAAGGGATATTGTATGGTTCAAATGCATCAGAGGACAAGGGGCTCAACAGGGCATGAAAATGGTGTATTAAAAACCATGTAACCACTATAATCCACCTCAAAATGGAAAGATAAAACAAGAAATAAGCATGTCATGCCCTTACATGGAGTTGTCCCTTATAATATCTCAAATAGAGAGTAATAGTACCATGATCCCACTATATCAGAGGATATATTTTATACTTATTCTTTACAATTTTTTTGCATGCACGCAAATTATAAGAAGAGTGGTATCAACAAAGAATTGGGGAGGGAAATGGAGCAAAAATGAAAATCAAATGAGGGGATTAACCCAACATTGATACACATAAAAATCCATACAGATAAAACATTCACTTAGTTATCCATACAAGTAAATTCTCTTCCTCATTGAAATAAAACCAGACATACCTGTGCTATGAAGTTTATACTGTGAGTTGAGGAACACGAACCAATACCAATGGTGCAACACTAGCTCATGAGACATGTTTTTCTCTGATATTATGGTTCTAATTGTGCTAGAGAGTAAAGAATCCAAGCACAATGACATATAAAAGCAAGTATGAATGCTAGAGTGGGTTATCAGCTTGCCTTTAAAGCCAACCAATACATTATCATATGGTAACTTGTTATATCCTAACCATGTTCATGCCCCAAAATTTTACCAAAGTATTATTTATTGTTGGTGGGGAGGGAGAAAAGCTCATGTCACATAATGTAAGCCCATGAAGTAATCCAATTGGGGGTGAATAATGTATATAATATTTAACATATGCTAGCAGAGGAAGAAAATCATACCATTCCAATATATCTCAAGTATAAAAGATACTGAAATGGAATTCTGCGATCATTGATAACATGTCCAAGGAAGTGTCGAGATGATTATCCCCATACATGAATTGAGTGAACCTTTCAAATTCAATTAACAACAAACCATCATATCTATCATAAATATCATATATATTATGACATGTTAACATCCATAATCATGAAATTTAAATAAATCTGAGAGACATTATATCTTTATTTCTTATGGGGATCCCACCCACTTTGAGTTTTGTTTTATTTTTTATTTTATATTATCAAATATTCTAGAAGAGATTTAGGTTGCAATGGTTTGCAAATTTTTTACAAAGGTGATTCTTACATGAGTCGACATCTGTTGAATTTAAAGGGAGGGCTGTGTGAAATAGGCCAGAATTCCAAATCTCTAGTTCATGATAAAAATGATATGTCATAGTGACAGAGAGTAGGCTAAGTTGTTGGGTTGGGAAAAATAAAGAAAAGGATGAAAGAAATGGGATCAACACTATCTGTCAAGTTTCCAAATAGAGAAAATAATAGTGCAATGATTAGTAGTGAAGTGATAGAATTTCACGAACAAGCAAGAGGAAATTTAGTTCTTCCCACTCTTCATATTATCAAAATCATAAATGGTTAGTGTAAAATTTTCAAAGAGAAAAACATCAAAACTATCTTTATCAAAACTGGTCCAAAACTAGATGGAAGTAACACTCTTAACTCAAAGTAGAATCCAAAAGGAAGAAAAAATACTTCAACATAAAAATGTGAAAATTGAAATGAAAAAACAAATAAAAAGAGAAAAACAATATTTACAAGAAAATAAAGATTCAAAATAAGTTAACCTTTATCAACCTTTATGAAAGGCTTGAGATGTGAAGCATCAGTGGTATAGGAAAACAACTTGCCATTTTCATCCTTAAGTAGGTAATAATTACTTCTAACAGTCGCAATAATTATTAAAGTCCCTATCTATAGATTTTGAAATTTAGTGTGCTTCCCCTTTTCTACATGGGCATAGTCCCACAAAAAAACTTTTTGTCCAACCTGAAATTGACCTTTTCGGACTTTTTATCAAAGCATTTATTCATAGTTTGTTGCTTGCATTTTTAGGTTATTTAAAGAATAATTTCTTTGTTCCTGTAGTGTGAATTCTCTATGGGACATTAGTAGAATTCAACTCTTCTTCCTATAATGCTAATAAAATGGAAGTTAGTTATATTCTATAGGCATATTGAAATCTTGGCCATAAAGTAGTTGGAATGGGGAGAGTCCGCTGCTAGACTTTGTAGTAGTTCAATCAACCCATAGAGCGAAGTTCTGAAAAATATGCTAATCTCTAAGATTTTCATTAATAATCTTCTTCAAGATTTTCAAGAGATTATTATTGGTGGATTCAACATGACCATTACCCTGGGGGTAATAAATCAAGGAAATATAGTTTTGAACCCCATATTTGGCACAAAATTGGTAGATTTTTGTAGATATAAATGCAGGTCCATTATAAGAAACGATTTCGATAGGTAAACTAAACCTTGAGAAAATATTTTTTTCAATAAAAGAAATAATTCATTCATCTATGGTGTTCTTGAGAGGAACTTCCTATGTCCACTTTGTAAAGTAGTCAATGGTTGTAAAAATAAAAGTGTGTCCATCAGAGGAAGGTGGGCTGATAGGTCCAATAAAGTCTAGACCCCATTTTGAGAAAGGAAAATCAGATATGACATACTACAAGGGTAAGGTATGGAAATGTTCTCTATCTAAATATATTTGGCATTGATCACAACTTTGCAAAAAATTATAACAACCTCATGTGATTAGGGCCGATAGTAATCAACTCTTAATATTTTATGAGTAGTAAACTTGGCAGTGAAATGAACACCAATTTGAATTAAATATTTAGATGTTTCTAATTGCAACCTCCTTCTTTGATATTTTATAAGAATGTCAAGGAACCTTTCATTTTGGATATATAAGAGAATATATTTGTACCATGAATTCCCTAAAACTTCTACATGGTTGTAATTAATAAAAAATAAAGCAGATAAAAAGTCATCATTTTCAAAACTAACTCTTGGCTCGAGATTCTAGGCCAAATGCAAAGCAAGATCACGTCCCTTTATGGTATTGGTTGTCAATATCATTAAATCATGTTCCTAGATCTTAACAAGTCAGTGGGATAGTTTTCCAAATAATAACGTTTAAGATAATAGGAATTTAATAGCAAGAAAAGGGACTCTTACCTTTGGGTGCTTGCTCAAGATATACTGCCAAAAATTTTCGATAGCCTTTACTAAGACATCAATATCTTTCTCAATCAATGAAAATTTTAGTTCGTCATTGGGAAAACCATGACCAATGAATGCTATCGGGTGTTCCTTCTTGTGATCATATTTTTGAAGTAGGATTCCGGAAATGATTTCATCCGTAGCGTCTATACAAATGATGAAGTCCTCGGTGAAGTCTGGTTTTGCCAAGATTAGAGTAGATCTTATAGTCTTTGATGGCCATAAAGGCATTTTGTGCAACATCATTCAAGTGAATGTTTGATCTTGCTTACAAAGATTATGAATAGGTTTAACAATCTTGGAAAAAATCATAAAGGAATCCTTGGAAGAAGTTGAGCATACCCATGAAGGATTGAATTTAGTTCTTTGACTTGGGGTCTGAGAGATTCTTGATAGCTTCAACCTGATCTAGATCAATGTTGATGCTAGCCTATGAAACTATATTTCCAGGTAACTTTCCTATAGTAACACCAAAGCTTCACTATTTTGGATTCAAAGACAAACCAAATTTTACGTAGCATTGAAAAACCTGTCTTTGATGATCGAACCAAGCTTTTTGGCTCTTACAATACATAGTTAATCATCGAGATAAATTTTGATAATTTTCTTGACAAGGTCATCGAAAGCTACTTGCATAGCTCTCTAGAAAGTGACACCCATATTTATTAGCCCAAAAGCCCTGCATAAGCGAAGGTGCCTCAACGATTAGTAAAAATGGTTTTGTATTTGTTATCTTTATTTAGGCGTATTTGATTATGGCTTGACATCATTTTTTATCCCGAGACTTGTTGTAGAATAAGGTCCATATTAGAAAGAGGAAAATTGTCTTTTATGGTTGCTTTATTTAAAACTAGAAAGTAGATGCATAAGTGTATGTCACCACTCTTCTTCTGAACCAGCACAAGATTCACTACCCACTTAGAGGAAAATTGTCTTTTATGGTTGCTTTATTTAAAACAAGAAAGTAGATGCATAGGTGTATGTCACCACTCTTCTTCTGAAACAGTACAAGATTCACTACCCACTTTGAATATTTAACAAGAAAGATAATGTGACCGACTAATGGTTTTTCTAAT
Source organism: Pinus taeda (assembly GCA_000404065.3). NCBI lineage: Eukaryota > Viridiplantae > Streptophyta > Pinopsida > Pinales > Pinaceae > Pinus > Pinus taeda. Next base: position 66,053 of record APFE031687071.1, on the reverse strand, counting down.
TCTTTCTTTATTATTGCTTAAAGTGAAAGGTTAATCGATCTTTTTTCGCTTTTCCAAACGCCCTTAAAAAAATATACATTTGAATGAAATTAAAAATCACAATCACGTAAATCTTGTAAGAAAAAGAAAATACAAACCCTTTAAATTCTTGAAATAAATTAAATAAATATAAATATATATATATATTATATATATTATATATAGTAATATATATATAATTAAAACAATTGAGACCCGACATGTAAAAATAGTTTGGCCTTATGGGGTACCAATACCACAATATGTTTCCTTATTTTTCCCCTGGAATCTATTCCTATTGCCCCCGTTTAATGACTTTTCTGAGGGGGAAAGTCCATTTGGATACCTATTATTATGGAGAGAGATAATATACTTCTTGTTCAAGAGTTGATTTTGCAAGAGATAATCTGTGTATGATTTCATCATCAGAAACAACTTGCTAGTATTCTTCATTATTTAAAAAATGTGGCTAATATAAAGATTACAAAATACAATTAGCCATTTTAGGAAGAATCTGCCTTTGTGGAATGGATACAAACATAACTAAATGATCACCAAAGCATTCAATTCCCTAAACATATGCGTGATATTAAATGAAAGAAACTCAAAAATCATTTTCCATGTAGCTTGCATGTAGTGTTTAATTATATTGTTAGAAGGATAATAAAATTTCTTGATTAAATTGATAATAAGTTCAAAATTGCCAAATACTGTGAGATGGCTACAACCCAAGCCAAAAAAACGTTCAATAACAACAAATAAAGCCTTGAATTCAGCTATATTATTTATATAACTAAACTCAAGTCTGTAAGAGTACTCCTACATCTTTCCAAGGGGTGAATATAAGACGATCCCTACATCATTTTCGTCATTTGAACATGCACCATCAAAATGTGAATGCTAGAAAGGATCGTTTTGATCAATAGAATGGGAAAGTGCTTGTTATTCATCTGTGAATAAATAATAGACACCAATATATTATTCAACATAACTAAAGTGAGGCTAAGGGATGGTTTCAATATATGGTGAAATTATTCCTTCCCTCAAGATCATGATGTTCTTGCTGTCCTTGGGTAGGGACATATGCATCCCATCCATTGACATGTAATGATTATTTTGGCTTTCTAGTCTCTTATTAAAATGATCAAGTAATTATTGACTAGCATGTCAATCACTTTAGTACTATAAGTCATTCTTATTTCAGGATATGCACATAAGACTAATGTAATGTCTTTAACCTCCCCAATGGTAGCTTTTCAAGTGTTATTATAGGCCAACATCCTCTTCAATTTTTCTTTGATACATTAGAGGCCTAACCGTTCCATTATGATCTTATACATTACGTTCTGGCTTGAACCACCATCTATTAGATAGCAATGAGTTATTTTATCACAAATTTTCATTGAAATGTAAAATGGAGGATTCCTAGTGAGATTCTTTGGGTTATTTGTAGTAAATATTTGATTTTTAGAGCGTTCTTCTTCACGTTTTTTCTCAACCATAACATGAGTAGGAATTTTACCTTCCAAGAAACCTCTTATACTAGCCATGTCAACTAATGAAGTGTAATATTTGATACTAGCCATTTGTTTCAAAATATTGAAATGAGAGAAAAATGAAGAAGGGGAGGTAGTATTTACATTGGAATGGGATTACACATTGTTGTAAGAATTTCTACCATCCAATTATTTGGATAGATGATTATTTTCATTATTTCATCTATATGCACTCCTTTTTTATGCCATCATGGCATCTTCTTCTATTACTTAGTCTAGAGTAGTAACAATAGAATCTTGCCTCTTACCAAAGATTCTTTCTCATGCATTATTTTAAGTTTTTATGTATTTTCCTCATGGTAATCTTCATAGAAATTACACCATGGCAAAGAGAGATGTCCATTTGGTTGGAAAGTTTGAGGTGTATTCCTTGTGACGACCAAGGTTAAACTCTCAACATGTGGTTGGGTTATGATTTTGTTTAAAAAAATATCATGCAGTTTCTTATGTTTGCACAACTTGAAGTATCGAAAAAATATCATCATGCTTTCTTATGTCTTATAAGGGAAGACCAATTCTATTCAATTGTTCATCATACTCAAGACAAATTTGTAGAGTAGAGCCAAGACTATTTGCACTCTTTTCTTCTAACCTATGGCAATAAGGGGGAGGTGATATGTGATAGTAGTGCATCATAGATGCTTGGTTATGTGGTCTAATTAATTCGGGAATTTTATTGTACAACTTAGTAAAACGAAGATTAAAATACTTGATAGTTTTTCCCTTTGAAAAGACACATTATTGTATTCTCCAAGCAAGTCCACATGACTCTTGAGGCTAACCATAGGTCAACTTAAACTAATATAATAACTCAGCCCAGGTGGAGTTTGCTTTTAGAGGCAGTTGGAAGAAATCAATTGTTGCTTTACCTTTTAAAGAGTTAATAAGCAATTGCATACAAGTGTCGTTATCATTTGCCCCAATGTTATGACAAGAATTAGAGAAGGAAATCAAATGCTCATTTTTCATAATATTTCCATCGACTGATTTTTTTTGCAAATGATCCTTGAACTTTGGAAAAAGTGTATTAGTTAAGGCCATATTTATTGGAGAAAACACATGAGGGGTGGTGTTTTCATATTCTTCAAATTGAAAATGTTTGTACTTCTTTATTACCTTTGCAGGGTTAGTGGTAGATTGGACAAGATCAAAACAAGAATAAAGGCTACCAATTTGAGTAGATGATGATGATTGGGCATATGTACTGAAGATAGTGAAAATGGTTGTTTGTTTTCTAGCCATGATTCTCCAAGAAGTAGAAATTGTTTTGAATGAGAAAGTAAGGTCTTGATAGAACCTTATTCAAGCTTGAGTTATGACAAGGATGGCCTTAGGTCTTCCTATCTCATTCAAAGGATGAAATCTGGGACTTAGTCCATGGGTTCTCCTAGAAGAACAAGGTTCATCATACATTTACCAACTATCATTGAATGAGATAGTTGCGATGTTTCCTCTCAAGGGATTCCCCTTGTTCTTGTAAATTAGTCTCACAAGCTATGGCAACCCAAGAACGTTCAAATTCAACAACCGTGTTAGTGTTTTCAAGAATGAAATTGAACACGAAATGTGTTATGATCCTTTGATCATGGAATTGATGATCAAGACTAGATTTATTAGAAGAAGGCGTGGTCATATCCAAAGGACCTAAAGATACTAGAGAAAGACTAATCAGTCCCTAGAATGGTTGCCAAAACAAATGTTGAAGAGCGAAGTTGAAATTCTTAATCTTAAAAATTTTCGAATCCGACAAGGCTAAGTGAGATAATGGGAACTGAGCCCCATTTCTTATATCCCTATCTACTTTTATTCATATATGTTACAAAATGAAAGTATGTACAACAAGAAAGACAAACTTTAAAATATAATGCTATACAAAAATAACACTTTACAACTTAAAAACTAAAAAGAAATTGTATATACAACAAAATGGTAGAAGCTATATGAAGATTTAATAGTATAAACTACTGGCCAAAAGGACCAAACATGTATTAAGAAAAGATGACATATAACAACCAATAAGCAAGCAATAAAAGTTAAAAATATACTTAGTGTTTTAAATAATTATACATAAAAGATAAAGAGATATATGGTGATCATAAAGCGACCAATAATTTCTTTTTATATTAAAAATAAGAGTGTACAACCAATTGTTTCTTTAGATTTCTACGAAAATTTGGAGTATAGATGAATTTATAAGCCAAATGATGTTATATTTCCATATAAAAGAAACTGAATACCATGAAAGAAACAAAATAATAATGTGAATTTATAGCTTGGATCCTGTTAGTAGGCCAACCTACTCCCTTTTATTTTTTAAAAAAAATAAAGGGCCCCTCCTAACATTTTTACTTATTTTTCCATTTTGACTTGATGGGATTGGTATTGGATTGATTTATACATATTTTCCTTTAATTATCATTTTAATATCTATACCAAATTCAACTTGTGCTCATGATGTGTGTTACATTATATGGCCCATTATTTCATTCATAGGTGATATAAGGGTTATTTCCTTTGATTGAATTTATGATTGCTCCTATAGCAAGGAAATGTTTAAGTTCAAGGGATGCTACATAATCAGAGACTTTGTAGCAACCCTAATTAAGTTTGTAATGCTAATACGATAACCTTTATAAACTATCATATTAACTCTTATGTTAATATTTTTATCTCTGTATGATGTGTGGTTTTAAATGTTTTAATGTTTGAATCAATGATCATAACCTAAAGTTTTATACCCTATATTGGTTGCATTGTATGTTTTTAAACATATCATTTTCATCATTTAATGGCTCACTAATTTAAAATTAAATATATGATTCTCAGTGATTTGTTTCACGGATTCACACTTATGGCAAATACTGGTTTTAGGTGATGTGTTATGCTATCACACATATTCATCGAGTGATCTAGAATATTAAGTCCCAAGTGTCAATATGTGGCGATGCCAATTGACATAGGCTCCTTATCCCATGAACACCACTCATTTCTCCTATCCCTAGGCCATCATAGCCCTAAATCGAGCTAGTACTTGACATTTGTTGAACTCATAACTCAACTTTTCGAGATGGTTCTCCAAAAAACCTCATTTCATCTCTACTCATTTTGGTCTGAGGGCTTTGTAACCTAGGGTTTGATGTCTAGTCTTTGGTTTCCTGAAACCCTATTTCATCCAGGTTTGTAACTCTTTCCTGGATACATGACACCCGTTGTGTGAACTGATCTCATTGGGGCATATATTGTTGAAGCAAATGATGAATGTCTGGCTTTGTTTCACCGAGTCATCTAGTGGGAATTTTTATAGTTTTCTTAGGGACATAGCAATGAGGTCATCAAAGCTTTTTCTACCTTTTTTAATGGGAGGATTACCTATGTGGATGACCTAGAAATTAAAATTAACCTTGAATTCTTAGCGGTTGCCACACATCTTCCTCTTGAAGGTGAATGCTGGTCCAAGAATGTTGCAGTTAGGAAATTTCCATGGACAAATCTACTAGACAATAAGGATTGCAAGTACCAAGTCAAAGGTATCCCCATATCATCTTTGAAGCCGAAATGGCGTGAGTTGTTGCATTTAATTCGTAGATATATAACTTATGAAGGGAGGTATAACATAGTTTTTATGTATCATAATCAACTTTTAATGGTTTTCCTATGCTGAAAACTTAAATTTCCCTAATATTTACTGAAGAGTTTAATGAAAATGTCTAGGACTTATCAAGCGGACCACAAAAACCATGAAAGGTCCCTGTTCCATCATAGTTTAATTTGCATGTTAGTTAAACATCATTTGGATCAATTTGGTGATAATTGGGGTTCTTTTCTTATGCAAAATGGTTATGATAGGCTTCTTCCATTTAATCCTAATCAGTATTCTGCTACCATGGCTCCTGACCCCTCTCCTATTGGTTCAACTGCATCACTGGATGATGAATTTTGACAAGGTGAGTGTGAGGCATCTATCCAAGCACCAAGGTCACCTCTTTTAGAAGATAGCTAGGTTGAAATTTTGAAAATGTTAAACTCTCTTCGTTTTACTAAAAGTGCGACAAGAGTTGAAGATTTAAAGCTCTCCACATAGTCTCCTCGGATCGAACCAGAGTTTTCCCAACCTGCACAAGAACGAACAAATGGTCAAATTAAACAATATATGGTTAAGGCAAAGTAACTTCAATGGAGAATTTATAGAGCCATAAAGGTTAGGCAAAAAAGTCCCCCTATGGATGTTCCCTTGGTTGATTTTAAAACTAATCCTGGGACATTGCTAAAAAATAACAAGCCCCAATTCGAGGGAGCCCAAGACAACATGAAAAATTGTAATGATTATTCCTCAGGTACATCTCATTCAGATGATTTAATTATCAATATGTATTGGAAACAACAATACATGGTTATGGTCCCTCATCTGGAACATTTGATCAACCAACTATTTTATGAAAATAACTAGCTGAGAGCCCTATTCTAGGTAAAGGATAAATATAATGAACAAAATTCATCCAATGTTGAGGGTAAAACTCAGTCAAAGGACATGTTGTAGTGGCTACAACTACCCTCCAAAATTTAGCCTATACTTTTGTCAGATCAGGAGGTAACTCCTCAAATGTAATCGTATTATTCATTCAAGTTGTTTATTATTATATACAAGAGGGAGTGACTGTTCAATTCATCTCCCGATGACTCTCCATTTCCTCTATTATTTATTTACACTAATTGTTCACCCAATCCCTATGATTAGGTGTCAACATCCCCCCCCCTTAATCTGAAGGGATGTTGGTGAGTCCAAGCATCGTTTTGAATCTTTCAAGCTTTTCTCTTCCAAGCGATTTGGTGAAGATGTCTGCAATCTGCTTATTAGTGGAACAATGGCGAAGATGGATTGTTTTGGCCTCAACATGATGTCAAATCAGATGATATTTTGTATTGATGTGCTTTGTTCGATCATGGAAATTTGGGTTCTTGGAAAACTTTATTGTCGAGGTATTGTCAGTCATGAGTGGAGTCGATTGTACTTGTTTTACCTACAAATATTCAAGAATTTTCCTGAGCCACACAATTTCTTTTGTTGCCTCAACTGCTGCCACATATTATGCCTCTGTTGTGGAATTTGCTAGAACTGATTGTTTGCATGATCTCCAGGAGATAGCTCCTGATCCAAGACTCATAGCATAACTCGAAGTAGATACCCCAGTTTCTTTGTCTCCATCGAAGTCTGAATCAGAGTATCCAATCAAGCTGAAGTCGCCCACCTGTGTATACTTGACTCCAAAGTCTTGAGTTCCCTTCAAGTACTTTAAAACTCTTTTTGTAGCAAACCAATGTCCCTCACAAGGCTTTTGCATAAACCTGGAGAGGTTTCCAACAACAAACGAAATGTTTGTTCTGGTAGTAGTTAGGTAGTTGAGACTTCCTACAAGCTGTCTATACTTCGTTGCATCCTCAAATTCTTTTCCTTCAATGGATGTGAGATTTAAGTTTTGTTCCATTAGAGTAGTCAAAGGATTGCATTCAATCATGCCAAATATATTCAACAGATCTCCAGTGTACTTCTTTTGAGAAAGGAATATGGACTTCGGATGTTGAGTTACTTCAATACCAAGATAGTAATGAACATAGCCCAAAACAATCATTTCAAAACCTTTCCTCAATTCCTTCTTTATGGATGTAATGTATCTCCCATTGTTCCCTGTCATCAAAATATCATCTACATATACCACAACATATACAACTATTTTTCCAACCTTCTTGACAAACAAAGTTGCATCATCAAGATCATAATGTTTGAAATTGAGTTTCAGAAGATGCTCAGTTAGTTTTTCATACTAGGTTCGCGGTGCTTGTTTGAGGCCATATAAGGATTTCACAAGTTTGCATACTTTATGTTAATTTCCTTTTACAGCAAATCCTCTAGGCTGGGACACAATTTTTTTTTTGTAGATCTCCATTCAAGAAAGCAGTTTTTACATCAATTTGATGGAATTTCCAACCGTTCTGAGCTGCTAGGGCAAAGAGTGTCCAGATGATAGCCCATTTTGCGGTGGGGGAAAAGGTCTCCTCATAATCGACCCCTTCCTTCTGTGCAAAACCTTTTGCCACAAGCCTGTGTTTGTGCTTGTCAAGTGAGCCATCAGCTTTATACTTGTTCTTGTAAACCCACCTGTAGCCAATTGGTTTAGTTCCCAATGGAGGATCAACCAACTTCCAAGTGCATTCTTTATCAAGGAATCATACTCCTTTTGCATTGCTTCTTTCCATTCATCATGAGAAGCATCTTCTTTGAAGGAAGTTGGTTCAAATTCTATAGACACATTCAATTCACAATCATAAGAAACATCCATATCAACAGGTGAATCAGAGTCATCTACATCACCTCCATTTTTCCAGGTTGAATTTCTAGTTCCTATCTTTCCAACCTCATCAGGATGAACACTATCAAGTGTCTTTGTTAGCCACTTTGGGGGGACCTTTTTGAGATTGAGCTCATAAACAATTATTTTACTTAGTGATATTTAGTTTGCATTTATATGGGGGAATCATTACAATTTTAAATTTATGCATAGAGTTATCATTATGTAGCCAGAACTTGTATTCATATAAGGGTGCACTATTTTGTGAGGAAATGAATCAAACTTAAATCATCAAACTCACAACCCTATCGAATCTTTCAGAAGCAACTTAGAAAATGCTCTTAGAAAAGAAAAGAACAATGCGATGCTTTAAGGAAGAAATAAAATGATGAAACTGGAAATAGAAATCAACCTAACATACACAAGGAATCCTCAGATCTGAGATCATGCATAAAAAAATTCACAAGGGTTTCTCCAAACCTACAATCTCAAGCATATGAAAATCACTCTGTCCACACCAACATAACTAGATCTAAACACACTGTGAAAGATAGGGAGAATGAGTTGGGTTGGCTGGGCCCTAGTGTTACACAACACTTTGTCACTATCCCTGTACTCCCTATTTCTTGATCCTGGAGGACCTCTACAGTGAACCCTACAACCTTACCCTTCATGAATAAACTCCCATTGTGTCCCTCTTCATGAGTAGAACAATTCCCTTTTGCACCATTTCCACAAAATCTTCTGTTTTTCCCAGTTTACAAGACCGACGCTAATGGCCCTTGTCCCCCTCATGACGATATGTAGGGATTAACATTGTCCCTAGCGCCGACCGGAGCGACTGAGCTTTGTTTCAATCACACTAGTCCTTTTATGGAATTTTTTAATTAAAAAGCCAAAGGTTCCAGTTCTAGAAGCTTCGTAATAGAAGTCTGGTAAATGGTTTGACCAGGTGGGGTCGAGGATGTCAGTTTGGGCTCCTTTCCCCTATAATGATGGAACTAACTCAAGAGATAATACCTTCTCCCATGAGAAGATGATACATCTCCCATTCATTCATCCTATATAAACCTCCCTTTTTCCCAAGCACAAGCTAGTGTTAATGTTGGTGTTCTAGTGCTAATTAAGTTTGGAGTAAACAACAAGCTATTCATAGTTGTAGCTCTCTAGTTGTGTGAGGGAGAAGTGTGAATTTGGTTTAATGTGAAGCCTAAAGGGAAGATCCTTAAAACTATTATTGTTGAGGCCATCATGGAATTCTAGCAGAACTATGTGGGAACCTGGTTTTGTCAGAGGAGAATGACAACATCAAGACAATGGTTGTAATCTCTTCTTGATTCAATATATATGCAACTATCGATTGATTTCCTACATGATTTGTCATTTTACATGTTAATGGATTAATGTTTCTTGAATTGTTAAGTAGGTTGAATTACATTTGTCTATTGTCATGGTTGTTGTTTGTTGTTGTTTACTTATTTTAAGTGTTTGAAGAAGGAAGCGAGAGATAGCTAGAGTGAGCAAGAAAGGGCATCATCAAACAGGATAAGCGTACTAAGAGGTAGGCCCTCTTAATTGGTTCTAACCTAAGGAAATATTCCATAGAATGTATTAGTTGTGGCTAGACCCATTATCGGGCTAGAGGAATTGTTTGGGTTTGCACACATAATTTTACTTCACCACAGATTGGTGAACATACTGGGAACTAATCCTTCTGTTTGTCTTGTTTGAGATTTCATGTTTTCGTGTGAACCTTTCTAGTTCCACTTTTTCCCTTTGGTTCTGTTTCTTTTCTTTTGCTTACTAGTATGAGTTTGAAATTCACATGAAATTCTTAGTAGCAGATCTGGTCCCTGTTTTATTTTATTTTTTGTTTTTTACTTGACTCCCTCGCTCAGCGTGCTTAATCCACTAACAGTCACACCAATCAACGTGATATGATGAGAAACAATCGTGCTGATCAACGTGATATGCTGAGAAACAGTCGTGCCGACTATCCTTTGGTGCTTGTTGTCAGTTAGGCAATCACACAGATGCCTGTAAGTGAATATTAGGGTTGTCCCCAATATTGGCCAGTGTGTTTTTCTCTCATGATTTCGACCCGTAAGCCTTTTAGATCATTTTCTCCTTGACTTGAAAGCTACTTTTCATTTGGTTTTGTTTGCTTGTTGGCTTATCATTTTCCTGTTTGATTTCTTGAGTCATTGGATGGTTAGTGACTTTATGGCATCTAGATCATCATCCATTTAGCTAATTGTGAACTCAATGAGTCAATTTGTAGGTGTACTTACTCCTTGCATTTCGTTTGCAGTCCTTTTATGACTTTGACCTCCATTAGATAAGTTTGAAAAGTTTTTGTTTGCTTGTCTAAGCATTTCTTTTTCGACATGGATTACATTGCTTGTCTTGTTTTTGGTAAATTCGGTGCTTCATTAGTTTGAATGAGTCTTTTTTTCGTGTTTTCATTTGCTTGAAGAGCTAATTGTCTCGAAATTTTTTTCATTGAAAGTATTGTATGCGAAAAATTCATTTCATTGTTTCATGAAGAAGTATGAAATACTAGTTTGTTACATCATTATGCTATGATATTCAACATCATTAAAGACTAGGATTGCATTAGCATTTAAAAAAAAAGAACTCTTTCTCTTTTGAAAGGACTATTAGAAATGTACTTGTTAGGAAATTAGGTATTGGGATGCATTTTTCATTAGTTTATTTTTTCGAGAAGTGAAGTAGTGAAAGATCATTTTGCTTTCAGTTGCTTGGTTATTTGCATTTGATTGTGTAGTTTCTACCCTCTCTAGTGTAGACAATTCATCGAATTTAAAGGGTCTTGTCTCATTTAGTTGCATTTAAGGTTTTTCAAGTCACATCGCTAAGGCTTGAAAACTAAGACATAACTCAAGATAAAATTTAAAATGAATTCAATTAACCTAAGGCCCATTTGACATCTAACGATCATATCTAGAAGGTCTAGGCTAGAGACGCGTTCTGACATCTTTAAACCTAGTAGTTGTTGTTAGATTTGAAATTAGACAACACTAGTACGGATTTTTGCTCCCCGTACCATCGAGTATATAACGGGAGACCCTTCTAGGCTGCAATCCTTTATCCTTAGGAAGCTGAGTTGGCTGCCTTGCAAACATGATACACCGAACACAACATTTGGGGAGATTGCCTGCTCGTACTTCTCAGTTCGTCGGGAGGTATTCTGCAGTTCACAGTTTCCTGGTTATCCTGTTTACCTAGATCATCTAGAGCAGTCATTTGATATTTTTGACTCATTAAACTTAAAAGATCATTCGAGCACTTGTACTTTCGAGCTCATTTCCAATCAAAAGTGATAGAGTCATCTTTGTTTCTTTCTCGACTCTTAAAAAATGAAAGAGCACCAGCCTTTTTATGCATCTTAATAATTGATTTCCCATGATCTGATAACATCCTATTAGTATTTTCTAGACCAAATCATGAGTTCCTTTAAACAAGATTTTAAAGCCATGAAGTTTATTTGTCTCTTTTTTGTTAACTAAGACAAGGTCATCGTGGTTGAACCATGTGGTTCACCTAGTTCCTCTTCCTCTCCTCTATCTGAAAGATTTCCTGAGGAGCCGTTTCTGGAGTTACCAAAGTCACTCGAGGACCAAGGTGTTGAACTCGAAATTGTTTTGAGCATTCAACCTTTGTCATCTCGTCCTTTGCCTACTTTAGATACTGGGTCATTTGCTAATCATGGCCCAAAATCTCCAGACAATCCCGTTCAAACTCTTGAGAGTTCGTCGACCACTGACAGTTAGCTTGGATTGGTTATCTATCCTCTGAATCCTTTGTTTGACCATGTTGTGATATCATCGCAGTGTCCTTACAGTCTGTACGATTATCTAGGAGTTCCTTTGGAATTATCCCCTTGTACTTCTTGTTGGCATTATGATACAGGTATTATACAGGTGTTGTCCTTGATGGAAACTCACTCAGATGATAGATCATAGTACATCTAGAATGATCAGAGAAGTATACACAAGTTCGCTATGAAAAAGATGCGTATACACGTGGATTCACCATATACCAAGTCGCGTATACGTACACACACATGTTTACAGAAGGAAAGGCACGTACATGTTGGAAATCTAAGTTTTGGTCTGTGGTATTTGGTCCATGGTATTTTGGTATTTGGTCCATGGTATTTGGTTTGAGGTGTTGACCCCAGGTATTGGGTCCAAGGTATTGGTCCTATGTGGTTTTGGACCATGGTATTGAGAGAGGCCTAAACCTATATAAGGAGAAGAAGATCACTAGGCCAAGGTGCAAGTGTGCAAGTGATGAATATCTGATGAAGTGTGAGATCTAGTATGTTGGTTATGGGTTTGTGATGCTTTGCTCGATCTAAACCAAGGAGGCACCTATGCAATTGATAAAGGTTGATGGACTAGGATCATGAAGACTAAAATGTATTATCATTATATGGCATGATCATGAACAGATCTGAATACTGACACATATCTTATCCTGTATATCTCATGGTCTGGGTATATCTGAAGTTGAAAATTATAGTGAAGGTATAAGTAATTATTTTTAGATCTGTACGCGAGCTCTCTGGTGAAAGGGCATATACACGCCGATTCGACACAGTCAAGTAGCGTATACATTATGAGATTTTATATTTGAGGTTGTTGTTGGTTCTAGTGGTTGTTGCAGAGTTTTGGGCTCTGCTCTATGTTCTGGTGACTGTGTTTTGATGACAAGGTTTCAGTGATTCAGTTGTTGGGTGATTTAGAGTTAATGATTGTACTGCAGTGGTGATTGTTTTGTATTGATGGATCCAATTTGAAAATTTATGAAACGTGGTCTCTGGAAGAAAAGAGAACGTTGTAGCCTTCTGTAGGTGAGCACCTACGTACTAGTACATCAGCTAGTACAAGAGCTAGGGGGTTGTAGCTCCCTTCCAGTAGTAGCTAGAGAATGAGAGAAGGTTGTAGCCTTCTGCAGATGGGTGCCTACGTCTTGGTATGACTCTGTGCCAGTACAAAATTGTAAACAAAAGTTTCTTATTAAAAGGAAGATAGAGACTATTGTAGCAGGTGGTTTTCACCCACATTGGGTTTCCACCTTATATCAAGGTGTTCATGTGTGATTCTTATGTGTGATGATTTGTTCTATTTTACTGCACCTGTTTATTGTTTATATGGTTAATAATGTTCTGATGCGCTCATTGAAGATCAACTAACTGAATCATAATTTTATTAGATATACGCTAGTTGCATTAAACACAGTTGCGTATACACACGGGTAGCCTTAACTAAAGTAGCGTATATGAATATGATAATGGAAATGAAAAGATTATTGATTTGCTAATACTAATTCAACCCCCCCCTCTCAGTATTATTTCCAATAGTTGGTATTATAGCAGGTCCTTCGGAAGAAGCTTGATCACTTGAAGGAAGATCCATCAAGATGAGTAATCAAGAAAGAGAGTTAGCCATCATACCACTAATCTTCGATGGGATAAATTTTATGTACTAAAAGATAAGAACCATAGGCTATCTACAATCACTTGGAATGGATATTTGGGGAATCGTGGAAGGAGGATATGCATATCCATCAGCAATTCCTACAGATACGACAGGTAGAAAGCAATATGAAATCAATGCCAAAGCTGGTACTATCTTATTGGGAATTTTGTCACAATAAGAATTTTTCAAGGTCATGCAGTTCAAATCAGCTAAAGAAATCTGGGACAAAATCATTCTAAGCTATGAAGGAGATGCTCAAGTAAAACATGCTAAGCTTCAAACTCTCAGAATACGGTATGAAACTCTTAAGATGCATAGTAACGAAAGCATAGCTAATTACTTCCTACGTATAGATGAGATTGTCAATTGTATGAGGAATCGAGGTGAATAAATTAAGGAAGTTGTCTTAGTTGAGAAAGTTTTAAGATCCTTGCTTGTAAAATTTGAATCCAAAGTGTCTACCATTGAAGAAAAGAAGGATCTGTAGAAAATCACTATGATGCAGCTTCACGGAATCCTAACTGCTTTTGAAATGAGAAAAGGAGGACCATCAGATATGAGAGAAGTTGCATTTAAAGTATCAACAAAGGGAAAAGAAAAACTTAGTGAATCAGGATACATTTCAGAAGAAGAATATGAGGTAAATTTTGTCAAGAATCTTCAACGAGGATCTGGAAGGTTTGAAGGTAAGCTACCTTTCAAATGTTTTTCTTGTGTTAGAGTTGGTCACTACGCTACTAGATGCCCTCATAACAAAGGAAATATGTCTAAAGAAGGTAATAGAAGTTATTATACTCATGATCAAAGTAATGACTCATCCAATAGGGATGAAGACATTAGAATTTTCATGGCATATGAAAATAAGGACGTAGAAGCAGAAGAGGTTACCAGATTAAAATATCAACTGGAGACAGTAACCAGAGTAAGGGAGCAGCTGCAGGAAGCAGTAAAAGATCAGAGCATAAAAATCCAGAGACTTGAATCTAAGATCCTTTATCTAAAGGAAGACCTTGAAAAATCAAAGAAGAAGAATGAAGGAGCTCTTGAAGAACAAGAACATGAAATGATCGAATTAAGGCAACAAGTGGAAGAAGGAAGAAAAGATGAAGAAAACATAAAGAAGAAATATCTAGAAAAGGAAGAACAACACGAGGTTGAGGTAAATATCTTAAACGGTAAATTAGAAGAAAAGAATAAACTGTTATTATTTCAGGACAGTACTAAGATTTTGGATGATATTCTTAGTAGTCAAATATCCCCTGCTATCAAAACTGGTCTTGGTTTTTATGAAATTGTTGAAGGTGAGTCTAGCTCACAAGGTGAGGTAAGGAATTCTAATGCAAAATCTGAAATGATCAACAAGGAGATAAATGGTCAACCCCAGCAGCAACCAAGGAAATAAATTCATCAAAGAAAATCTTTTGCTCCTAGCTATGGAAGTGATATATGGTTATTTCCTCTGATGAGTAATATTGAATGTTATGAATGTCATAATATTGGACATGTTGCAGCCAGATGTAGAAGAAGAGTGCTACAAGACCATCACACAAAAAGATAATCACGTTTCAGGTACTTTAAGGGATATTATTTCACTTGCAATATGTTTGGTCACAAAGATATTGATTGCAATAAAAGGAATATGAAACATGTAAAATGTTATTCATGTAACAAGTTTGGACATAAAGTAAGGGAATGTAGGAGAAAAATTCAAACACCAAAGCAAAATGATCATACATCATCACAATTCTGGGTATTGAAGAAGACAGAATTAAAATCAGAAAAATGTGGCATAACTCAGTTAGCAGACGTAACAGACACAGGGGAAATTGAAAGTGTAGACCTTCAGTATTCCAATTTGCATACGCAGATATTATAAAATAGAAGTCGCGTATATACGTGAGTTGGAGGCTTTAGAGTCGCGTATATGGAGCTTTGAAGAAAAAGCAGCAAAACAGGAAAAGAAGTCTGATATGGTGGTTAGCACAAGTTCAGGGGGAGCATGTGCTTCAAATAATGCATTGTTGGCATTGTGGTTAGAATATTTTGGTAATAATTCTTATGTGGCTAAATTGGTTGGTCAAGAAAATGATATTGCAGGTTATAGGTTGCTGATGTTGATGAGAGATGCTTATAGTGCAAATCATATGATGTATGTTAGTTGCTGATGACTATCATGATCTTGTTTAGACTCGATATGTGCTCAAGGGGAGCATGGACAAAGTGATACATCTTAGCATATACAAAGGGGGAGATCAATAAGATATTTCAGCATGTACTCAAGGGGAGTATGGACAGCGTAATGTATATCAAGGGAGAGAATATCTTGGTCCGCCCTTTGCCCTTGATGTCAAAGGGGGAGAGTGACTTGGTATGGATGTTGCCACCAAGTCAAAAGGGGGAGATTGTTGGAATTATGATACAGGTATGATACAGGTGTTGTCCTTGATGACAACTCACTCATATGACAGATCATAGTACAACTAGAATGATCAGAGAAGTATACGTAGGTTCGCTATGACAAGGATACGTATACATGCGGATTCACCATATACCAAGTCGCGTATATGTACACACGCATGTTTATAGAAGGAAAGATGCGTACATGTTGGAAATCTAAGTTTTGGTCTGTGGTATTTGGTCCATGGTATTTGGTTTGAGGTATTGACCCCAGGGATTGGGTCCAAGGTATTGGTCCTACGTGGTTTTGGACCATGGTATTGAGAGAGGCCTAAACCTATATAAGGAGAAGAAGATCATTAGGCCAAGGTGCAAGTGTGCAAGTGATGAATATCTGATGAAGTGTGAGATCTAGTATGCTGGTTATGGGTTTGTGATGCTTTGCTCGATCTGAACCAAGGAGGCACCTATGCAGTTGATAAAGGTTGATGGACCGGGATCATAAAGATTAAAATTCATTATCATTATATGGCATGATCATGAATAGATCTGAATACTGACACATGTCTTATCCTTTATATCTTATGGTCTAGGTATATCTGAAGTTGAAAATTGTAGCGAAGGTATAAGTAATTATTTTCAGATCTGTATGCGGGTTCTCTCTGGTGAAAGGGCATATACATGCCGGTTCAACACAATCAAGTAGCGTATACATTATGAGATTTGATATTTGAGGTTTTTGTTGGTTCTAGTGGTTGTTGCAGAGTTCTGGGCTCTGGTCTGTGTTATGGTGACTATTTTTTGATGACAAGGTTTTAGTGATTCAGTTGTTGGGTGATTCAGAGTTAATGATTGTATTGCAGTGGTGATTCTTTTGTATTGATGGATCCAGCCTAAAAATTTATGAAACATGGTCCCTGGAAGAAAAGAGAAGGTCGTAGCCTTCTGTAGGTCAGCACCTACATACTAGTACATTAGCTAGTACAAGATCTAAGGGGTTGTAGCTCCCTTCCAGTAGTAGCTGGAGAATGAGAGAAGGTTGTAGCCTTCTGCAGGTGGGTGCTTGCATACTAGTATGAGTCTGCGCCAGTACAAAATTTTAAACAAAAGCTTCTTATTAAAAGGAAGATAGAGACG
Organism: Pinus taeda; assembly: GCA_000404065.3. Taxonomy (NCBI): domain Eukaryota; kingdom Viridiplantae; phylum Streptophyta; class Pinopsida; order Pinales; family Pinaceae; genus Pinus; species Pinus taeda. Next base: position 49,094 of record APFE031687071.1, on the reverse strand, counting down.
ATTGCAGTAGGTGGTTTTCACCCACATTGGGTTTCCACCTTATATCATGGTGTTCATGTGTGCTTCTTATGTGTGATGATCTGTTCTATTTTACTGCACCTGTTTACTGTTTATATGGTTAATAATGTTCCGATGGACTCATTGAAGATCAACTAACTGAAGCATAAGTTTACTAGATATACGCTAGTTGTATTAAACACAGTTGCGTATACACGTGGGTAGCCTTAAATGAAGTAGCGTATATGAATATGATAATGGAAATGAAAATATTATTGATTTGCTAATACTGATTCACACCCCCCTCTCAGTATTATTTCCAACACTTCTTTGGCCATTCGTCATCGTTTGTTCCTAGATATGGAACCCGAAGGCGATGCTCCAGTCACCTCTCCGGAGGAGTCAAAATTTTGTACTCCACACACTGTCGAAGAGGAAGAATATCCTTTTCCTCCTCAAGGTTTCCCCTATATAGGGGGTATTCCCGTTAGTGTGCCGCCTAATTATGTGTCTTTGGCATAGTTGGTTTCAGGTACACCTAGTGCCTCATCACTTTACCATAGCCCTATTTGGGCATTAGGTGCCATGCCTACTTCAAGTCTGTTCATTGCAAACTCAACCTCCCAATAGGATGTTACCTTAGTCACAATGCAACCCACCATTCCGAACCCTCTTGTATCGTTAGTCCTAGTCACCCATCTGGTTCAACTGGTGGTCTCGAGCAATGTCTCTATCAATTCTTCCATCCCTCTGGTCAGTGGCCAAACTATGCCACTGCCTGGGGGGAAAAAACTGAATGTTTCTATGGTGTAAGGTGCCACCAATGTGAGTGGATCACAAGCTCACATGCTTGGAATGAACTAGCCTTCTTCTGGTGTTATTCACAACCCTGCTGATCCGACTGGATCAAGAAATATCCAGTACCAACAGGTTTAGAATCCCATTGGTCCATATGGGTCGAGAAATGTCCAATGTCAGCAACCCTATGAGGCTCAGGTCCAATACCAAACTCCTTGTGTTCCATATGGTTCTCAAGGAATGGTTAATCAACCTTGCACCCTTTAGTCTAGGCAGTACATTCAGCCTAGCTCATCCACTTTCCAAGGTGGCTATTGCTAGATTTAGTTCAGAAATTTTTCGGGCATTGTTCAAGTACCCTTGCAACAACAAGGATAGCCTCTATAACAACAAGGACAATCTTTGCTACTATAAGGGAAACCTTTGTTGTATCAAGGGCTATCCGTGTAACAGCAAGGGAAAATGATCTCGCAACAAGGTCAATTGCAACAACCACAAGGGAAAACCGTGCAATAGTTGTAGAAAATTGTGTAGCAGTAGATGTATTATGCTACGCAAACCTCCCAACCCACGTCCTCACAGAGCCAACCTCTGCAGCCCCAGGGAAACATTTTGTAGTTGCAAGGCCAACCCTTGCAACATCAAAACCAACTTGGGTAGTAACAACACTTGTATACATATCAGCAGGGTCAACCCTTGCAAGGTCAAGGCTAGAGTGAAATCGTGCAGCAATAGGCTTAAAACCCTAATGTCCTAGGTCAACAGGTCCAGAATCCTTCTGGCCAAGGGCACCATGTAGAAAACCCTAATACCCTAGGTCAACAGGTTCAAAATCCTTTTGGTTAAGGGCAATAGGTACATAATCCCTATGTCCAAAGGCAACAAGTACAACAACCTTATGCCCAAGGACACCATGTCCAAAATCCTCTTGTTCAAGAACAACAGGTTCACCACCCGTATGTTCAAGGACAAAAGGTACAATATCCATATGTCCAAGGTCAACAGGCTCAACAACCTATGACTAGACAGTTCCAAGGTATTCAAGGTCAAAATCCTCCCTATGGCCAAGGTAACCCATAATGGGGGTAGCATCAAATGCCATATGGAAAAAATCCCCCACTGTGGGGCCAAAATCCTTACCAGCAGGGATGGGCTCCTTTGCTCGGACCCGCTTACCGACCTCTTATGCCCATAATACTAAATTTCCATTCTTGGCCACCCTAGAGTTGCCAGATGTATCTCACCTTACGAATGATCCAATTCTTCATTCACCATACTGGCCTCCGGTGCCATCCAAGATACCAAGCGATTTTCCAAAGTTTGATGGGAAAGAAAAAGAAGATCCTCAAGCCCTCATGATGACATATCACCTCTAGTGCTCTTCGAACTCTTACGTTGACTATTCCATTTGTCTCCGTCTTTTCCAAAAAACCCTCACAGGTGTTGCAACTAAGTAGTACATCGAGATTCCTTAAAGTACTTACCATGGCTTTAACTCTTTAGCCATGGCTTTCCTCACACATTTCCAACTTCCGGTTCACTATGAAACTGGCACCTATTTTCTCACATTGCTTAAGCAAGATACTACAACACACATCTCCGATCACATCCATGAATGGAGATGTAGATGTCGCATGATAAAATTTGAGATTGTTGATTAGTTGGTCACCAAATGGTTCACCAAATCATTCATGGCCCCAATTTCTCACGATATAGATATGGTTGGATGCGTTACTAAAGAGAAGCCATTTCTCATGCCTAGTACTTAGATCTAGTTTACTCTCAGTATGGCACTTTGTATGATTTATTACCCAATGCTCCGTGACCATCATCTGATCCCGTGACATCAAAGTCTCAAGTTGTACCTCCTGTCTATGGAGTTATTGTTTTAGTATCCCAGACCCCTGCTAAATATTCTTCTAAATAAAAGTCAATCTCGAATGTTGTTCCCAATAGTTCTTCCCAGAATACACCTGGCCCTGGTAAAACCTTAGAGGTCCACGCTGTTCAGTCTACTATAGCAGGCAAATCTTCGAAAGTGAAGAAGAAAGGAAAAGGCAAGGGTAAAGTCAATGCCCCAAAATAGGGTCCTCGCAAATTGTTTGTTGGTGAATCTTCACAACGGAAACCTAAATATCCTCGCATCATTTGCAAGGAGGATCACTACACTAAGGACTGTCTCCAACGATCTGAAGTTAGTCATTTTCTCAAAGGGACCCCCGCTGTCCTCAAAGAGCCATTTCCATCTTAGCTGACCCAAATGGTAGTCCAACCTCAATCATCTGCTTCCTCAGGGTCTCAAGTGTTCATGATGAGTATGCCTATTAATGTGGCTACTAGATCGAAATATTACCAAACTCCTTCTTCAACAACTGGGAAAGAGAAAGAAGCCACCCCTTCTTCTTTTGTTTTGAGTTCTGGCCCTCTTCATATCGAGCGCCCTAACCCTAATTCTTCTATACAACCAACCTCTCGAGGTGTGCTACGGAAATCCTCATACAATCCTAATGCCCGAGCCACTCAACACTATAATATTGTTGAGGATTTGGCTCAAGCACCGTTAGTTATGTCAGCTCTCAAGGTGCTCCAAAGATGCCCATCGTAGTGGAAATCTTTGTTGCCAACTATCGGGGGTATCGATCAAACCGATTCCAATTTGATATGTTTTGATCTAGAGAACCATGTTCTGTGTCTCCCTCATCAGATTGCCTTTCTCATTCAGGTAATCATCAATGAGAATACCATCCACAGGACTATCATCGATGGAGGTACTTCCACCTACATCATGTCAATCACATGCTGGAAGGCCACTGGTTCTCCTGCTTTGAACCAATCCCCGAACACTTTGGAAGCTTTCAATGGGCGTGATTTGCTACCCTTTTGGTGTCTTACCTAACCTTGTCATTACTTTGGAAGGAAAGACAGTGCAAGTTGAGGTAGAGATTGTTGACACCAATATTAATTATAATCTTCTACTCGACTGGAGTTGGACCCATGTTATGCATGTTGTAGCCTCCTCCCTATTTCGTGTGATTCATTTTCCCCATCAAGGGAAGATTGTGACTATTGACCAACTATCTTTCTTTACTTCTTCCTCCTTGGATAGCAATGTTCCATACGTCAAGCACACTGGTGCTCCCTATGAGAGTGTGGGGGTAGGTATTTTCAAAGATTTTGCCTTGATGGTAATTTTTCTGCTCCCACCTCATCATGTTGCCTCTATCAACATGTTCTTGGTCAAATCTGATCCTTGGGTAATACCTTTACCAGATCTTGTTGATACTTGAGATGAGGTTATGTCACTTAGTCTCGCCGAAATCAATTACATGGAAATTGTTTCAGCTTCAAGTTCCACATCCTTTGATTCTTTTGTTTCGAAGACCTCTCTCGATACGTGTTCTCAATCCCTGTGGCTTGGCGCTTTGGAATCACTTGATCCCATAGTCGAGACCTTCCTTGCTAATGAAGGTATCATGGAAGTCATGTCTCTCAAGGAACCACCCTTGACCGATACTCATCATCATTCCTCGTTCCTTCGTCACCTAGCAGTTGCGTCTACTGCTTTCAAAGAGTCCTCTTCTATGTTTCCTTCCCTCCCACTTTTGCCACCAATCATGACTCATGAAGTATGGTCAGAAGGAAATTTGGGTAATATTACCCAAACGATGCCGATTTATATTTCTATCAAGCCCGATATCGTTGAACATGTCCATATTGGGGTATCTTGTTCTCCATATGAGATCAAGACTTATACTCATCTGTTTCAGGAATTTCGTGATGTGTTTACGTGGTCCTATGAATAAATGCTTGGCATTGATCCTAGCATTGTTGTGCATGAAATACCAAATTATCTGCATGCAAAGCTCGTTCGCCAATTTCTCCGCCTGGTGCACCCTAGGAAGGTTGCCACTATCAAGGGTGAGGTTGAAAAACTTCTCAATGATGGGTTCATCTATCCCATCCCTCTTATATATTGGGTGTCAAATATTGTCCTGGTGACAAAAAAACAAGGCTGGATCTGTGTTTGCATTGATTATCAAGATCTTAATCGTGCTTGTCCTAAAGATAACTATCCTACTCCCTTCATTGATCACATCATTGATGAATGTGTCGAGAGCGAGATTTTTTCCTTTATGGACAGTTTTTCTGGTTACAACTAGATCAACATCACACTGGTAGATCAAGAAAAGACAACTTTTATCTGTCCATGGGTACATTCGCATACAAAGAGCTCCCTTTCAGCCTAAAAAATGCTGGAGCTATGTTTCAGTGGGAAATGTCCTATGCGTTTCATGATATTCACAACATTGGACAACCTTACTTGGATGACCTTCCCACTCATTCTTGTAAGCGCCAAGATCACCCTGACCATCTTTGGCAAATTTTTCTATGCTGTAGACACTACAAAATTTGGTTAAACCCGCATAAATGTGTTTTGTACATGGAATCCAGATGAATCCTTGGCTTTATCATTTTTGAGGATGCTATTCACCTTGATCTGCTTAAAGTTGAGGCCATTGTAAATTTACCCCCTCCATCTTCATTGCACCAACTCCAGAGCTTGCAAGGAAAGGAAAATTTTCTCCGTCATTTTATACCTAATTATGCTGGGCTAGCTACAGGATTTACCCAGCTGCTAAAACAAGGAACGCCCTTTGTATGGGATTAGGTTGCCCAAAAATATTTCGATGATCTCAAGGGCATCCTCATAAATTCTCCTTTGTTGCACCCCCCAGATTATTATCGAGATTACTTCCTTTACCTAGCTGCAGCCCCTAGCACCATTCCTATGGTCTTGGTGTAAGATGATGACGAAGGCAACAAACATGTTTTCTATTACCTTAGTCGTAATCTCCTCGACACTTAAACATGTTATGCCCATGTCGAGAAGTTGGCTTTGGCTATTTTCCAAGCTGTTCAATGCTTTCGGCACTACATCCTCTTGCGCACGACTACGGTGATTTCCGAATGCAACCCCATGAACTACATCCTAACTCGTCAGTTGCTGGGGGGCAAATATTCTAAATGGATTATCATCCTACAAGAACTTGATTTGGTATTTACTACTACCAAATCTAAGAAGTCACCTGTTTTCACCAAATTGATTTGTTCCCTTCCTTCTAAGTATCTCCCTACTAGTGCAGATGAAAAACTTCTAGACGAGACTCTCTTCCTGATTAGCACCCTTGATCCATGGTATGGTGATATAATTGTGTATCTCGAGACATCCATGTTCTGGTCCTTGTTAACTAAGAATGGTCGCCGAAGGATTCGACATCACTCCCAACCCTACCGTATTATTGGTGATACTCTATACCATGTCAGTGTCGATTCAATTCTTCACCGATGCCTTACGATCGAGGAGGCTGAAAGAGAACTCAATGACTACCACTCTGGGGCATGTGGTGGTCATATGTCTTACTATGCTACTGCCCAAAAAATCCTCTACATTGGTTATTTTTGGTAGTCCATTTTCAAGGACTACATCCTTGATGTTCGCAAGTGCCATGAATGTCAAATTTACCAACGCAAGGTGCATGCCCCACCTGCGCACCTACACCCTGCCATTATCGTTGGTCCTTTTTCCAATGGGGCATTGATTATATGACATGTAACCCTCGTTCGACTGGGGAGCATGGCTATATTATCGTCACTGTGGCTTATTTCACCAAATGGGCTGAAGCGATGCCTACGTACTCTGTAGATGGTAAAACAACGGGTCAATTCCTTTTCAACCATGTTATTTCCAGGTTCGACATACCTCAAGCCATTGTCACCAACCATGGCTCCCATTTCAAAGATTACATGATGGTTGAGCTGACATCTACATTGGGCTTGCGCCACGATGGCTCAACCCCATATTATCCTTAGGCCAATGGCCAAGTTGAAGCTGTGAACAAGGTTTTGGTTACAATGCTTCGGCGTAATATTGGGACGCACAAGTCAAATTGGCATCTCATGCCTTTTTAAACTCTGTGAGCTTACCAAACCTTGACTAAAGATGCAACTGGTTTCACACCATTCCAGCTAGTCTATGGTTTGGAAGCAACATTGCCAATTGAATGCGAGATTCCTTCACTCAAACTAGCTGTTGAACTTCTCCCTGAAACATCACCTCAGGAAGAATGCATCTTATATTTAGAATGACTAGATGAGACTCATTGTATTGCCACATTGGTTATCAAAGCACAAAAGAAATGAGTCAGGCAAGTTTGAACCCATGTGGTATGGGCCCTACATTGTGAAACGCGTTTCACAAAATGGGCATATGAGCTTATTGATTATGAAGGAAATTCTCTGGATAAGCCCTGGAATGAGCTTTACCTCAAGAAGTACTATTCTTAGGTCATCTTGCATGGTTACTTATGTACACTAGTTTGTCATTCATTTTTGTGCAGTGTGGTTTGGTATGCTAGTCTTCAAACAAATTTCCCATTTACTATGTTTTCCTTGCTTTGCAAATGTCTGCGACTCCTCGCATTAGTTTCGCTGATGGTGCTTGCCATAGTACCCGGAACCTATCATCCGCTACATGGGATATTTATGATCCTAATGATGAGTTGATTGAGCTTCAAGGTATCTGTTTAGGTCATACAACTAACAACATTGTCGAATACAGTGCAATCATCGAACTGTTATCAGAAGCCATTGCTCTTGACATTCAAGAGTTGGTTGTCAACCTAGATTAACAGCTTGTCATCCTTCAACTCAATGGGAAATATTATATCAGAAATCCTCAAATATTGAGAGTGTATATCCGTATTCATGTACTGGAAATACATTTTGATTACATTACATATCATCATATTCCTAGGCGCATGAATACATTGACAGATGCATTAGCTAATTATGTGTTGGATAGACATTTACGAGACATGTAAAAAGATAAAACAAAGCATTTTTACCATAGTAAGCAAGAAAATACAACACACACACACACACACACACACACACACACATATATATTTATATATATCTATATATATATATATATATATATATATATATATAATATAATATATATATATATATATATATATATATATAGATATATATATATAATATATAATATATAAATATATATACAAATTATATATATTATAAATATATATATAGTGATAATGTTTGATACATCAGAACCCCAAAAAATAATATGTGTCTAAAATAACATCGGCGGCTCATTGGCCCCATATATTCGTGGAACACGGGCCTCAAAAATGTAAGTACTAGACCTAGGAACTAATCAACATCGTTATCATGGTAGCATAATACAGCTTGTGCAACACGAGTCAACATTCGGTGGATCTGATTCGATACTCCCACCACATGTCTTTGGTACTGGCGAGGAATGTCTCCCACCCAAGCATACTCTGGGATAGCACGAGTCAACCCCTCAAGGTTCCTCGCGATCTCATCCTCTTTGTCACTCCCCTCCTGATAAGGAGTGACAACATCAATCTGTAGGGCGATGCGCCTGGCTATTAGGGACATCCCAATAGGGCGCTCTGGTCCAACGTCTGCATTAACAAAGCGAAATGTTATAAAAACATATATAAAAAAATAATTAAAAAATCTCAAAATCTCAAAATTGATTTTTTACCTTCATTGTCAAAATCCTCTCCATCTAGTAGCGGCATGTCCTGATCTCCACGAAATTCGGTGCCACTGTATTCCTAGTCCTCCACGACAATCTTCTGTCGTCGTAGCCATGCAAAGAATGTAGGTCTGTACGACATGTGTTGGCTCCTAGTGATCTTGGGCATCAAAACACTCCAGCAGGCCATCCACAGGTCGCGTGGCATGGGAGGATCTATCTCAGTCAACTGGTACTGGAATAGTGGCACCTATTCCAAGAAAAAAGTCACCAATACATATCTAAAGAAAAATTGCTTCAGATTCTCCGCCTTAGCTTTGGTTAGTTGGCGCTTTACGTTGATCTTCATGGCCTCTGCCTAGTTGAAGATCGTAGCTTCTGTGTAGTCAATATCATACAGGAACTTCGACTTATTAGTCTCGTGCACTGCCTAGGACCTTGCCACTCTATTAATAGTCAATAGAAGCACTCTCAGTGTTAGCTATTGAATAGTGGAAATCTTGATCTTCCTACTCTTGGATTTAAGGGCCTCAGGGCAATGTTCGGCAAGCAACATGGATATGCTTGCCCCAATCAGTCATGGCCCGTATAAGTTGATTGGTTCCCCTCTTCGGGACAATACTGTAATGAAATATATGTTTGATGTTTCTAACTCTAGCTCTTGGTCACCAATGACAAATATTTCTCGATTTATGTCCCAAAGACTAATCAAGTACCGAAGCAACTTAGGTTGGGTCCACATCCCTGGCATGAGAAAGAATTTGAGGAGCCCACAAGCCCTTAAAGCTTCCAGGCAATTTGGATCATTTAGTGCCTGGGTGTCCACATCTTCATGTTCCCCTTCTTTCCAATCTACATTTTCAGCGATTCTTTCCTGTAAAAGCCATAGGTTTGAGTAATAATCATGCTTGGCCCATAATTTTCAAGTTTCAATGGTAGTTCTATGAGGAAATAGGGTTTTTCCCTATTCACAGCACCGACGCGCTTGTTTTAAAAATAGTTGCACTGATGGTGGGATAAGTCGTCTTAATTACCCTCGGCCGGCGAGATTTCGTGCCCGGAAGTCGTGCCGAATGATGGTGAATTTGTTTTTTATAAAATCTCCCTCAAAAAACCTAAAAATGGTTAAAAACATGAATAAAAGGCATGAAAATGGAGGTCAGGGCCTTGGCTCTTACTTGTAACTAGCGGCTCGGCGAATGACCTCCCAGATCTCCCGCAATCTGCTCCAGAACAATTAGGGAAAAGTGAGTAAAAAGTCTTCACAACAAGGTAAAATGGTAAATGGTAAAAAATATTTTTTCTTTTCTCCTTTTTTTTTAGTTTTTCATGAAAATATTAGGTTTTTTTAAATATGTTAACCTATTTTGCCTCAAGAATTAGATAATGCACTTTACCTTTTTTGCGTAACGACACGTGATGGATGTTCGATGATGATGACAAGTCACATTTCAGCTCTTTTCTCGACTCATTAAACTCATATGAAAAGATTGTCGAGTATTTTTCTGTTTGGACTCAAAAAAGAGAATAAAATGGGGGGTCCACTTTCAAGCTCTTTTCCGACCCTTTAAAAGCGAAAAGATAACCAAGCCCTTGTCATTTCAAACTCGTTAACGGATGTGAAACGTCATGCGCCTAGTATAAGTTTACCCATTTTTTGGGTTGGAATGCACTATTTATGACAAAGGTACTCCTTGACTGAAATGGTCAAGCGGTTCCCTCAAGTATCATTTTCTACCTTTTCGGGCTTAAGAGACACAAACATATGAAAAGAGACCATGTGGAGTTTTCTTTTCCGTGTCCTTTTCAAAATATCTAAACGTGAAAAAGATACTGAGTTTCACCTTTGTTAGACTTGTTAAAATATTAAACGACATCGAATTTGTCGTCATGATGAACATGAGCTTCTCCTTCCTAGGGCTCGTTAAAATTACTAGGTTGGATTCGTTTGAAAGATGAACTTACAGTGCAAGCATATGTTATCCCCTTCAAGCTTGTGATTAAAAAATAATTACGGTACCTGCCAAAAATGGTGGGGGAAAATTTGGAAATCTAATCAGTTGTGTTGGCAGTGCACTCTTGAACATGACACTCTCTACTTTGTGTCGGGATGGGATATCCTCCTTTGTATCATTGATCTCCCTGGGTTGGGTCGTTCGTTTTTGCCTTCCATTTGATCTCTACCATGTCATCATGACCACCGATCCTATGGATCCAAAAACTTCCAAACTTCCACTTGTGTCGCCGATATGTTCAAGAGTTGTCCTTCTGCAGTTACATTTACCTTTGATTCTCTGTATCATCCAAAATCATTTTGCATTCTTTTGTCTCGTGTCGATGATGTGGGATAGATTATGGCCCTCTCTTGTTGACTTCAACTCATTATCCGGGAGGTTGACCAAGAGACTCCCTTCCAGTACCTTAGAGCTTGCATGCCCTAATGGCAAGTTCTTCACACTCGACAACAAGTTCACATCATTGGATTTTGATCGAGTGATTTCATGGGTGTTCGACTTTAGTTCCTCTATTCACATTTTGTGGATTGTGTTGATAATACCTTGAGGACCATTTTCATTATTGGTGGTTTCTCTCGCGCTTGTTAACATTTTACATCATTCCTTGGTAATCAAGTGACTTTCTAGCATGTTCGATGTCAACACGTCTATTCACATGTTGGAATTTGTACTTTGATCAGGTCATGTTGGAGCGCAAGACCCTAGGCTCAGATCACAAAAGTCCAGGTTGTGAAGTGATGTGACATGGTTATGTTGATATGCATGTCTCTTTCAAATGGATAGCTGCAACCATACAATAAGTTATCATCTATGATCCTTCTCATTTTTGGATGGCTGCAACCATACCTTGGTTTCATTATGATCCTCTTTAACTGATGGTTGTGCCCATACTTGGATCCATTTACATGATCATTCTATGGATGGCTACTTCCATGCCACGATTCATGTATCATTTGATAGATCTCTCAGTTATGTATATGTATCTGTACTTTTTGTAGGTTTTCTGATGATAGACTACGGTTGCCTGCACTGATTCATAAAGTCATCCCTCATTCTAGTTTGGCCTTTACACTTTAGGGGGCATCTGTTACACAGAATTTTGTCACTATCCTTGTACGCCCAGTTCCTTGATCCTGGATGACCTCTACAATGAACCTTACATGCTTACCCTTCATGAAGAAACTCCCATTGTGTCCCTCTTCATGAGCAAAATAATTCCATTTCGCACCATTTCCACAAAATATTTTGATATTCCCAGTTTACAAGACGACGCTAATGGCCCTTGTCCCCCTCGTGCCGATATGCAGGGATTAACACTATCGCTAGCACTGACCGAAGTGACTTAGCTTTGTTCCAGCCGCGTTGGTCCTCTTATGGAAATTTTTTTAAATAAAGAGATGAAGCTTCCAGTTCTAGAAGCTTTGTAATGGAAGCTTGGTAAATGGTTTGGCCGAATGGGGTCGAGGATGCCATATTGGGCTCAATTTCCCTATAATGACGGAACTACTTCAAGAGATATTACCTTCTCCCATAATAAGAGGATCCATATCCCATCGATTCATCCTATATAAACCTCCCTTTTTCCCAAGCACAAGCTAGTGTTAATGTTGGTGTGCTAGTGCTAATTAAGTTTGGAGTAAACATCAAGCTATTCATAGTTGTAGCTCTCTAGTTGTGTGAGGGAGAAGTGTGAATTTGGTTTAGTGTGAAGCCTAAAGGGAAGAGACTTACAACTATTATTGTTGAGGCCATCATAGAATGCTAATAGAAGTGTGTGGGAACCTAGTTTTGTCAGAGGAGAACAACAACGTCAAGACAATGGTTGTAATCTCTTCTTGATTCATTATATATGCAACTATCAATTGATTTCCTACATGATTTGTCATTTTACATTTTCATGGCTTAATGTTTCTTGATTTGTTAAGTAGGTTGAATTATAATTTGTCTATTATCACGGTTGTTGTTTGTTGTTGTTTGCTTGTTTCAGGTGTTTGAAGAAGGAAGCGAGAGATAGTTGGAGCGAGCAAGTAAGGACATCATCAAACACGATAAGCGTACTAAGAGGTAGGCCCTATTAATTGGTTCTTACCTAAGGAAATATTCCATATAACGTATCAGTTGTGGCTAGAACCATTATCAGGCTAGAGGAATTGATTGTGTCCACACTCATAATTTTACTTCACCACACCTAGCCAACCAGCTCGTTTCCCTTTATGAAAATTATGGAATCAAATGTGCAAAGGAAACATTACAAGTAATGACAAGAACCATAAATAAATGAAACTAGCATTAGTTCCTTCTTTTATTCAAAGTCTTCTTCAAATATACATCGTAAAACCATAAATCCATCCCATAGGGACAAGGCGATACAAGATTACAAAAATTACAACAACTATGCATCAAAAGTTCTTTACAGTATCGCTAGCTAAACCTATCCTAGAATCCCTAATTTATACATAAATGCTCGGCTCTTGGTGGCAATGAAAAACTTAACAAGAAAATGCGTTGAACAACAACTAGCCTCCATCTTTAACACATCCAAAACACTCCAAGCTTGATGCAAAAAATGGAACAAACCCTCGGTGAGAGGTGCATGCCATTCCTTAACAAATGTAATATTTTTGTAGGCAATCCAGAATGAATGGGATGATTGTCCACCTAGTACAGGAATGACAGATGGTACAAGAACTTCAGTTCCTGCACCAACCAAAACTCCGATTTTGAATAATAAAATTTACTCACCAAGCCTTAAGGAAATATGAATGGATAAGTTACAAATAAAATATAAGCCTATTCAACCTTTTCAATGACTAATAATCCCCTATGATCCATATCCAACAAAATCGCAAAAAGGAACCAAGAACCATGTGTAAAGGTTTTAATTTAATTGTGAAATAGAGGTTTGGGTAGCATAATTAGGACAAAGGTAGGGTTAAAAAAGGACAATTATGATGACCAACATTCCCCCAACCTCATTCTATTGTGTGTCCTCACATACTACTAACCTCTACATAAAAAAAAATTGTGATCCTTCCTTTACTTCTGGATTGGAATATTGATTCCGGACCCTTCTGCCTTCAACTTCTTGATACAGGATTTCCTCAGGCGCTTAACTACTTTCCTGAAATTAGTTTTCCAATGAGATGCATGAAATTTCCATCTCTTCTCCTGTCATTTCCATTCCTGCACTTCCTTTACCAATTCTTCATTCCTTCTTTTGAATGTAGTATTCTGATCTATTACACATCGATTTAAAACTTCAAGTTCATATATTTGTTGCTTCAACTCCTGAATTTGACTTCTCACACTAGAGGCCAAATCTTTCTCCTCGTCTTCTTCTTGTACTGTTGCTTTCTTATCCATTGACTCATAAAAAGTGTCTTTATTTTCTATTTCCTTTTCCAACTCCCGTGTTTCAAGATTCAGAGGAATATTATCCTCATGCTCTTCTACTGTCAGGTATTTTGTTACTTCTGGCCTCATGTTCAGTTTATGAGCTACCTCTTTCCTCTTGATTGCCTTCATCGGACATGACAGAGAAATATCATCTTCCTACTCAACATAACCTAGAATAAAGATCGAAGTACCCTTGGCTCCAACTTCTGCTAACATGGAAGGGTTGTTCCGCACTATCAAATTTTTTGTAGGAATCCCCATAGGAGGGCTTTCCTGAGGAACACACTCCTCAGAGTCCTCAATTATCTCCACTATACTACTTATCGTGAATGAATCTTTTCGCAAAGAAGCATGGTGTCTTTTTAAATAAACTTGTGTAAAGCTTCATGAAGGTCTAGGCTTCTCAATCTCCCTTTGTTCCTTACTCTGCTACTTCTTCTCAGGTTCTAGCTTCTTGGACTGGGGTTTGTCAGTTTCTGGTTTTCCACCCTTGCCACCTTTTAAAGGTGGTGGATTCTTCCCTTGTTATTGTCTGACCCTTGGCTTGATGACCTTTTCTCTTCCTTTCTGTGGTTGAATTCTACCACAAGGTCGTTTTATAGTGCTTTCACCCTGAAATGTTTCCAAAAATGTTCCCCATGTAGTGCCTCTACTCTCCAATTCATTTTTAACCAGAATTTTGATTAATCGATAATGGCACAATTTAAATCCTATCTAGTCTCTTCAGCTCTTTTGCACACTTTTGGACATCTTGTCTAAACTTTTAATAGAAAATGAGGGAAATTGATCAATTTACCTGACTCAAAATGTAGCAGAAGCCAAATGTGGTAGAGATAGGTTAATGAGTACCTCCCTTTGAAGGTGAGGAACTTCTAGATAATGTACAACACATATATCCATTTCTCATCCATCACACTCCTATGCAATCAAATTTTCCAATCCACAACGTAGTCTTCTTCAAGCAGAAAATGATGCCACGCACTCTTTTCCACTTTCCCCCTCTTAAACCATTTCTCACCTGTGGCTGGTAGCTCCGTGGCCTAAGAAATAGAATTCTTCATCACTTGAAACTATAGAGAGACAACTGTGGCTGTCCTTTCATCGAAGGTGCATGAAAAATCTTGAGCTACAACAGAATCGTAAGCATCGAATTTGAGCAGGAAGGGAAGAAACCTTGTTTCTTGCAATTAGGGCAGGTTGCCCTCATACTCTACCATCCCCTCTAGTTCTTTTATATATCATGGTTCAATTCAAACTGGTTCCATGACGTTTGAGGGTTACACTACTCCCACTCTCCTAGAAAATCCTTAGAAGAAGACCCTTCTTGACATAATTTTTTGTTTTTCAAAATTTTGAGGGTGTGCTTACGTTCTCTGTATTTATCAATTTTGAACTGCATGCATTGATGACTTAATTCATGATCCCAATGTCCTGTCCATCTATACCAGTGTCTGCCACCTTGTCAGTGTAAATTTTTTTATTGGAAAGGATGGAGATTTGGTATGACTTCCAAGGTGAGTGGGGTAATGATAACTAAAGGTGGCGGTTACGGTTTAAAATTTCAAGAAGGAAATGCATGGATTGAACATGATAACGACCAAATCATTAAAGGGTGACAAGGTTTGGGTAATCAATCAACTAAGGAAGAGACCTTTCACACGTGTTCACAATCCTCATCATGACTTTGATTGGAATATGGTAGTGCTTTATTAAAATAAGGTTAACTAGACTTATGATATCCCTACACTTAAAATTTTTATTCGTATTGGCAGTGATAAATAATTTCAATTAAATAAAAAATTTAGCAGTCATGGCTTTTCAAAAATAGCAAGTGTGTTTCTAGGCAGAGTTTAAGATCAATCTACTAAAGCTCATGATTGCAACAAAATTCTTGTACTATGACAGGGTTCCTGCACCAGAACACTGCAGTTCTTGTACTGCACAAAGGATTCTTACAAAACCAAATTTTCTTTGTTATACACAGGTTGAATTCACCAATAAATTGCAAAATTTAAAGGATTTTATTCTATCACCAGTTTCCAGGTGTCATTATGATTCCTCGATCTGATCAAGTAAGGTCTTCAAAGATTCATCAGATCTTGCAAAACATTTATGAGGGAAAGAAAGAAGCGGGACAAGGGTACTTTTTTTAGAAAGGGAAGGAAATTATTGAGGGCACTTAGAATGAGATAAACCACCAGAGGGATATATGAAAAAGGGAATGGGGAAAAAATTTCGAGGATAATAAGGAAAAACAGAAATCGGGACATGAAACTTGTGAAGAATAGGAAGGAAATTTCAACTAGGAAAAAATAAGAAATAGAGGGAAAATTACGAAAAGGTAATAAGAAGAAAGGTAGAGTTTTTACCTCAATCCGTAAATGTCTCTGCCACATAATGATGTACCTTGAATAAATTGATTGCAATGGGAGTGTTGCATCACTTATACAATATCTGCCATGTCAATTACCCCGATCTTAGGTAAGGGCTTAGTTTTGCTAGTCATTTTGCTATCACCAGAAAACTTTACAGAAATCTACTACTTCTCAATGAAAATCATCATTTATAATAATAAAGTAACATCCCTTTTCATTTAAAAAACTGATCCACCCACCATCATGATGGTTTTTAGGAAGACCCTTCCATGACCATGTCAGCAAGCTGATTTTCACAGTCATAGGTAAAGATTTTTTTCAATTTGTTAATTTTCTAGTTTTTTTTTTTTTTATTATTTATTATTTATTTTTAGTGGAAAAGAGAAATTAGATTCATAGTAGGTTGGCATCACCACCTACCATTCTTAATTCTGGTTTCTATTGCACCTGTTGTATGAAGTTTTCCTTTGTGGTGGGCTGAAAATATATTTTGAGTCTATGCCCATTCACAAGGAACACCAATTCCTGTCCATTGATAGTCTTGATTTCTACCACTCCATTTTCAAAAACTTTCACCACTTCATATGGCCCCATCCAGTGTGTACAAAATTTCCCCTTAAAATGTTTGAATTTAGAATCATAAAGGAGTACCCAATCTCGTGGTTGGAATTGACTCTTTTTGATCAACTTGTCATGCCATTTCCTTTGCTGTTGCTGCATCAATATATTATGTTGAACAACATATATTATGATTTCATCAAGTTCATTCAGCTATAAAAGACATTGTTGCTATGCTTCTGTGATATCCAATCCCAATTGGACAACAATTATAAAAGTTTTAATTTGGAATTCAATTGGTAATAGGACCTATTTTCCATACACCAACTCATAAGGTGTATGGCTTGTACTATTCCTCTAGGTAGTTTTGTAAGCCCACAATGCCTCATGTAATCTAGTTGCCCAGTATTTCTTATGAGGATTCATTGTTTTGGTAAGAATGGGCTATATCACCTTATTAGTAGATTCTACCTAGCCATTTTCTTACGAGTGGTATGGTTTCGATTTCCTGTGCCGAGTTTTATGTTGATCCATAATACCTTTCATCAGAATAGAAACAAAATGAGGCCCATTGTTAGTAACAATTTATCTTGGAACACCAAATCTAGTAAAATTTCATTAAATAAAAATTTAGCAACAACTTTTTTAGTGGCAAAATAAACAACTATAGCTTCTACACATTTTGTTACAAAGTCTGTGCAAACCAAGGTATGTCTTTTGTTTAAGGATGCCGGAGCTATAGATCCTACAAAATCAATAACCCATTTTTCAAAGGGTTCAATCATGACTTGAGGACACAAAGGCATTTCATTGGCTCGACTAGATTGGCCCATTCGCTGACAAATATCACAATACTTGACATACTATTTGGCATCTTTGAACAAAGAAGGCCAAAAGTATCCAGGGCAAAGAATTTTATAAGATGTTCTTCTATCAGCAAAATGCCCTCCATAAGGTTCATCATGGGCAGATTTCAAAATATCAAACACTTATTTCTCTCTCACAGATCTATGGATAATGAGGTCAGGTCCGGTGTAAAAGAGGTCTCCCTGAATCCAGGAATATGAGGCACTTTTATGAATAATATTCCACCTCTCTTGAGTGGATAGGTGAGGTGGTGTTTTTCCTATAACTAAATAATTAGCTATATCAGAAAACCAAGGAGAGTTTGTTGACACAACAAAATGATGCTCGTCAGGAAAAGAACCATCTATAAGAATTATTTCACCAGGATTACTTAATCTAGAAATATAATCAACTACAACATTCGATTTTCCCGGTCTATCAATAATAGTAACATTAAATTTTTGCAGCAAAAGTAACCACCTAATCACACTACCACTAGTCAAAGGTTTATTCATTAATTATTTTATGGTAGAATGGTCTGTATGTATAAGTACTTCATAACCCATTATGTAGTGTCTAAATTTATTAATATAAAATATCACAACTAAGAACTCTTAGTTACTGTATAATTCAATTTAGTAGGTGACGAGTTTTTACTAATGAAGTAAATATCATAGGATTGTTGATTTTCTTCTTGTCCTAAGGCTGCGCCAATAGCAGTATCTAAGGCATCTGAAGAAATATGAAAGGGGAGAGACCAATTAGGTCCCCTCAAGATTGGTTCCTGTACTAGTTTTTTCTTCAATTCCTCAAAAGCTTGTTGGCAGGCTTTAGTCCAAGAGAAATCACTATCCTTAGCTAAAAGTCAAAAAAGAGGGGTAGCTCTCCTAGAAAAGTTTTCAATGAATCTCTGGTAAGAGCCCGCATGTCCAAGGAATTTTCTCACTTCCCTTTGTGTTTTGGGTGCAAGAAGACATAAAATAACTTCTATTTTGGCTAGGTCCACCAGGATACCTTTGTCAGAGATAAGATGACCAAGAACCACCCCCGCTTTGAACATCAATCTACGTTTTTTATCACTCAAAACAAGGCAAGCTTCTTGGCAACGAAAAAGCACTTATTCTAAATTTTTGAAGGCTTCCTAGAAAGAATCACCAAATACTGAAAAATCATCCATGTAAACCTCTACACACTCATGGTTTGAAAAAATGGCTAATATTGCCCTTTGAAAGTTAGCTGGCACATTACAAAGTCAAAAAGGAAGCACTCAATAAGAGAATGTTCCCCATGGACAAGTAAAAGTAGTTTGTCATGATCCTCGGGTGTAATTTGTATTTGGTTATAACCGCTAAAGCCATCTAAAAATTAAAATTAATTTTTATCAACAAGGGTATCAAGCACCTGAACGATAAAGGGAAGGGGCTTTGAGAGTGGCTTTGTTTAGTTTCCTATAGTCAATGAAAATACACCTTCTCCCATATTTCTTCGGAACTATCACCAGTGGGGAGACCCATTGACTATCAAATATAGGATAGATAAAATCAAAATCTAAGAGTTTTTGTAATTCTTCTTTAACAATGTCCCTTAGTGTGTGATTCATGCACCTTTAGGGTTATCGAACAGGCTGGGCTCCCTCCTGAATATAAATATGATGAGAGCAAGTTTCAGGAGGGATGCCTTTCATGTCCTCATAACTCCATGTAAAGGTACCAAGATGGTCCCGTAACAAGCTCACAAGCTACTCTTATTGGTGTAGGTCCAAGTCTAAATTAATATATCAAGATTTTCCTAAAGTAATTTACAAAAGAGTGGTCTCAAACTTGAGAATGCTAGTAGATGAAACTAAACTTTGTAATGGAAAACTTGGCATAGTGTTCAATTTGTTCAAGAAATCTCAAATCTCACCTCCTCAGTTGACTCGGTATATTGATGGATCAAAGAAACATATCGAGTCTCCTCATCACTACTGTCATAGTCTAGACATAAGTTATCTTGAAGGTCCTGAATGGATCTAGCAAGTGGGTACAAGGTGACCTTTTTCCTAGCGTCTCTATGAGAAATATACATATCACTAGAGCAACATCCTATATAAGCATCTGCAGTGGCAAGCTATGGCCGTCCCAAAATTCATGGGATGTCCTCCAATAGGATTTTTTGGTCAAAGCACAATAAAATCCATGGGGTATTCCCAATAATCAATTGAAACAACCACATCATCTAATACACCATCTGGATTGATTTTAGATCGGGCAATAAGTTCAACCACATTAGGGGTAGGACGGATGTGGTCCAACCCAAGTTGTTCTATGGTTTTCGTAGTCATCACATTGATAACTGCTCCTAGATATATTAATACATTAGAGACAAGGACATCACCTATCTGGATAGAAACAACTAGGTTTCCAGGGTCGGTATATTTTTCCATTTGAGCACTTCCTATCATTAACTCAACTTCTCTTCAAACAAACTGGATAGTATGAGGCTCTACTCTTTTCCTTCATGGTTTTTTAAGACAAATATCCTTAATGATTTTAGTATAGATGGGGAGTTATTTAATGGCCTGAAGCAAAGGGACCTTTATACAAAGATTCTTAAGTTCAGAAACCAGGTTAGACTCAGGAGTGGGGTCATATTTCTCCATAACCAACCTCTCTGGAAAGGGAGGTTGGTTTGAAGAAGATGGTAGGGGATATGAGTGTGCCAGAATGGGTCGAATGGCGACATATTATTTTGAATGATTGGGATATTCCTCGTCACCTTTCTCCTTGATGATCACCATGGGTTGTTTTTTTTTTTTTTTTTTTTCTATATTTACTACCCTTCTCGCTATCAGTTGAACATCATTAAACCCAATAGGCATAGTATTATAAACAGGGAAATGAAGCAGTCTGATAGAATGGATCATTTGCACCATTTTATTATTTGGGTTTGGTACTAGTTTTGTAGGCAGTTGAGGTGGTTGAAAGGTTGGTGATAATGGTGATGATGGCATGACCTAAGTCTGTGGAGGCAAGGATGGTGGCAATGTAGATTGAGCCATAGGGTAAGGTGCATAAGTAGTGGGATATGACTGTGTTGGTGCAGAATAGGGATAGTGATAGCATGGTTATCCTCTCCATCCTTTTTGCCAAGGTGGAGATGATTGTCCATACTAAAAGTGATGCCCATTCTACCAAGGTTGAGGGTAATTTACATTTTAATAGTAATATTGTGGTGTATTATAACCAGAAAAATACAGAGTATGTTCAGGAGTCATACCTATACCTACTTGAGGCCATGATTTATGTGCTTCTATAGCATGCAATGGCTCAAGTTCCTGATGCTCTCCTTCAAATGATGCTTTCAATCCTAGTATAGAAGGGCATTCCTCAGTATAACGTTTTCCTATACATATCACACATTTATTATCACTCTTAACATATGCAGGACATTCACGTAAAAGATGCTTCTTTTTACATTTAGGACAATAAATGGACAATGTCTCTTGCTCTTCTACTAATTTTTGCTTAAATTTCAAAGAATCTATTTTTTTGCTAACAATATTCATAATTTTAGTTTTCATATTGTCCATTTGATTTTCCAAACCAATGATCATAGCATCTGTAGATCCAAATATTCTATTTTTATAATTACTTCGAATTCCTCTACCATATCTATATTGATTCCGTGAGAATTTCCTGAACAAGTCACAAATCTGATCAAAATTCTTTTGAGCAATATCCCCTTGTCCTAGCAAGTTCAAATTATTTCTAGCATCATCAGTAAGTCCTTGCAAAAACAAGGTCCTAATAGTACTTAAATCAAATTTATGTTTCGACCTTTAAATAATATATAAAAATCTTTCTAAATAATCTTCCAAGGTCTCATCTTCACCTTGTGCAATAGTGAAAATCTCATTCTTCATTTCTCTTGTTTTGCAATATTCCTGATATTTAGTTAAAAACACTCTCTTCATTTTTTCCCAAGAAACTATAGTATTCCCTCTAAGTCCCATGAACCAAAGTAGTGCTGAATCCTTGAGAGTTGTAGGAAATAGTTTTAACTTTTGGGTATCTAAAGCATAATCATAACTCCTACACAATAAAATTCAAATGAAAAGGAATCCGGATCTTTGTGTACCTCACCATGGAAATGAGGGAGAAAAGATGGTGGAATATTCTTTATTTGAACTACTCCATTCGAATCCACAATTGGAAATCCAAAGGTGGAATGTTCCTCATTTAGTTGATTCTCACCAGTCCCTTCAACATGATCCTCATTATCTGCCATTCTTCTTCTTCCAATCAAGCCACTCTCAACAAAATGTGAAATTTGACTATGGTTTAGATTAATCTTTTGAGTTCAAGTAGTTTCTTTCCTCCCTCCTGTTAGTTGTGAGACTCCTAAACTACTATCTTCAAAGTCTAGGTGAAAAGTACCTATGTGGTGGGTCTGCGCTTGCTTGGACGTTTCCGATTTATCATTGTTTCCTATGCCCTTATTGGGCTTTGGACCCCTAACTCTTCTAGTCACACATTTTAAAATAAATCAACCAAAACATAACAGTTGAAAAACTTGCTGAAAAAAATTCAATCAAATGTTGCAGTAAAAAAAAAGAGACAACACACAAATCAATTCAAATAAAACTCCTTCAAACAATAGAAGCACGGTGCATTTGAAAAAATAATGCAGACTTAACCCTATTATAGAAAAATTAAAAATATTTACCAGATTTCTTTCAACGCCTCCCTAGAAATGGAACCAAAATGTTGGGTGCCAGAGTTACAATTTAGTGAACTCCTTCAACACTTAACTTGTCAAACTAGGGCTACGTAAGCTTCGAGGCATAGCACAAAAAATTCCAAAGACCTTTGGTTTTAATTTATGTAAATCCTACTTCTAATCCTCTAATTAAATTTTGCAGAATCAACAAAAAATGAATTACAAAGAAAAACTTTCAGCAAAACAACACTGAGCCACTCTGGGTATTGGACTCACTTCAAGAAAAATACTCGCCAAAAACCTTGACAAAAAAATTAAAGCATGCCTTGAAATCAATACAAAAAGATATTGAAAGATAAAATATGTTCCTGTGATTGAATTTCAATGTTTAGAAAATAGAAAGAATGATTTTCTATTATACTTATAAATCCGTTTCATTTGCTAAAAATATATCATTCATGTACTAAAGAGATCACGTTCCTGTACTAAAATGAGTCTCGTTCCCGCACTGTATTACTCTGTTCCAGTAATGGAATATTCTACTCCTGTACTGGAACGTTCTATTCCTGCACTGGAATGTTTTGTTCTTGCACTAATAACTCATTGTTCTTGCACTAAGAACTCACTATTCCTGCACTAGAACATACTTGCTTTCAACCACCCTTCACTCATATCTTAATGTGCTATGGCTAGCAAACTGGAACTAAGTAAAACAGAGAAGGACACTTCAACTTGAACTTTAATGAAAAAGACTCCTAGTCCAAAGCAAGCATTCAATAGAAATAACTGCAAAGACTGAATGAAATTCTTGCGATAGCAGAAAGGAAACACTCTTGCACTGTAAATGAAAGTGCTTATCCAAAAGACAAAACTTAACCCTTTTCAGATCTATGTCATAGTACTAAATATACTCTGTTTAAAAGATAAATTTTATTACGTCTTTAATCCTAGAAAAAAATGCCAAAACTCAGAGATATTTAGTTTGCGTTTATATGGGGGAATCGTTACAGTTTTAACTTTATGCACAAAGTTATAATTACGCAGCCAAAACTTGTATTCATATAAGGGAACACTATTCTTTAAGGAAATGAATCAAACTTAAATCATCAAACTCACAACCCTATCCAATCTTTCAAAAATAACTCAGAAAATGCTCTTATAAAAGGAAAGAACAATGCAATGTTTTCAAGAATAAATAAAATTTTGAAACTAGAAATAAAAATCAACCCAACACACACGAGGAAACCTCAGATCTGATATCATGCTTAAAATAATTCACAAGGGTTTCACCAAACCTACAAGCTCAAGTATATGAAAATCACTCTGTCCACACCAACATCACTAGATCTAAACACGCTATGAAAGATAGGGAGAACAAGCTGGGTTGGATGGGCCCTAGCTAACTAGGTCGTTTCCCTTTATGAAAAAATTTGTAATCAAATGCATGAAGGAAACATTACAAGTAATGACAGGACCCAGAAATAAATGAAACTAGAATTAGCTCCTTATTTTATTCAAAGTCTTCTGCAAATATACATCGTAAAACCATAAATCCAGCCCAGAGGGATAGGGCGATACAAGATTACAAAAATTACAACAATAGTGTATCAAAAGTTCTTCACAGTATCGCTAGCTAAACCTATCCTAGAATCCCTAATTTATACATAGATGCTTGAATCTTGGCCACAATGAAAAACTTAACAGGAAAACATGTTGAACAACAAATGACGTCCATCTTTAGCACATCCTAAACTCTCCAAGCTTGATGCAGAAAATGGAACAAACCCTCAGCGAGAGGTGCGCGTCATTCCTTAACAAATGTAATATTTTTCAAGTTAATCTAGAATGAATGGGCCAGTTGTCCACCTGGTACAGGAACGACGAATGGTACAAGAACTTCGGTTCCTACACCAACCAAACTCCGACTTTGATTAATGACATTTACTCACATAGCCTTAAGGAAATATGAATAGAATAGTTACAAAGAAATATAATTCTATTCAACCTTTTCAATGACTAATATGCCCCTATGATCCATATCCAACAAAATTATAAAAAGGAACCAAGAACCATGTGTAAAGGTTTTAATTTAATTGTGAAACAGAGGTTTGGGTAGCATAGTTAGGACAAAGGTAGGGTTAAAAAAGGACAATTATGATGACCAATAGTAGGTTACATGTTGATGATATGTTTGACAAAATTCTTGTCATGGCTAGTAAGGGTTTGATTATGGTATTGTTCCGCTTATTGCTTTTACATCATTGTTTTATTGTATTTTTACCAATTTTAAGTGAACATTCCATTCTAGGCAGTGTCCCAGGCTTTGGGCCAAAAAAGGTGGCTCAAATCCTGGAATGCTAGAGAAACAGAGTGTTAGCCTAGAGACTAATTCACCTGGTTAGTGTCTGGGGAGCATTATAACTCACCTGGGTAGTGTCCGGGGAGTGTTATAACTCGCCTTGGTAGTGTATAGGGAGTGTTACTCTAGCCTAAGTTGATTAAAACAATAGTAGGACCTAGGGATAGGCTGTGTGAGTGGCTGACTTGTCTCTTGAAGGTTCTGTAGATGATGTTGGATGAATGTGTGTGATGTTTCATCGATTCCACTTCCTTAAGGCCACCTAGGAGGTCGAATATGATCATAGTAGCCTCTCATCTCATGTTTACCCTGGTTGGAATGGTTTCTTGGGTTGATGTGGGAGGAGGGTGTTATAGAGTGGTATTAAAGCAAATGATAAGTACACCAATAAGTTCTTGGAACTATTGAGGTATGTACCTTACCTAAAGGAGGAGAAGGAGGAGAAGACTAAGATTCAAAGATTCATTAGTGGACTACCGGTTCCATCCAAATATAGGATTGAATTTGATGAGCCTAGATCATTTGAGGAGGCCATTCAAAAGCTAAATAATTGCTATGAACAATTGAAGCACAACAATGAAACTAAGCTAAGCTGGAGAGGTAATGTAAAGAACAAAGGAAAATGGGATAAAAAGTGAGCAAGGCCATAGGGTACAGATAACAAGGAGAATTTCGTACCACCTAAGAGGTTCAATGCATCAGATGGAGGACAAAAATGTCGACTAAAGAAAAGAATAAGGACAGAGACTTGAAGCCTATAGAATGTTGGACTTGTTGAAAAGGTAATCATAGGAGAGATTTTCCTTAGAATCAGGGTGGTAGACCTCAGATATAAGTTGCACAGGAGGCGCAAACTGTTAGATATGTAGGCCAGAGTATTCCTCGTATCTATGCAGCCATGGATAATAGGCAAACATAACACCAGACATCTAAAATTGACATGGATGATAAGATTTATGATAAATTTATTTCTATTTTGATTGACCTTGGATCTAATTATAGCTGTGTTATTCCTGACTTGGTGGATAAGTGTAGTTTGAATAAGGAGTTGCATGCAGAGTCTTGGTTAGTCCAAAGGTCACAAAGGGGGAGTTGAAGAGTCACCCCCCTCTTTCTATAAATAAAACCTCATAACTCATGCAAGGGGCTTTTTGGAGCCAAGATTTTGGCTAGGCTTAGGCTTAGGAAGAGCTTGGGAGTATTGTGAAGAGCCCTGGATTCTCCATAGTGGAAAGCGAGTATACTTCTTTGGAGGAGTAGGTGTTCTTGATCATAATGTTCCACTATTGGGGCTAGTTGTCATCAATGGTGTATGTATGGATGGAACTTTCACTTATAATAATAAAATAAAAGCAAATAGGCTTTCATGATATGTTGTTAATATGGTAGGAGTATTCTTGTTGTGTTGGAAATGTATGTTATTTAACTTATGCATATTCTTATGAACTATTTCATTGGAATTTGTATGAATCTTTTTGAATATGCGTTGTTGTATTAACTCGTCACTTTAACTTGTCGAATATTCTGCACCTTATCTTGTGATGTCATTCTGCTCATGTGTTCCTTTAAAGATGCATACTATTACAGGCTTCCAAGGGGCGCACTTCCTTTTCCCTTCATGTGTTGGAAGATTCATGCATCACACTTCACTATCCATATTGTCACGCACATTCTTTCACCCAAAATTATCACACTTCCCTCTACGCATTTCCACAGTTAAGGCATAACATTACCACACACTACTGGGATTCCCACTCCAAATGGTGTGAGGTCTAGTTGGGACTTCATATCGGGGAGATCCCCTGAATGTTGGCGGGTCCAACACCATCAAAAGGACACTCACATCGTGATGAAATATACAAATCTCAAAGTCACTATCTCCTCAAAATTAGAGGGATCTTATGTAGATAAATAATGAATTTTTTTTTAATCTGTGCATGTGAAGTGTTTTAGGTATGTTTTGTTTCTACATGTTTTTCTATTTTTAAATAAAAGGTTGCTACAAAATCAAAGATTCTATAGCAACCTCATTTTAGTATTATTATCAGTTTGTTTAAATTAGTTTACTTTTGTGGCAGGTCTTCCATGTCTGCAAGAAAATTGTCTTGGAATTCACAACCCGAGATACTCTCGATCACCATCTATGATCCAGGGGATAAAAAATATATTAAAAATTAAAGTGCTCAAAATCTCCTAAAGCCAACACCAAATCGTAGATATATTCATTTTGATTCCAATGATACTTAAATTTCCTCAATCCAACATCGTATGAGGAAGTTATCACATATTGAAGTTTTTGGCAAACAATAAAAAAGGTCAACTTGCAGGGTTGACTGTGTAGTGTATGAACGTGACGTGGCAGTCCATATGATGATATATTACTGACATAAGTAGGATGATCGAGCAGTATAAAGCTAATCATAACCTGACATGTGGCAAAGTCATACATGGATAATTGGTGCACTCTTATTGGTTGAAGGTGTTTTGGTATTGGCCAATCATGGAGTGACACGTGGCCCAATCCCAGGGTGCCATATGGCACTCTGGATGAGGCCAAAATTTGGTTAAATGGATCAACCAAACTCAACAGGATTCGAACTGCTAATCCACAATTTAGTAACAGATCGCTCTACATTCACGCCACAATGTTTCTTGTTATGTATAGGTGGAAGGTTTTTATTTATTTACAAACCGTTTGGCTAGTAGGCGCGCTCGATTGACCCAGCCCCAGAACTTATCATAGCTTCATAACCAAAATAAAAAGAATGGAGGGGTGGAGCACATGGCACCTTACCCATGCCCTAATCCACAGTTATGTGTAATGGTGGCGACCACAAGCAGGAGATCTAGTGGAGGCGTAGGAGAAGGGTACTAAAGTTAGCATTATACCTAGGTCTTATAAACTAAAAGATGACTAGGAGTGGAGCGACGAGGAATATGGCCTATCGCCCAATCCCCATAGTCACTTATTATGCAATATGAAGGAAAGGGGCAAAGATATCAATGTTAAGGGCTCGACTAGTTAAGACAATAAATTAATTTTGATATTAATTCAAACACCAACCCTGCTGATAAGAATGGCTCGAACCCATCACCTCCAGGATACTAACATAATGACAAACCAACACACCAAAGAGCCAATTTGTGCCAAATTTTTCAAAGAAGGCATTTTTTGCAAAACAATTAAAAGGAAAATTTGGAAAAATAGGCCTAACTTGGTCAATTTTGAGCCTTTTTTAGCACTGGATGTTGGGTTGTGTTATATTCTTTCCACGATTAACTGGGGGGTTAGACCCCCTTTGTTGCACCGATTACGCAGTGGGGGGGTGGCAGGGTAGCGCCTCGGCAAAAAAAATTTTGGACCCTATATTAGGTTGGGCGAAGCTACCTATGGTTTTTGGTCCATGGTTTTGGACGCGATGGTTTTCAGTCCATGGTATTGGATGCTTCGACATGTATAAATATGTATTGTAACATTGAAAGGAACATAATGAAAAATCAAGTTGGTAGTCCCGGTTTTGGGATCCAGGGGAAAATAGCTATGTATATGTGTTTTATGTGTTATGCTCTCGCATTATTTATTTTTCTATGATTTAGAATTCGTATGCAGGTAATTTATGTATGGGGTTAAAACCTACATTTGGTATCATAGTTGTTTTGGCTTCAAGGGGACGCCTTTATCGCTGAGGGGTTTCGCTCGGGCCTATGGTAGACCCTATTCAGTGGGAGATCTGCGAGATCAATTCTGGTGTTGAAAGAAGATGGCGAGCAACAGAAATATAGAGATTGAGAAGTTTAATGGTTAGAGTTTTGAGTTGTGGAAACTCAAGATGGAGGATTTGTTGGTGGATAAAGATCAATGGATCGCGGTAGGTCCGGGTACTAAACCAACGTGAGTGACCGATGAAGAATGGAATAAGTTGGATCGAAAGGCAAAGAGCACAATACGATTATGTGTCTCAGATTCAGTATTGTTGAATGTATCAGGGGAAGCTACGACGAAGGCTTTGTGGGACAAGTTAGGGACTTT
>APFE031687071.1:0-16309 GCA_000404065.3 Pinus taeda | reverse complement strand
GCAGCCCCCCCTGTCTGGGGGGTTTGAGGGGTCAGGTAGCCCCCCTCTACGGGGTTCGGGGCAGTGCCTCGGGAATATTTTTTATGGACCCTATATTAGGTTAGGAAAACCTACCTATGGTTTTCGGTCCATGGTTTTGGACGCAATGGTTTTCGGTCCATGGTATTGGATGCTTCGGCATGTATAAATATGTAGTATAACATTGAAAGGAACATAATGAAAAATCAAGCTGGTAGTCCCGGTTTTGGGATCCAGGGGAAAATCTCTATGTATATGTGTTTTATGTGTTATGCTCTCGCATTATTTATTTTTCTATGATTTAGAATTCGTATGCAGGTAATTTCTGTACGAGGTTAAAACCTACATTGGAATAGTCTACACAGGGGTTTTTGGGCATTCTAGATGCAATGACTATGTTATTTTTGCAATTTTGTTATTTTATGTTGATTTATTTGAACATTTGAGCATATAATATAAAGGTTCACCAATGGAAGCTAGACCCAAAAACGTAGTCCAAGGGGGGTGAAGTCCATCATTGATTTGTTGTGTTTTGATGCTACTTATTATCCATTTTATCCTTTAAAAATATGCAAAATTTATATACTTTTTGTTCTTTTTAAATCACAATCCATTTCCTAAAAGACATAAAATAACTTTCAAAATATCTCAAGAAACCTTCATTTTTAATTTCAGATCAATTTGGTATCAAAGCATGGTTTTTATGAAGGTTTGACATAATTTGCAAGTGTTTTTTTGAATTCTTACAAGGTCTAAATTGAGAAGAGGAGAAGGAGTACATGAAGAACCAAACCCTCAAATTGGCTCAAGGTGGGCACAAACTCCACAAGTCATGGCACATGAAGAAGGAGAAGAACTGATGTAAGGAAAATGAAAGATATTTTAGAAAGGATTTTTATTATATGTCTAAGATGGTGAAAGTGTTGTACAATGAGAGAACAAAAAGGTGCAAGGAGAAATTTCTAATAAAAAAGACATATTGGTGGTGATGGGAGCAAACCTCCACCTCCACCTCCTCCTTCACCTCCATCTACACCTCCATCCTCACATCCTTCTTCACCTCCTTCATCCCATAGACCTACTCCTCCTCCATATCTAAAAGGACATGCTAAGTCTCCTTTGATTAAGCTTGATGTCAAGTTTGAATTGCATATGTACAATGGGGGAGTAAATGCTCAAAAGTTGCATAATTGGTTTTGTCAAATTGAATTCTATTACAGGATTCAAAATAGATGATGGTGTCACAAAAATTCAGATTTCTTCTCTTCACCTAAAAGGTGCAACCCTCATTTGATGGGAGACCATAACTCAAGAATGTTTGAAGAAAAGTGGTAAAATTATATCTTATTGGAATGATTTTATAGCTGCATTAATAAGCAAATTTTATCCATTAGCTTACATGCAAAAGGCGATTATGGATTGGAAAATTTTTAAACAAGCGAAAGGTTAGAATTTCCGAAGTTACACGCAAGAATTCAGAAAAGGAGCTTTAATATTGGGTGTTGATTTGACTTCACAAGATACTCTCCTTAAGTATATAGGTGGATTACATAGTTATTTGAGACATAATATGCTTATTTTTAATCCCACCAATCTAGATGAAGTATGTGTTTAGGAAACCCATTTAGAATCAAGAGGCAATGATGTTCCTCAAGAGACCAACAAGAAACCTTTTAAATTTGGGCAAAAAGGAAAGGGGAAGTTTAACGGTAAAAGAAAAAGGAATGATACTGTCAAAAAAGAGGGAGAGAAACTTACCTGTAAACATTGTTCAAAATATATCCATGATGAAGACCACTGTTGGAAATTTCATCCAAAATTGAGATCAAAGAAGTTAAATAACAAGGGGAAACAAAAGACTGGTCCAACAACTCAACAAGATATAGGATTTGATTCAAGTGATGAAACCAAAATCATAGCCATGGGAAAGAAAGGTATAGATTCTAATGCACATACTAGTTCTTCTAGTAATCGTATCGAATCTTAAAATGATAAAGAAAGAAGTGAGATTTTCCATATTAGGGTTGTTACAAAACATACAAAGGTTGATACGTTATTTGATAGTGGATCCCAAGGCAATATTATCTTTGAAGCAATTGTCAAGAAACTTAATTTAGAAACTATAACTCATGAAAAACTATACCCTTTGGGTTGGGTATGCGATTGTTGGGAGCGAGATCCCCCAAGGGCAGTTTTGGGTCTAAAATCCCACGTTTAAGTAAATTTTTGTAATATTATTGTAAATACTCTGCATGTTGTGGTCATGAAGCACGAAGGTGTTATGTGTCATAAAGGGTAGTCCGCCCTTAGTTTTGTAAAGTAAAGTCAGCTATAAGAGATCTACCCATGGTCCGCGGACCATGGGATTGTATAAAAAGAGCTAAGCTCTAAGTAGTTTGAGAGACAAAAAGTAAGAGAGTCATAGCTTTAGAGCAAGAAGTATAAGTCTTGGGTTGTAGTGTAGGTAGAGGCTCTATAGCTGAGTGTACAGAGGCCTAGGGTAGAAGTACGCAGATGAGTGCGTGGACCCCTGCAGCTATGTGCGCAGGGTGAATAGAGTATGTAACACTTGCTAGATATTAATAAAAGGAGTTATTCTACAATTTCTGTGTATTTGTTCTATTGATGGGTTTGGATATTTTGTGTATGAATTTCCTTTATGATGCTTCCATGATGCGTGAATGAATACAGTTACATTGAATAGTTAAATGTAATTACGAATATCTAATTACACGGTGATAACCATAAGTATTTGGCAAGATAAGAAAATCACTTAGGGTAATTGAGGAATTTGTACGGTGCGCTTCCATAACAACGCGAAAGTACCGGAGCCCCAGGTTAGGGCTGCACGAAGGTCGATCATATCCTTTCACAGAGGTATTGAAGAATGAAACACACGGTTTGTCTTGCAAGACCTAGAGCAAAGCAACCTACGCAAAGGCAGGGATAGAGGGAATTAAATGACATCACGACCATCTCAAGGTGCGGAAACTTGGTTCCAACATCCCCCCATACTGCTTTGGTGAGACTTCGGTCCACGCTCTATGGGCTGATGCTGAAAGGGCCAGTAGTGTAGGGATTTGTTTGGCTAATTAATGTTGAACCTGGGTCAGGCCCCTTCAAGCCAAAAAATGGTTCCATTGTCGGAACCGGTATTTGCATAAGATATGTGTGATGTCATATCACTGGAATCCAACTAAGAAGGAGATTGGAGATTGGTTGGATAAAAAAATCCACGAATTCGAGGCACAGGAGAACAGAAACTCGCAACTAACAAAAGAACAATGGTTGGATAGATACCTATATATAAATATCCACAAGATCTTTTTCTACTCCTTCCCTATCGAGCTATACGAGTGGATCACAAAGCTAGTAGATAGCCAAGGAAGGTGGAAACTTTAAGGTCTTATTGTGTGGACCCTGGAGCTAGTGCAAAGGTTGGAAGCATAAGAGGACAAGATCACCCACGTTGTTGATCATTGGCTCGATCGCATTATAGGAGGATTTGTGACTGAATTCACGATTGATACCTCAGCCAGCTATAGTGAGGTAGAGCGACGCTTTTCCAAAGGACCACGAGGTAAGTACGTAAAATATTTGAATACTGGGATTACAATGCTATTGTGTGAAAAATGAATTATGCATCTACCTTGATGTTCGGAACTACGCGAAGGGAAAAAGGGTCTAGAGTAGCCCTTTGATTTCACCTCCGTGAAGTGACAAACAAGGAATAACGAAGATTTCTCTGCGAAGTGCTATTTAGTTAATAAGACAAGGATTCCCACGAATACCACCTCTGCACACACCACCTCCAACTTTGCCACCCTCACCTCTAACTTTGCCTGTACCACCTCCACCTCCACGGTGGTTCAGTATGGCAAATACAGTGAAGTTGCCTTCCTTCAAATTCTTGGTAAATGAGGACTCGGACCAACTCTTGTTCATTCTGAGGGCTGTATGGGAAGCTCAAGGTGTTATAGACGATCATATAAAGATGGTGGCACTGGTTAGTGCTCTAGAATATCACGCGCTAACCTAGTATATTAAGTACTCTAATGATAACTCGAATGCTGGAGTAGTAGACATCCAGGCAACACTAAATAGGGAATTTAGTAGGCCTAAATTTGAGGCGCAATTGATTGTGGGATTCAAATATATCGCGATGCAACTAGGCAAGCCACCTTGGGAACAAGATCAGAGGCTGAAATGCACAATCTATGAAGCCAACATGAATTTGACCGATGGACAACATCGCGAGTGGTTTGTGGCTTCGCTGCTACCACACTTAAGGAGTGCGTTGTTGCAGCAGAAGATAAAAACTTAGGTAGAGGCCTTGGATATTGCCATGAGACTACATGAGACTTTGATGCAAGATCCTAATCTTGGAGTTTAGTAGATCCATGTGCATCTGAAGAATCTGTGCCTTGAGATGCAAAGTCTGAAGCAGGACAGGACGGTCCGACTAGAGGTACGCGAGGAGGTATGGTGCTTGAAATGCAAGAGTCAAGGTCATGACAAATACCATTGCCTAGTCCTTACAAACTACATTGTAGGAGGAGGACCGATGCCTTTAAGGGCATAAACTCAAGCAGGACCTAGTGCAGGGCTTGCATTATGGTGCGCTATCCATCAGGTAGCCGAAAAGGATGCCACAGATAACTACCAAATGCTACAGAAGTATGTACAAGTACCGTAACAACTATTTTGCATCTTTTGTAGGTTGGTATGACATGATGAGCATACTTTCAGGAGCTATGAGTTGATGATGGATAAAACTCTCACCTATAGGGTTTAGGCCGAAACACGACCCCTTGACCAGAGTGCAGAATGGTGCAGACAGGATTTTAGGGGCACAGATGAGGCTGAGGTAGAGGAGGACCTGGTAGAGGTCGAGGACAGCTGATTTCCTACAATTGCAGAGGACCAAAACACTATGCCCATGATTGCACTAATCCAATGCATTCATCGTGCAAGTATTGCACGCTGTATGATCATGAAACAAAAGACTGTCATACGATGATAGCTAGGATACATGACAAAGGGGCGCTACCACCTCCGCTGACTCAGAACCTATAGATGATGAGGTCTGAGCCATTCAAGGAAGATCCAAACGTAAATATAGTGCTCAGAAGTGGAATCACGATAGGAGATGACAACGGGAAACAATGAGTAGACAGTACATGGGTACGCAAAGCCCTAGAAAAAGAGGCTAAGTTCAATTTGGAGCACACTCGTGAAGCCTTCCTGGAAGCTAAGAAGAGCTTCGCTGAGGCCTCCACCTCAGGAATTAAGGATAAGCTCGAGTCGCAGATGAACCCCTCTATGCTCACAAATTTTGTAGAAACCTGTATGAAGTTACTACGTGATAGTAAGGTTGTGAAAGGGTTACAAGAACTCATCAATAGATGCTCTAGAACCGCACCAGGTGAGTTTGCATAGTATGAAAGATTGGCAAGCAAAAACAAGGATGGGACGGGAGATGACACTGACCGCACAAATAGGAGAGTATGAAATGGATCATGTCATTTTGGACCTGGGGTCAGATGCGAATTTCCTACCAAAACACACTTGGGAGTGAATGGGGATACCTATGTTGCAAAGGTCTTAGATTCAGCTAAGGATGGCGAATGAGCAGAAAATCATCCCCATGGGGTGGCTATAGGGGGTGACCGTGGATATTGAGGGAGCGAGTGCACTGGCTGACTTTGAAGTAATAGAGATAGTAGATGACAACAATCCCTATCTCGCGCTCCTAGGAATTGACTGGGCTACTGATATGAATGGGGTAATCAATCTGAAGAAGTGAAATATGATCTTTGAGAAGAATTGCAGCATGTAATAGTATCCCTCAATCTTGTTGAAGGATCATGCTATACTAAACCTATATGCGATTATGAGAGTGATGATGACATGGATTGTATCTATAAGATAACAACACGAGACCAAGGTTTGGGTGAATCCCACTATGGATGGATAGATTACATGGGATCGGGAGAGTTCCTGCACTTTGGACTCCGACGAAGAAATAGAACGCTGGTAGAATCAGTTACATGAAGTAACTACGCTGAATTGCAACATGATGACCTGGTCATTGAACTATGTGTCATCACAGGTAAGAAATCTACATATTTATGATGGTCTGAATGAGGTGGATATCTTTTTGGATGCATTTGAAAATGGGTACCAGAAAAGAAGCGCTTCAAGGCCTTGGACTAGGCACTATGTGCTACGCCCACAAGATGGTGGGGTACACACAAGGGAAGCTTTGATGATTAGCACGAATGTAGGAGGATGATGAGAACATGATTTGGGAAGCCTAAGATGCGACTGACAGACCAGTATGATGGGAAGAACGATCTACACGTGCTTCCGGCCAAATGGACGTAGGCTTATGGAGAAAAGCCCCAACATGAGTGTGTGCACTTGTTCTGTCATACCCTGGATGTTATCCCAACGAATTGGTATATAGAAACAGATCTCTGCCATGGGACAAGCGAATGGGATATCCTGCGTGAAGGATTCATGATGACATTTAGTTTTGAGGATGGGTTTGACAGTATTGATGAAGCGCTACAAGAGGCGAAAGCAACTATCTTTAGGATACCGGAGGATCCTTTAGACCTGATTCAACCTAAATGGGCTACTCAGCTGAGTCGTGCGCTTGAATGTTATAATGTAATTGTTGAGGAAGAGGATGAGGATCCATGGAAGATTAACATTCCAAAAATAGAAGGCCACCGCAAGGCTCAAGGACTGTAGATTAAGAACCCTGATATGACCACACTGTTGAGAACGAAACAAGTGAACATTGGTACAGAGGTAGAACCCAAACTCACAAAGATTGGACACTACTATGATGATGCAACAGTGGATAAGGTCGCCGAATTGCTCCGTGAATACTAGGACTTATTCCCTACCAAGTTTATGGAACTAAAAGGAATAATCGGGGACCTAGGATTGATGAAGATCATGTTAAAGCCCGATGCAAAGCAAGTTAATCAAAGATCTTACCATCTCAATCAGAAATATAAGGAGAAGGTCTGCTTAGAGCTAGACAAGATGCTCAAGGCAGGCATCATTGAGCCTGTGGAAGAATCTGATTGGTTAAGCCCAATGGTGGTGCAAGCTAAGAAGCAGAAGGATGAGATAAGGATATGTGTGGATCTTAGAAAACTAAATGATGCTTGTGTGCATGATCATTTCCTGACTTCGTTCATGGATGAAGTGTTGGACAATGTAGGCAGCCAGGAAGCATATTCCTTTAATGATGGGTTCCCTAGGTACCACAAAATCAAAATCACGCAGGCGCATAGGAGCAAGACCACTTTCACGACTGAGTGGGATTGTTTTCAATACACTGTAATGTCGTTTGGATTGAAGAATGCACCTGCAATATTTTTGCGCGTGGTGGTTGAAACATTCAAGGAATTTATTCATAAGTTCCTGGAGGTATATTTTGATGATTGGACTGTATTTGGGCTAGTTAAGCGCCATGTAACAAGCTTGTTCCTGATGCTAGATACCTGTCAAAGATTCCAGATCGCGCTGAATCTCAAGAAGTGTTTGTTTTGTGTTCCTTTTTGGGAACCTATTGGGGCATGTGGTTTGCAGACAAGGACTGGTTGTAGACCCCTCAAAGATCGTGGTGATACTAAACTTGGAAGTGCTGAGGAGTGTGAAACAGTTGCATGCTACTTTGGAACATAAGGGATATTACAAAAAGTTGATCAAAAGCTATGCACAGATCATTTTGCCTATGGAAAAATTATTAAAGAAGGATGTCACGTTCTGCTAGAATGATGACTGTAAGAAGATTTTGGATATATTGAAAGAAAATATTGTTACTGCACCGATTCTAGTCTTCCCAGACTGGAAGAAAGAGTTTCATGTACATGTCGACACATCATGTATAGTGCTGGGGGTAGTACTAACACAGGCTGGTAGAGAAGGCTTGGACCATCCTATCGCATTCGCAAGCCGTAGATTATCTAAAGCAGAGAAGAACTATTCTACTACTGAGCGCGAGGGGCTAGATATGGTGTATGCACTCTAGAAGTATAGGCTCTACTTGCTAGGAGGCCATTTTAAGATGTAGACAGATCACTCCGCGCTGAAGTACCTGGTCAATAAGCCTATGTTGGCGGAGGAAAATATGTAGATGGCTCTTATTATTCTAGGAGTATGATTTTGAAGTTGTTGTGAAGCTTGGACGATTGAACGCAGGACTAGACCATCTGTTGTGCATCGAAATAGGGGAGGAACCTACTAACTTGGAAGAAGGATTGCCTCACGTGCAACTATTTACAGTACGTGTAGTGGATGGTCATTTTGAGGATATAATAAACTTCCTAACAACAAGAACTGCACCAGAAGGATACTCTGTCCAGCAAAAGAAGGAATTAGTTGTGTGTGTGACAAATTTTTCTGTCATCGCTAGGCATCTGTTAAAAAAAGGGTAGTGATGAGATATTGCAATGATATGTACCTGAGTTCGAGAGAAGTAGCATCCTCGTGGACACTCATGGGGGCACCACAGGAGGCCATAATGAAGGGAGAGCAACTGCGCAGAATATTCTATGCGCAGGGTTGTGGTGGCCAACCCTTCATTAGGATTCAAAAGCATATTGCAAGGCGTGTGATGTATGTAAAAGAATGGGCAGGCCATGGCGGAGGGATGAAATGCCTTTGAATATACAAATGACGTTGCAAACCTTTGAGAAGTGGGTGATAGATTTTGTAGGACCCATTCAACCACAAGGGAAGACTGGAGCAAGGTACATTATTGTTGTGACGGAGTATTTGACTCGTTGGGCAGAAGCACAGCCGGTGAAGGATTGCATGGGTGCGATGACCGCGAAGTTCCTATTTGAGCATGCACTGATAGGATTTGGATGTCCAAAGATCTTAATGAGTGATCGTGGTATGCACTTCCTGAATGAGATGATCAATGCACTAACGGAGGAATTTCAGGTATATCACCAGAAGAGCACACCTTATCACCCACAAGCTAATGGGACAGTGGAGGCGTTCAACAAATTGCTTGAAAACGTGCTGAGAAAGGTTTGCAATGCCCAGCGAAGTGATTGGGACCTACACATACCTGCAGTATTGTGGGCTTATCGAATGACATGCAAGAAATTGGCGAGACAAACCCCTTTTAGGCTTGTCTATGGTGTGGAAGCCATAATGCCTATGGAATACATCATGCCTAGTCTGCGCATAGCAACGCTCACAGGTATGATGGATCGCAGAGCCCTAGAAGAGAGGCTCACGCAGCTGGATGAGCTTGAAGAAGAAAGATTTTTGGCTGGATTTCACCAGCATGTCCAAAAGCATCGCGAAAAGGCATGGCATGATCGACACATCAAGCTGCGCACATTTAAGGTAAATGACCTGGTTTTGTTATATGATAGTAAGTTTGATAAATTTCCAAGGAAATTCAAGATGCACTGGTTAGGGCCTTATGTTATTAAGGAGATTACCGATGAAGGAGCGATTCAACTAGTCAAGTTAAATGGAGAACCCTTCCTAGGAAAGGTGAATGGCAGTCACTTGAAACCATACACTGGCGGTCCAACCATGTGACTAAATGAAAGTAGCATAGTATTAGTGCTCCAGGCAGCTAAAAGGAGGCATGGGACTATAAACTACACTGCTCGGGTTAGAGAGTTGTGTGATTGGAAGATGGTGCAGAGTGATGATGTGTCACTAGGTCCATGGCAATGTGGAGGGAGCTGCACTACCCAGGGAGAAATCACGCAGGTCAAATGGAAGGTGACCATTAAAGTCACTATTCATGAAAAGATGGTAGAAGTGAGGCCAAATGGAGTGGGTGGCTAGCATTGAAGATGAACTTTATGGCTTAGATCCTTGAAAATATGCTGCCAATCTAGCATTAATGAACTGATTTTGGGGGGAACGGTCGGATTTGAATTCAAATTTCCCTATAAATCACAAGTGGTTACCTAGGAAAAAACACTTGGCATTTTGGGTATTCAACCGTTGAGCTCTCAACCACTTATAAATCATGAGCAATACGAGCTTTTGATAGTTTCTGGGATATTTGTGACTTTGTCGGTGAACACATAGGAATTCTTATGGAAGATCATGTGTGTGCCCCCAGAAGTTATCAATACACAACTAGTAGAGGATCTAGCACAGGGAATGGAGAGAGAGGTCGAAGTAGCTTCCCTGGAAGTAGATGGAGTATTGGAAGAGGTCCCTATATCCCCAAGAATGCCAAGATTGAAGCCAACCCCAACCAAGGAGACCATGAAAGACAAGAAGGGCAAGAAACCTGCCATACCGGTGCATGCATCGCCAAGACGAAACCCACCAAAGCCCACTGCCCAGGAGAAAGGCAAGGATATAAACCTAGAAGTAGAAGAGGAGGATATTGAAGACATCCCCATGGACAATGAGGATGTGGGAGTGGAAATAAACGAGGCTTAAGCCCAGGGTGAGGACCCTATTACACGGTTGTCAGAGTATGTCCCTTCGCACGGTTGTCGGAGTAAGTCTAAGGTCCCAAAGGACATTGTTGAAAGTAATACTCCCCTACAAACCCCTTTGCTACTAGATGAAATCACTTTTGACGGTTCACGTTTGGCACAGGTGCTGATTTTGAAGCTCGAAGACTAAGACTTGGTGGACCATGAGAAGTTCCCGCACCTGGTGACCGAACAGTTGATACGCTGCATCATAGACACAAATACGGGGATGACTACACTAGAGCCACAGAAGTGGCTCAAAGGAGTATAGAAGGCAGGATTACTCAACCTGCTCTAGGTGTTGCACTATAACCGCACCCCTGTGATAGTTTTAGTCATCAAGCAGCTACTATGCTTGGTGCGTGATGGGTGTCTATGGCTAGAGGATCCGATACCCATCATCGATATTTTGATTCACCGCATAACACACCTACCGTATATAGGCGAAAATCCAGCTATGATCTTTGGCGACAAGGGTGGTGAGCTAGCACTCACAGAATCAATGAAAGAAAAGTTCAAGTTGATGAGGAAGGCCACGTGGGTACGCTATCTCTAGCATCTGTGACCCCATTGTGAAGGTGGAAACACAGATCCTTGCAGGGAAGGTGATGTGGAAGTGCCATGCTGATGAGGTACCGGCGCTTGTCGTTGTTCTCACAAAACAGTGCGCAGAAGGAGTCCAATTTAACTGGTCAAACTATCTTCATGGAGAGTTCCTGACGAACTATGCGCGAAGCGTAAGAGAAAAGCAAGATGTTCCACTACTTGTGGCTCTTGTTGTCGATTGTGCTCGTACCGTGGGAGCTACTAGAGGAGAGCAAATTTCCCTCAGTTGCACTAGACCTTCCTGAAGAAGTGAAATATGCTTCACTGTGGGCTACCAAGGATGCGGAGCACATTCGAGACAGCAAGATCTTGTGGATCTTGATGGAAATAAATATCAGGATGGATATAAATCACAAGCCATGATTGTAACCCACGGTATATGCTAACCTGCATAGTTATGCCGAGTTTAAGGCTGATTTCCATCGGATTTTGATCAGGGTTTGGAAGGACCCTACGCAAAAGTGGTACGATTTGCCGTACCTAGCCACAAATGATGCCATTGATGCGGTGTTGGATAAATGGTTGGCAGAGTGGTGCACCTTGACAAACTTGGCGGTGGGTGGAAGAAATTTTCCTACACAAAAGAAGGAAGAGTCCAAGATGAAGATGGTGCAGCTGGTCAAAAAGAGGAAAAAGGAGGCTACTAAGAACACCCAGGTAGAATAGGCAGGAAAGGAGGTAGACAAATAGACAGGTGGCGAAGAGTGGGACTCTAAAAAAGGTGCACAATCACCTCCACCTGAGACTGAAGAAGAGGGCACAGAGCAACATGATGCAGACCCTCAGGAGACATTTTCCTACATTAAATGCCTGAGAGAGCTAGAAAAGGGAGGGTCCAGAAAGAAATCCAAGGCAACCAAGACCTCGTTGGACCCTATCACACTAATGAAGGGTGACTTATATGACATTGGTGAGACAGTCAGAGATGTTACCACGGAGGCCCTGTAGCAATTTGAGAAGCAGTAGCAGATCATCCTATGGGCCATCCAAATCGGGCTGCAGGAGTTGTAGACCCGCACGACACAAGCTAGTCCGATGTCCACCAGCTTAGCTATCGACACGTTAGAGCCTGCCGATATGCTGTGCATGAAGGCTTCCAATGCGATAGTGCTACTAGATGGAGCACTGACCATGGAAAATGAGGCTGACAGGCACACTGTCAACGCTTTGAAGGGACTGGGACTAAACTTGGCAGCGCTTCCGTGCAAATCACTCCACCTCTTGCAGGATGGAGTCATTATAGAGATGAGGGCGCATGAGCACTGCATCCTCCAGGTGATCGGTGAATAAAAAATGAATAATGAGCAGATGGCCTTATAGAGGAATGCTTCCATCACTGCCGAGGATGAGGTGACTAGCCAGCGTAAGAAGATCATACAGGTCATGGAGGAGGCCTGTAGAATGGTCCCGGAATTGCCCATTCCGGAGGACGAGCCAGTCGAGGTTCGCATCTGTAAATTAGCCATAGGGGTGCACGACACTTGAACAGAGATGGCATGGGTTCAGTTGGAGATGAACCTACAGATTACAGAGCTCCAGTTGAGGGCTCATCCTTTAACACCACTTGAGGTAAAGGAACAATGGGCAGCTGTTGTCACAAAAGCAGTTCTGACAGTGGAAAGTGTAGTAGCGGATTGCACACAGTTGTTCGAACAATCGTCTGAGGTCCTGACTGGCTTGCAAGAGGACACAAACATCGAGAGGCTAGAGACTGAAGTGCGCAAAGTCCAATAATGCTATGATGGAGTTAAGGGCACAACGCGAATAGTCATGCTGACACAGAGGTTAGCCATGCTGCAGGAAGCCAAGAAGCTAAAGGAACAGGTAGATGTAGCACTGTACAAGGAAGCAGTGTTGAAGGCATGACTAAAGCCCTAGCTAGAGGAAGCTTATGCAATCACAGGAAACATTGAAGGCAAGCTTGCGACTCTACAAGTAACACAACAACAACTTCGCGCTAACAACGCAGGGGCAGTAACCGAGAAGATAGTTGAAGATGCGAAGCAGGCAGCAGTTCAGTGCACAGTTGAAGTTGTGGTCATGAGGGTCGAGTTGGACAGGCTTCGTGCAAAGATCTCATGCCTACCGAGTGACTCGAGGACAAGTCACGATGTTTTTGTTGGGGGCCTGTTGGGAGTGAGATCCCTCAAGGGCAGTTTTGGGGCTAAGAGCCCATGTTTAAGTCAATTTTTGTAATATTATTGTAAAGACTCCGCATTTTGTGGTCGCAAAGCACGAAGGTGTTATGTGTCATAAAGGGTAGTCTTCCCTTAGTTTTGTAAAGTAAAGTCAGCTGTAAGAGATTGTATAAAAAGAGCTAAGATCTAAGTAGTTTGAGAGAAAAAAAGTAAGAGAGTCATAGCTTTAGAGCAAGAAGTATAAGTCTTGGGTTGTAGTGTAGGTAGAGGCTCTATAGCTGAGTGTGTAGAGGCCTAGGGTAGAAGTCCGCAACTGAGTGCACGAACCCCTGCAGTTGTGTGTGCAGGGTGAATAGAGTCTATAACACTTGGAAGATATTAATAAAAGGAGTTATTCTGCAATTTCTGTGTATTTGTTCTGTTGATGGGTTTGGATATTTTGTGTATGAATTTCCTTTATGATGCTTCCATGATACGTGAATGAATACAATTACATTGAATAATTAAAGGCAATTACGAATATCTGATTACGTGGTGATAACCTTAAGTATTCAGCAAGATAATAAAATCACTTAG
This sequence comes from Pinus taeda, assembly GCA_000404065.3. Taxonomy (NCBI): domain Eukaryota; kingdom Viridiplantae; phylum Streptophyta; class Pinopsida; order Pinales; family Pinaceae; genus Pinus; species Pinus taeda. Next base: position 2,481 of record APFE031687071.1, on the reverse strand, counting down.
GGTAATTGAGGAATTTGCACGACACATTGTTATGCCTGAGCCCCAAGTTAGGGCTACATGAAGATCAATCGTATTCTTTTGTGGAGGTATTGAAGAACGAAATGCAGGGTTTGTCTTGCAAGCCCTAGAGCAAAGAAACTTGCGTGAAGGCATGGATAAAGGGAATTAAATGACATTATGACCATCTTAGGGCGCGGAAAATTGGTTCTAGCATCCCCCCATACTGCTTTGGGTGAGACTTTAGTCTGCGCCCCGCGGGCTGATGTCGAAAGGGCCAATATTGTAGGGATTTGTTTGGCCAATTAACGTTGAACTTGGGTTAGGCCCCCTCAAGCCAACTATGATGATGCCAAATTACAAGTGACAAGAAAACATAAACTCAAATTATTCGTTATAGATGAGGTAGAACTTGATGTTGTACCACTTAATATTTGCAAGATTGTTTTAGGGAGTCCATACTTGTATGATCGAAAATCCATATTCTATTACCATGAGAACAAATATCATATTTTTAAAGATGGAGTTGAGTATATTGTTAGATCATATCTCAAGAAGATGAACTTATCTCTTGTTAGTGTTGGTCATATGAAAAGGATTTTAAATGCTAGTAAGAATTTTGCATTGTTGATGATTAAAGCTAGAGATACTGTTGAATCTAAAGCTTTCATAGGATGTGATTATAAAATTAAGCATGAATTGGTTAAATTTGTTAACACTTATGAAAATATGTTTCAAGAACCTAAAGGGTTATCTAAATAATGATGAATGCAACATGAGATTCAATTGTAGCAGGATGCACCACTTCTGAATATTGGCATGTATAGGATGTCAATTTTATAGAATGAAAAAATTAAGAAGAGAATTCGAGAGCTTCTTGACAAATGGGCCATTAGACCTAACACATCCCCTTGTGGGTCTCCTATTTTTTTGGTTCCAAATAAAGATGGTACATGGAGAATGTGTGTGGATTTTTGAGCTTTGAACAAGATAACGGTAAAGAATCACTATCCACTTCCTCACATTGATGATTTTCTAGATTAGTTAAAGGAAGCTATTTATTTTACTAAGTTAGATTTGAGAAGCAGTTATCATCAAATAAGGATTACTAAAGATGATATTTGGAAAATTGCTTTCAAGACAAAAAAAAAAATGTTTGTTTGAATGGTTAGTTATGCCCTTTGGGATTTGCAATACACCTGCCACATTCATGAGAGTTATGAATGATGTGTTGTGACCATTCCTTGATGATTTTGTCATATTATACTTAGATGATATTCTGCTTTTCAGTAAGACTTGTAAAGAGCATGTCAAGCATGTGAAACAAGTTTTAGATGTATTTAAAAAGGAAAAGTTGTTTTTGAAGATGTCTAAATGTGATTTTGGGAAAACCTCTTTGGTTTATTTGGATCATATCGTAGGAGGGGGTGAATTGAAGATTGGTCTCTCAATTGTTGATGTTACTATGAATTGGCCTCAACCCAACAATGTAACAAAAGTTAGGATCTTTTTGGGAGCACCCCAATATAGGAGAAAATTTATCACTAACTTCTCACTCATTGCAGCACCATTACATGCTTTGACAAGTGTGAATCAAGTCTTTTAGTGGGGATGCAAGCAACATAAAGCTTTTGAATCTTTGAAAGAGAAAATCAGTACAACACCAGTTCTAGCACTTCCATATCTTAAGAAACCATTAGAAATTCAAACCGATGCAAGTGAATATGCTATGTGATCAGTTTTGATGCATCATGGTAAGCCAATATGTTATTATTATGAAACCTTTACCAATGCAGTAGTTAATTATCCAACTTATGATAAATAATTGTATGCTTTGGTACAAAGTGTGAAGAAATGGAAGCACTATTTGATGGGTAAAGAAACGATTATTCATACTGACCATCAACATTTGCAATATTTACAATCACAAACCAAGCTACAACATGCTAGACATTTTAGATGGATGGGATTCCTACAACAATTTCATTTGGTAATGAAGTATAAGAAAGGTATATACAACAAAGTTACAAATATGTTATCAAGGCCTATTGTTAATGCATCTGTTATTATTAAGCATAACTCAATAATGCATGAAATTTGTATTGAACAATATGCTCAAGATGAAGATTGTAAAGATTTTAATGCAACTTTGAGTCAAGAAAATCAATTTGAAGATTTGGATTATCATGTTCATAGCAAGTTGTTTTATCATATTGGCAAGTTATGTGTTCCACAATGTGAAATAATCAATGTCATAAGGGAGGCCCACACTTCTCTTATGTAGGGTTTAACCCCGAACATAAATTACCTGCATACGAATTCTAAATCACAGGAAAAAATAAAATGCGAGAGCATAACACATAAAACACATATACACAGAGATTTCCCACTGGATCCCAAAACCGGGACTACCAGCTTGATTTTTCATTATGTTCCTTTCAATGTTACAATACATATTTATACATGCCGAGCATCCAATACCAT
>APFE031687070.1:193277-276542 GCA_000404065.3 Pinus taeda | reverse complement strand
CACTAAGACCAACTATGGTAAATAAGGAGATAAAAAGATATTATTAAAAGTTATTTCGAATTTTATTGTTATGCTGAAGAAGCATTAAAATAAGTGTTTCAATATCATCATAATTTTGTTTAGTTAAACAATAAAAAAGGTTGGTAGTGTCACAAATATTTTGAAATTTAATTCTAATACGAGTATAAAATCGATGATCTTTGAGGGTTTTTTAATCTTCAACCATAATATAATTAGTGTTGAAAAGGTGATAGACTTTTAAATTGTGCCAACATTGCCTTAGTAATAATCATGACTTAACACATACATGATATTTACTATATCAGATTATAATTAAATGGATTAATAATAGTAACATATGCATCATTATTTTCATAAAATAACCTTAACAAACTTATTTTTTACTATAAACCATAACAAATATTAAAATAGATAATGTAAGGAATCCAAGATTAAAATGTGAGATTTTTTTTAGCAAGTTTATATAAATTTGTTTTATAAAGTTTATCATGATAATTTTTACACAAAAATGGTCAATATCTACATTAAAATTAGTGAATTAAGTGACTTTCTAATTCCTCATTTTGAAAAAACTTAATCTAGTTAAATTTCTAAATTCTAGATCCACTGAATACTTCCATATTTAATGAAATATGTGTTATATACCTAATTTCTTAGAAATTGTTCGTTTTGTTTAAGGTTTCTATTTTACAAAAGTAAATATTAAAAGTACCTCTTCCGAGCAACATTTCAATATAGCAAAGGCCAATAGAAGCTATTTTACAACTTTATTTCCTAATGGTCCTAAAAACTGCAAATCCTACTGAATTTAAAAGAGAAGGGGTTACCTCCTCAATTGAAGGATTTCTTTAAGATGAGGCCATTAACAGGAAGAGAGTCCTTCTTTCCTGATAGATCTTGTAATATGAATGTCGAATGGCCTATCTTCTCGCTAATATGAAATGGTCCAAGCCACATCTTTTGGAATTTGGTGTGTTTACCTTTATCCTCGTGTGCTTTGTCCCATTTTAGAACTAGATCACCAACCTGCAACTGTTTAGAACTAGACAAAGCTGAATCAAACAATGACTTGATTATCTGCTGATGTTTAACATGAGCAATTTTGGCTTTCTCTCTCTCTTCTTCTAATTTTAAAATTTGATCATGTCTGAGCTGGATAGAAGAAGAGGGACTTTCTTCAATAAACTGAACTAGGGCTAGAGAAGGAAGCGCTAGATTGGTCGGTAGTACTGCTTCTTTCCCATATACAAGATTGAATAGAGAAGTACCTATAGAGGCCTTCTTCATTATTCTATCAGCCCATAGTGCGAATATTAAAGATTTGTGCCAGTTTTTATGATTTTGTTCGATAGTTCGCTTAATGATTTTGAGTAGATTTTTATTGGTAGACTCTGCCAGACCATTACCCTAGGGATAGTAATTTGCAGAATATTTCAATTTAAATCCTCTTTTAATAGCAAACTCAAACATGGCATTTCTAGAAAAATAAGATGCATTATAAAAAACGAGAACATATGGGACACCAAACCTGGTAATGGTGAACTGGCCTATAAATTCTATAATTCCTTCAGAGTTTGTTGTTTTTAACGAAATTGCCTCAACCCACTTAGTAAAGTAATCAATAGCAGTAAGGATATACTTATGTTGTTTGGAGGATTGTGGAGTTATTTCCCCAATGATATCTAATCCCCATTGTTCAAAAGGTTGATCAATGTTGACTGATTGCAAAGGGAAAGCTGGTTTCCTTTGTCTTCCACTGGAGATTTGACAACTTCGGCATTTCCTTACATACTCATGGGTATCTCTGAATAAGGTGGGCCAGTAATATCCAGCATGAATGATTTTGTGAGCTGTTGTGTTAGCTACAAAATGTCCTCCAGCTGGTCCATCATGTAGTTCCTCCAAAACCTTTTGTGCTTCAGGTTTCTCCAGGCATCTTAATAAAACTGAATCATAGTTTTGCCTAAAAAGCACATCATCAATGATAATGAAGTTTTTTGCCTTTAATCTAATGGCCCGTTTGTTTTTATAAGAAATATTAGGAGGTGCATGTCCATTTTTCAAATAAAAGATTAAATCCGCATATTGAGATTCAGAATTGGTAATACTTATCTGGTTGATTTCTTCAACGTGATCCGTATCACCTAATTCCGAAATGTTGGATGCTCCTGCTAATAACCTGCAAAAACCTTGGCCTCTAACAATCTTTGCTGGCTTGATTTCCAAGTCATATTCTTGAAGTGTTGTAACCCAATTTTCCCTTTTTTCACCTAATTCCCTTTGGATCAGTAATTGCCTTACTGCAGAAAAAGGAACTATTACTTTTGTATGGGCTTTTAGAAGGAAGGTCCTATAGTGTTTAATAGCTTTATACACAGCAAAGGCTTATTTTTCAACTTCGGAGTAATTTAGTTATACACCCTGAAAATTTGAGCTAAATAATGAAATCGGTGCTTCCGAGTCGTGATCATTAATCTGAGTGACTACCACTGCATAAGATGAATCAGACGCGATAGTGTACAATGTGAAATGATTAGAAAAATTAGGAGTGTTTAAAGCGGGGGCATTGATTATTGATTGTTTGATTAAATCAAATGCTTATTTTTCCATAGACCCCCATCTAAACACTGATTTTTTCTTAATCATGGTTTGTAATGGTAAAATGTTATGAGAAAAATAGGGAACAAATCTTTTGACAAAGTTGATCTGACCTAAAAATGACTGCATGGATTTTTTGTTATGAGGAAATGGGATTCTAGAAATTTCTTTAATCCTGTCGGGATGAGTATAAATACCATCTTTGGAAACGATAAAGCCCAAGAGCTTTCCTTGATTTAGAGAAAATAAGGATTTTTTGGGATTAATTGAAATACCATACCTTCTACAGCATTCAAAGATTTGATTCAAATCATGTAAATGGTTGGATCTCTTTTTAGAAAATACAGTAATATCATCTAAATAGACGACTACTATTTTGTTGATCAATCCTTTGAAGGCTATATCCATTGCTCTTTGGAATGTATCTCCTGCGTTAATAAGTCCAAAAGGCATTTTCTGACAGGCGTAAGTTCCCCATTTTGTTCTAAAAGTAGTTTTGAGTCTATCATCAGGATGGACCCGAATTTGGTTGTATCTTGGAAAACCGTCTAGAAAGGACATTAGCTCAGAACTTGCTACTGAATGGAGTATCTGCTCCATGGTAGGTAATGGGAAATTATATTTTTGACTTGCCTTGTTCAGATTTCTGAAATCTATACAAATCTTGATGTCGCCATTTTTCTTCCTAACAGGCACCATATTGGAGACCCAGTTTGAGTGCCGAACAAGAAAAATAATCTTTCCTTTCAAGAGTTTATTGAGTTCCAATTTTATTTGGCTCTCTAAGTTTGGATGTATTTTCCTCAATTTTTGTTGAACTGGTTTTTGTTCAGAAAGCATTGGAATGGTATGCTGGATGATTGATGTATCATATGTTTTTAAATCATCATACTTCCAAGTGAAGACATGTTTATCTTTCCTTAATACTCTAATAAATGGTATCCTTTCTTCCTCAGAAAGCCCTAGTCCCAAATTGATATTTTGAGGTTCTGCTCAGTACCGAGATTTATCAATTCAAATCTTAAGGTAGAACTTTGAAGTTTTGAATTGGTTACCTGTTTAAACCTGTCTTTAATGTCGTAGAGATCTTCAAGTTTAACCACAGGTCTTGGTATTGAGTTTTCCTCATGCTTTTCTTTAATCTGAAGATCATGATCACTTTCATCAATGATCTGATCGTAGTAGGACTTGTCGGAAGTTAAGAAATGTAGGATGTCTTCATCGTGATTGAACACTCGCCAATTAGTGACATTGTCAGGAATTGATGGCCTAAAAATCAACTCAATTGAAAATCTATCCGGACTATAATCTTCAGAAGGCAGGAGTTTAGAAACAACATTGGCCAACAAGTCAGCCGCTGCATTCTGGGATTTGGGAATAGGTGAAATATTGAACGCTAAGAAATGAGATATAAGTTCCTGGACTAAAGACTGATAGTGTTTGAGGTGATTAGAGAGACAATGGATTGTATTTCGAACTTGTTTATGACAATCTCTGAATCACCAAACACTTTCAAATATTGAACTTTCAGGCCAATAGCTTTATATAGTCCTTGCACCAAGGCCTCATACTCAGCTGTATTATTAGTGCATTCAAATTCTAATCTACAAGAAAGCATTGTTTTTTCTCCCTCAGGGATGACTAAAATACACCCTGCTCCTGATCCTTCACTGGATTTTGAACCGTCAAAATATAAAGACCAAAACAAAGAATTATCAACAATTTTATTTATAGAATTCTCAGTAACATTAACACATCTTGATCTGTCAGTTTGTGAAAATTTTTTGATTGGTGATGTGAAATTGTTTACCAAGCAAGGATATGGTTGGGCAATATAATTGCCAAAGAATGATTCAGAAGAATAGTTTCCCAAAATGTTATTGTTAAATGCAATTGGTTGATTCTCCTGTTCGAACTCGGTGACAGTATGGGTCATGTGTATCTCCCAATTGATTTTTATTTGATTTGGCTTTCCCTTGTAGGGCAGCCACATATGAGACCAATCGGTAGAAATGTACCCATGGAGCTTCTCAGACCAATCCCTGCTCAATATTAAACCATAAAACTCAGGTATATCAGCGATTAAGATATCAATTCTTTGAACCACTCGTGGATCAGCCGATAACCTGATAGTAACAGAGTTTATTTCCCCTAAGACCTGGACTTTGGTTCTATCTAACTGCACAATGTGAATTGAAGACTTTTGGGGTTCTATGTTCAGTTTCGAACAAACTGAAGCTGGCATTATATTAGATGATGCCCCAGAGTCAATCAAGCTTTTATGTAGATTTCATAGGTTAAGAGGAAAGGGGGGGTATGGGAATTTGATCTGTCTCCAATTAGAATCGTATCAGTAGCCTCAACTCTACCAGAAGGTGGTTGTCTTGAATCATTTGCAGCTTTAGCACTAGGAAGAGGTAAAGAAGGAACTGCATTTAGTTCTTTTAGAAGCAATTTCTGCTGATGTTTTAATTTGCTAAGTTCAAACATGTTGATGTTTACCTTAGTCTTCTTCATATCATCAACAATATTGTAATCCATTGAATCCGATACTACCAACGTCTTTTATGTTGAAGGTATATTTGAGGATGATGGTTGGTTTTGAGGGACTGTTGCAGCTAACTTCATTGTGGGAACCTTATCCTTTCTAGTATTAGTACCTGCACTCCTTTTCTTTGAACTTGCTTAGATAGGTTCAAGGGCACTTTTGCTCCTACTAGTCACAGGAAAAGCTTCTTGTTCAGTTTCGGTGTCGGAGTTAGGCAATATGAAGTCCCACATTCCATGGCATTCAACAACTTCCTCTTCCTTGAATTCATCAGATGGTGCAATTGTTTCATCTTCTTTTTCTTCCCCAGGGTCTGAATCTGCATTAGATATAACATTTGGAGGTTTTGACTCAGGTTTCCTAAAATTGCTATATGGTTTCTTTGTTGAAGTTTATGCTACTTGCTTTTTAATTTCAACCATTTCGTTTGACATTGTTTTGAGGACCTTTTGAAGACCCTCCATATTATATGGATCTTTGGTGATTTTCTTCTTTGAATCATCCTTGAAAGACACTCTTTTGGATTTCCTGTCTTCGAGAGCAGCTTTCTTTTCCAAAGCGATTATACGTTTTTCGACAGCGAGGGATTCTTTCATATATTCGGCCAAAGTAGGTTTTCCAGCCTTGTCTACAAAAATGTCTATATTTGAAGGTAAGGCTGTGATGTACCACTCGCTTCTAATTTGTTGACTTGGCTTGGAATCAGTAGGGATTTTATTCAAGAGTTTATTAAATCGGGAGTTAAACTCCTTAATTGGTTCTCTAGACTCAATCCTTAGATTTGAAAGGTCATTAATGAGTGTGGCCAAGGAGCTATCATTGCCATATTTGGTAAGAAACTGCTCCTGAAAGGTATTCCAACTGGTAATGGATCTAGACGGCAAGGAAAAATACCAAGACCCAGCTGATCCTTGTAACGTGTAGGGGAAAAGTCTAACTACAACATCTTCTTCTGTTACTCTTTTCAGATTAACTGACAACATGAAATTATTTATGTGTTCCTCAACTAATGTTCCAGCATCTGGATTAAACTTTGGTAACCATTTCTCAGGATAATCAGGTAATGGATGTAATGGTGCAGGCATATTGACTACACCAGGATTGTTCCATGGATTCTGAGCCATCTTGGGAGTACCAACGATTGCCTGTGGTGTTCCAGGTGTTTGGGGAGGAGGTGGAAATGAAGACTAAAAAGATTGTGATGTTGAAGGTGATGACCCCTGGTGAACAATAATATGTAATGGGGAAGTGGGTGTTTGACTTCGCACTAGAGATGATGAGATGGAAGATGATGGAGAAAAGGTCTCACTACCAGAACCTTCAGTGTTTTTTTTTAGCCCTTTTCCTTTGTGGTAAAGGCAACTCAGCTGGTTCAATGCCGAGTTTTTCGCTTTGAAGTGAGAGGATGAGGTAGCCGGAATTGCGAAGTCTCACTGCCTTGAGATACTTCAGATCTCTGAGGTGAAATGGAGAATCCTTGAAGTTTCTGGATGATAGACTAAACTTCAGGGGACTCTAGACTTAAACGTTCTGAAGTATGGTGGGGTTGAGCAGTGGTAGTTGATCCCTCTTCTTCTCGTTTGGTCACTGGTATTTCAGAGCGCAAACGAGAGGTTCGAGGTGAGGTGGAGAGTGATTTACTCTGAGAATGGTCTTTAGGTTTTCATTTACTCACGATTCATAGTTGATGACCCTCCTTCTAGCGCCAAAAATGTTGATGCCCCGAAAATCGTTACATCAACATCGGGGGATAACCACCCGATTCGGACCTTAATACAGCTCCTTTTCCATCTGGGATGGTGGCTGCAACTGGATATAATGGGACCAGTTTCCCAGTAATGAATAAAAGGGGGTGGATGAATGATTGGTTTTCTAATAAGTGATAATAAATGGAGGACTTAATCTATGAGCGAAAACGTAAATGACTATTTTATCCCGGGAAGCTTCTATTCTTAAGTGCAACGTTTAGTGATCTATGTTCACTGATAGGCATATAGACGACACTATTCAATAAACAAAAACATTCATTTAAATGATAATTGCTTCGTTCAAATAGTTGAACGAAGTGATTGATAAAAAATTGTTACACTTCTCTTTTTATATTACTGATACATGCATGATTAGAAGAATAGTAAACTGTAAACATCCAATAATGGAAAGTATAAAGTCTACTGTTAAAACACATTCACATATTCAATAATAGCAAGAATGACCAAACAACAATTCACATAAAAAGAATAAACTCAGACATAGCTAATAGTACCACATGAGCTGCAAATCATTCCCAACGTCAATCGCAATTTGAATTCCTTCTTCCGACTCAGAAATACTTTTAAATAAAGGCAGTAGTGCACATCCAAATAAAAGCTTCGTTATCAAAATTTGGAAAGATTGGTCCAGTTTTCATAAAAGAATATGCTTGAAGTACAGTAGTGCAACTTCAAGCTTAAGTCATATACAAAAACTTACGACCCTTTCTAAATACATGAAAGGGTCTATAAATACTAAACTATGCTAACAAACTACAAAATTAAAATGCTACTAAATTGGTATAATCCGATCTTAAATATCTCCCCCACGGAAATCTGGTAATCGGCAGCAATGATTCATCATTTTGGCTGTTTGCCTTTTGTCCTGAGTTGGCATATTGTCAGCATTGGTTCCACTTCTTAAGGGTGGCTGAGATGAGAATTGATTTGAGCAGAATAGGTGGCATTGTGTATATCGGGAATGATACACCCGATTGCATCCGTTAGGCATTTGAGGGTGGCTCTCTGGCTGTATGGTTTTACTAGGAACAACCAATAGGTGTCCCAAGTTAAACTTTTAATTCTTGAGATCAATCTCCCATTCTTTTCTAGCTCTTGGTGACATGACTGCAACAATGTCTTGGCTGATAATAATTTACCTGGTGTACATTGAGAAATCATGTTAGATAAATAGAGAGTATTGTTGATCAAGTCAATCAAACTGTTCGTAGATAATTTTCATCTAGAAACCGCTCTCTTCGCTTTCATTAATTGGGACTGCCACTCCATGAATAGGATTTCTTTATGGGATTCTAAAGTTTTGGGCAAGTTTGTTGCCTGTCCCTCATTAGAGTCCTGCCAAGTAAGAAAATTTGTTAAAGTGTCATCGGCTTGCTCTAAATCCTACCTGGCATCAACTGATTTGTATATTATAGATGTTGTTATGTCGCACAGAGGTTCAACTTGGGCAATTTCATGACACAACAATCTTATTTGTGTTATTAATGCCTTATTAATCTGTAACGCCTCTGCTCTAAAATCGGTAGGCTGGGGAAGACTCTTGAACTTCTCTACTTGAGCTGATAATTGAGAAATTTTCTCATCTTTTGTCTTTTCCATCTTCTCATTCATTGCCTTCAACTTTGATAGTGCCTCTGATAATTCTTTCTGTCTCTGAATCGCTCCCGAATCGGCCCTCTGTTTCTCTTCATGCAACTATTTGTTGAGTTGGTTATTTAACTGTTGCTGCATGGACAGTTTCTATTGTAGTTGTTCTCTCTTCTGCTGTTCCTCCGATAGTTGTGCTTGTAGTGAAGAGATCACTTGATCCTTTTCTTTCAACAAATTGCTTACCTTTGATGCCTTATCCATGATGGTTGTCGAATAGGCACCAGCATATTGGGACAATTTTGTCAGGTCATCGGAGGCGTCGAATTCTTCCTTCCACACCACATTGGCCATTATTGTTTGTTCAGGGAACAGAGAAGGTTGATCAGTCCTTCTCCTTTTCCGCTATCACTTTATTACAACCCTGTGTTTTGGGCTATAGAAAACATCCAATGCAGGAATGTCCTCCACCTGCAAAATAATTTGATCCGAAGGATCCTTGGGAATTATTTCTACTACTGTAGTTGGGGGTAGACCATTGGTTCCTTTGCTTGGAACCTCTTTTGATGTTGTATCCTGTGTATCGGCCGCTTTGGATGTATCAGCATCCATTGAGCTCTCAAGATTCCTTATAATTGAATTAGATTGTTGCCATTCCTGGAGCAATATTGGGTCGATTTGGGTGTCGACACTCACCTCCTTGTTGCTTTGCTCCTGCTACTTTTTTTGTTCCTCCTCCCATATTCTCTCCTGTTCTTTCCTCTTTGCCTCTTTCTGTTCTAACCTTCGGAGTTCCTCCTGCTCTCTTCTTTGGACTTCTTCAAAGATTTCTGATGTAGCAGGATGTTCGTTGGTAAGCTGCTACTCAGGCTCGCTTGATTGTATCATCGGGGCAGTGGCCAACAAATCTAGAGGCAGAGTTTGCAACCTATGCTCTCTAAGTTTATTAAATTAAACTAACCCGTCATCATGGTATCTCATTCTAGCTAGCTGCTGCACCTGAGATATTGACTTGGTTGAGGAGAACAGGTCATCAAACTCATCTTCCTTATGTTCAAATTTAGTGAGTTTGGCCTGGTCTAGAACATTATAGACGACTTTATTCAGATCAAAACGTATATTACGCAGAGTGGCGAGACTTAGTATATTAATCTTTTCCGCCTCTTTCTCTGCATGTTTATAATCATGCAGAGTATAGACACCACACCTTAGAGGAAAAGGAGGCCAAACTTGCTTCTTTGAATTACTGAGAGTCTTTGTAGTTGATGCCGTTGTAAGCTGGTATGCTATCTCTCGGGCTAATAGTTTTTCTGGTATATACAAGGGGAGGATATGAGGTCTGGCCTGACTGCAAAAAACTCTTAAATACGTGAATTTTTCTTCTCCAAACCAGGTTCCTAAGGTTGTCAAGTCAATCTCTGCCTGAGAGGAGATCTTAGGGGTAGGTCTATAAAAAATTGCATAGTAAATAAGTAGCATGAATCCATTACAAACTTGATATAAGTGGTGCTTATAATGAGATTTACATAATTTTTGGTGGTAGATATGAATGGGCATAGGGTCCTGTGGAGTCCATCTCCACCCTAACATAGGAAATTCGGAATTAAAACAAACGGTGTCTAAAATGTAGGAACTAAAGTAAAATGGAGGGATGAAACTATCAGTAACACGTGATTTGTTTATGAAGTCAAGAATAGTTGTAGCTAACTTATTCGATAATATTGTCCCCCAATCCATGATTTCACTATTACATGCTGCTTCCATCAAAGGTACCATCTCTATGGAAAATTTTGAAGAATCATGCAATCCCCACATTCGACACATCATAACTCCAGCATAACAATAAAGAGAACATAAGGAGTTGATGGAGTACTTACTCGAAGACTCATGTTTTTGTTTCACTGGGTTCAGTCTCCATTCCTGTATAGGCTCCAACTCAGTTTCATTCTCATCTCTAAACTTCTCCAGAAATGCTTTATTATATTTCTTCTCTGGTTCGGGCAAATGGTACATTTGTCTCAAATCATTGGCCTGAAATGAACCGAATACTCTCCCATCAACAGTGCAGAATGTTCTGTTTGTAATTGGAATTTCTTCAATTGCCCATTTCACCACATCCATATATGGAAGAATTTGCTCTAGAGCCGCTATCCTGTGCAGGTAGGAATCAGCCAAATCTTTTAGAGTAGCATCAGACTTCCGGCTTGAGCCCGCTGTAGCTTGTACCGATGTTTTCTAAGGTTCCTTGGCTTCAACCAGGTTGTAAATGTTCTACCAAGTAGTACTACCGAGGCCGAGACATGTGGTATCTGCGATTAATCCCTTTTTGCTTGGTCCCTAATCGATGGCATGTTGTCCTGTTACTGCAGAAGCTGAAGTTGTTCCAGATTTCTTAGATTTCTTCCCCATTTGGTCCAAATTCACTACTGCGAAAAAGCTCTGCCCAAGAGATAAAATGAACGTAATGTGGAGAATAGATGGCGAAAACCAAGTATGGAGGAATTGTGTCAATCAATGAATAATGGAAGATTATCATAAGGCTCCCGCAGATACAATCTCTGAAGGGATTTAGGCATAACTGCTCCATTAATTGGCCGTTTAAACCTGTCAATCATTTAAATGCTCATTATATCCTGTATTTGCCAAATAATCATTTAAGTGTGGATTTGATTTTTTTGGCGGTTGGACGCAAGTGAACCACTATCGGGAAGAGAAAAGGCTTTTAATGATAATTAATATAATATACCGAAGCCATATCAATCCTTTTCGAAAGTCGCGTTTGGCTTTATCGCAATCGGCGATTGGAGGAAGCCTTGGGCAGTCTTATTTAAGTTATTATGGAATCCCCGATCACTGATAGCGATATCGCTTGACTCGTATCAGGAGCTTTTTAAGGAGGAGAGTTTCGTTATATTCATATCGCATTCCCCGATTGCCAATTGCGATATCGCATCGGAACAAAGGGAGGGGCCTTTGTTTGTTTGTTTTCCCGATAACCGATGGTTACTCGCGCTTGTCGCATCGGGGAGAATCAATGGGTCTTGGTTATGCATCGTTTGTTATTGCGATATGTGATCTTTCGATCGCTTTATCGCAATAATAAAGAATTATTCATTTATTTATAAGACCAATTATTTATTAACTCAAAAAGGGTTTTATAATGTTTCGGTTGTTTCCGGACCTTTAGAGGAGTGATGGGTTAATACCAATTTAATCTAAAAGGACCCATTTCATATTATTGTTTTCTAAAGTAAAATTTTATGAAATGGGGGGTTGTTGTATAGCACAACACCTCCCTAGCATCACAGGCTTCTGATGTGGTTTGCTCATGTTGGCCATAAAATCCTGCGTTTCTTTCTATGTCCTTCCACTGCTCCTCCTCTTCTTCTTCTCTTCTGCCTTCCAACATGCCTAAGAAGAGTGGGGGACTTAGTTTGATGCCAATCTAGTTGACTTTCAGCCTTTGCATGGAGTGCTTGTACATTGGAACTCTTTTCAGTGCCTCTTTCAGCCTCATGGGGGAATGGTATTCCCTGATCTGCAAACTGTGAGGTAAGGTGTTCCATCTTCTCATGCATGCATGCATACAGTCATCCCCAAGTAGCCTTTGCATATCTTCAAAATGAACAATGGCTTGTGCCTGATTGGTTATATATCTAGGGGCGATCTAAGGGCAATTGGAAAGCAAGTTGTGTGTGTTGATGAGTGCCATAGGATCTGATGGCTTAGCTCTTATCATTAATGGCTCATTCTGCTCTTTTATCATCAATCTTTTCATTTCTGTTGCCCTCAATTCTTCATGGTTCATCCATGAGGCCATTGCCATTAATTGCAGGTCTCCTAGCTTAGCATTGGGCTCCCACACATTCATGTCTGTGAGGGCCATGTTCTGTAGGTAGAACTTTGTCATCTTTGCTTTATTCTCTGAGGTACTCTGGTCACACAGGTCCATGAACTACCTATAGTCTTGGAAAGGCATCGTGCCTCCTTGTGCCAAAGCCTTTATTTTGAATTCAAGCCATTGGTCCTTTAGAGGCCATGAAATTTGGCTAGTGTTCTGCATTGTAGCGCCTCCATGTATAAGTTGGCCATGTATTCCATCTGAGTCTCTTTCTCTTGCAGCTGCCTCCTTAGGATTTCATTCTCATTTTCAAGGTGGCTTCTTGCGATGACTTCTCAGCCTCTGAGAGCACTCAATTCTCTGCCCATTTCCCTGAGTTTGTTTTCCATATGGACAACATCCTCAACCCCTTTGGATTTGGCTATCTGCATCCACCTGCGTGTTCTCACTCTTTCTTCCTCCAATTCAAAAAAACAGTGGAATTGCAAATTTTTGTGGGATTATTCTGCCTCCCTCAAGTAGATTGTAATATAAGGCAAGACTAGGCTGGGGGTTAGGTTCTTGTAGCTATTTTTCTTCCTCCTTCACCTCTAGCTATCCTTCTATCCTTTCCCCAAGCTTTTGGGTCACTTGTAGTTTAGACAGTGTCTCTTGTAGTTTAGACAATGTCTCCTGTAGGTCTATCTTTGGGTCTTGTAGTACTGCCTTTCCCTTCCATGTAGAAGATCTTAGAGTCCCCCTTTCATATGTGATAGGTGTCTTGGAAGGAGATTCTTTCACCTTGGCAGATGGTGAATCTTCAATGGTAATGGGAGCTTTTGAATAGGGCTGAGGTTTGCCTGTTTTAATTCTTCTGCTCTTCCTTGCCTCAAAATACATGGAGGTCTATCTTTTTCTCTTCTGCTTTGGCTTAACTGGTGTACTGAGGGTAGTGAGGGTAGCTACTGACTCTCTTTCCAAAGTCTCACGGGACTCTTCTCCTTGTTCTGCCTTCTCTTCCTCTTTTTCTCCTTCTTCTGTCTCTTTTTCTGTCTCTTCAACTTTTCCCTCCTCTGTTTCTTTTCCTTCCTCCTTCCTTGCTTGCTCTGTTATGTCACCACTGGCTTCATATTCTCCTCCTTACTATTCTTCCTCCTCACTTCCAGTAGGACTAACATCATGGGTTAATGCTTTTATGTCATCCTCACCTGTCATATTTCAAAAAACTTCCCATGCTATACAGAGTGTAAAGGTATGGAGGGCTTCCTCTACTAGGAGTTTAATTAAGCCATGGTGAGCTAACTACCCTGAATTTCCTGCTTGTACTTTGGTGTTGGAGTCAATGAGGGACTGAAGGAGAAAATAAGGGATACTGAGCTTTTGATGTGCTGGGCTATCCATGCCTTACCTCAAGTCACGGAGGATTCTAAAATGATAACCATAGACAATGTTGTGCCTCCCCTTACAAGAAATGTATTTGATTATTTGGTAGCTAACCTAATCCCAGGGATATGGTATACTAGCCCTTCTAATTCCAATTTTATCTTCCACAGGGGTTTCATTATTTTGGAAGAATTTCTTCTTGGCAGCTGGCCAATGGGTTTTTAATCTTTACTCTAAGGCAGCCCAAGAGGAAGGGTAGTGACCCTACTAATGAATTTTGGGGTTATTTCGATAGAGATACCTCTAATGGTTACAGTGGCATGTGTTCCTGTGTGAGGGACCAGAGAGAGCAAATTCTTGGGCAATCTCCTCATCAAACCCTCAGAATTTCTCAAAGAAGTTCATCCAGTTTGCCCTTGTGAATATGTCCACTACTTGGGGATGTGCATGGAACCTAGTGGAGTTAGTGGGCTCCCTTCTCATAAACCCTCCTATCATACTACCTGTGATTTTTAAAAATACCAAATATGGAGGTGGAGACGAAGAGTTTTTGAGAAAAAACAAAAAACAGAGGAGACTGTGTTTTTTTTTTAAATAACAATTTTTTTTTATGTATTTTCTGCCCTCCTAAAGACTTATTTCCTCCTCAAATTGAGACCACTTCTTTCATATATTGATATTCAATAGGGGGTATGCATGAACCCTACGTCTTCAGACTAAATTTCATGCCAAAAAGTAGTTTTTTCTCCCTTCAAAATGGCTCACTGCCCCTCCTGTATTAGCCTGTTGTCCCTCCTGTAGATTTCCTGTAGGTGCTCCTATAAAAAACGCTGAGAGCAAAGATAGGGAGGAAATTGATAGAGAATGGTGGTTACAAGGTTGTGGGGGCACAAGAAGGCTACTGTAGCTAAGTTACGAGGAGAAAATGATGAAAATGTGGTGAGAATACGTGGGGAGGAGTGCTCATTACCCTTTATGGATATTTTCGGTTATGAGTGCTGAGTTGGCAAGGTGTACATTGGCCATATTTAGACTGTTGGTCCCCACCTACTTGGTCATCATGGCCCCTCCGCATAATCATCCCTCATTATTACATCGAAGTTCACTCTTCCTCCACTACCTGTCCTTGGCATCTTTTTCTTCAGTTGACTGTGTGCATGCGGGTGACATCTCGAATGAGTGGAGCCAATTAAATGAAGGTGGCCAAGTTAACTGGCCACCTTTCCCTCGTTCAGTCTCAACCATCTTGTTTCCTTTGTATGACTCCTAATTACACAAATTCAAATAGAGAAGTGACTTAGATACTTACCTGTGATCCGAGTGTATTTGTTGTGAGGTGTTGTGGCTTTCTCTGATGCGTGCCTTCATTTCCCTTTATGCATGCTATCTTTTCTTGCTGATGTCTGGTTTTGTGCTTGTGCAGGTTCTTCTCTTGCTGGAGCTAAGCTACATGTGCCTTTCCAACCTTCAGATGTGCACTCTTTTGTTGTTGGTGCTAGATTTCTGTGGGATCAACTGCTACAGGAATTCCTATAGGAGCTCCTGTAGCTGCTTCTCCCCTTGCAACTTCATCTTTTCCCTGTGCTTGGAGCTTAAGAATAATGCTAGAGGTGTAATGCATGATGGAGGGAAAACAGTAAGATTCAGGTAAGGTTATTGGTGCCTTTTCCCCTTTTTTTTTATTTTTGTTTTTTTCATATTGGAAAGCTGTTCTTTTTGTGTTTTTCTTGGACAAGAAAAGAAATGATGCTTGGGTGTGTGATGCAGGCTTGGAAATGATAGTAAGGAGGCTTGAAGGTGGTAATAGGGATGATAAGTTCCTCATCAAGCTCTCCTGGTCCCTCAAATTGCCTTCTATAGACATTTTTGGCTCTCTGTAATTACTACAGGAGCCTCCTATAGAAAACATAGTTTTGAAAAAAAAGGACATTGGGGTGAACGAGATGCCAAATATGATGGAGGAAGGTGTGGAGAAGGTGAGGTGGATGCTGGTGTGAACGTCAGGGTTCTCGTGGCACCTTTTTCTGCTTCCTGTATTCCTCCTGCAAACCTGCAATGCAACAAAAATTCATTTTTCTTTTCTTTCCTTTTTTTTGAATTTTTTTCGAAAACAACTAGGGCACCTCTGAGAGGTTTTCACCTTAATTTCCTTCCCTGGGCGCCTCCAAGGGAGGTTTTCACCCAGGGATCTTATTCTTTTCTCCTCTTTTTTTTTCATCATTGGGCCGCCTCGGAAGAGGTTTTCAACCCCATGATAGCACTCGAGTGCCTCATGGAGGTTTTCACTTGACTCCTTATTTTTTATTTTTTCTTTTCTTCAGTGAGTGGGTGAAGAGGAAGCTAAGACATGCTCCACTACCATCATTGTTTTATTCAAATATTCAATAAAATCTTGCTTGGAGAGAGCTTTCTTGTACACTTTCAACAGATGTCCATTGACAAGCATGGGGATGGCTTCATCATCAATGGTTCTAATCAAAATTGAACCATTGTCATTGCATTTCTCCATAGTGTAGGGTCCCATCCATCCTGTCCTTAGCTTGCCTTTGAAATATTTGTACCTTGAATCATATAGTAGTGCCCAATATCCCTCTTGGAATTGCTTCTCGATTTTTTTGTCATGTCATATCTTTATTTGAAGCTGAACTACCTCTGTATGAAGAAGGGCTTGCAATCTGTATTCATCCAATCCATTGAGCTGGAGTAATCCTCCTTCTGTGCATGATTGAGGTCTAGGTCTAGCTGAGCTACCATTCTTAGGGTATTGAATTCAAACTCTATTGACAGCAAAGCCTTCTTCCCATAGACCAGTTCATAGGGCGTGAACTCGGTGGTGGTCTTACATGTTGTGTTACAGGCCCAAGTGGCCTCAACTAATCTGTCCACCTCTTCTTTTCTGCTGCTGCTCACTACCTTGGTTAGGATCTCTTCCAATGCTCTATTAGTGACCTCCACTTTCCCATTGCCTTGTGGATGGTAAGGGGTGGAAGTCTTGTGCTTGATCTTATGACGTGTGAGCAGGTCTTCAATCAGGCTGGAGGTGAACTGACTACCTTGGTCTGTGACCAACTCTCTCAGATACCCAAATTTGTAGAATATGTTTTCTCTCAAAAAATCAACTACTTTTTCTTCGGTCGCTGCTTTAATTTCTTTTGTCTCTACCCAATTTGTCAGGTAGTCGGTGCACACAAAGATGTATTTCTTCTGCTTTGAAGGGGGGTTGATAGGCCCCACAAAGTCCATGCCCCACTTCTCGAAAGGGTCGAAGGTCACTTGAGGTTGCATGGGTATTTCGGCCTTTGCAGTGGGTTTCCCCATCCTCTGACACTGGTCACACTGGATCGTGTATCTCCTTACATCTTGATGAAGAGTGGGCCAGTAGTAGCTTGCTTGCAATATCTTGAAGGCGGTTCTTTTCACTGCAAAATGACCTCCACAAGGCCCATCATGACATGTCAGGAGGATGTCAAAGACTTCCTCCTCCCTAACACATCTTCTCAAGATCTGATCTGGGCCAAGTTTGAAGAGATTGCCTCCAATCTAGGTGAAAGGGGTGCTTTTCCTTACTATCCTACTCTTCTCTTTTGAGGACAAGTGTGGTGGGAACTGTGCTGAAACCAAGTAGTTTACTATATCAAAAAACCATGGAGCGAGTGCTAATATAGAAAATAGGTGTTCATCTATAATTTGGTCATCCACCATTCCTTCTTCACCTGTAGGCAAATTCATTCTAGACAAAAATTCATCAACAACATTCTCTTTACCAGGCTTATCAATAATTGTCAAATCAAACTGCTGTAGTAAAAGCAACCATCTAATAATGCAAGCATTTACATCTGGTTTGTTCATTAAATATCTAATTGTAGCATGATCAATGTGCACAAAGGTTTGATAGCCTATGATATAATGTTTGAATTTGTTTAAGGAATGCATGACAGCTAGGAGTTCCTTCTCGATCACTGTATAGTTTAACTATACCTTTAACAAATTTTTTTTTATAAAGTATATGGCATAAGGTAACTTTTCATCAACTTGTCCTAAGGCTACTCCTATCACCTTGTTTGAAGCATCTGTGTGAATGTGAAATGGTAGGGCCCAGTTTGGGCCTCTGAGAATTGGGGCAGTCACAAGGTTACTCTTCAAGGTATCGAGGGCTCCTTGATAGTTTTCCGACCATATGAACTCAACATCTTTGCCTAGGAGGCTAAACAAAGGAGAGGCTATCTTGCTGAAGTCTTTAATGAATCTTCTGTAATATCTGGCTAAGCCTAGGAAACTTTTGATATCTCTCACCTTTTGAGGAGGTGGGACCCTTTGGATGATGGCAATTTTGTTGGGGTCCACCTGTAGTCCTTGTTGAGATATTGCATGACCTAGCATGGTCCCTTTAGTCATAAAAAATTCACATTTTTCTGGACTTAGGGACAAGTTCATCTCAATACACTTATCTAGAACTTTTCCTAGGTTAGATAAAGCTTCTTGAAAGTTAGAGCCATAAGGAGTAAAATCATCCATGTATATTTCTACTACATCATGGACCAGTTTAGAAAATATACTCAATACTGCTCTTTGGAAAGTGGCTGGAGCATTGCACAAACCAAAAGGAAGGACCCGGTATGCAAAGGTACCCCAAGGACAAGTGAAAGTGATCTTATATTGGTCTTCTGGGTTGATTTGAATCTGATTGTACCGACTAAACCCATTTAGGAAAGAGATTTTTTTTTCCTTGCCAAACCGTCTAACACTTGATCTATGAAAGGTAAAGGAAAATGGTCCTTTTTAGTGGCTTTGTTCAATTCTTGATAGTTGACATAGATTCTCCACTTACCATTTTTCTTTGTCACTAGCACCAAAGGAGAGACCCATTCACTATCAGAAATGGGATAGATGAATCCTGCATCAAGCAATTTCTACAGTTCTTCCTTAACAATATCTTTAAGTGTTGGGTTCATCCTCCTTTGAGGCTACCTTACTGGCCTGCAATCTTCCTTGATGTCTATATGATGAGTACATACTGAAGGGTGCACTCCATCTCCTTATAACTCCAAGCGAAGGCATCTAGATTTTTTCTCAGTAGGCTGCATAGCTCCTTCTCCTGGGGAGGAGATAGGGATGGATTGATTTTCAATGTTATTTATAGGCTGAACTCTATATTTTTGACACAGAGAGAAGTAGGTTTAGACACACAAATATTAGTTGAGGGGTTGTTTCAGGTTTCTCTTACTATGTCTTCTAATGGTGATACACTCGGAGGTGGATTCCAAATCAAATTTTCAATCACATCATTCTCATCTTGCGGTTTTCCTCCCATGGCGATTTCCAATGTGCAAAGTGGTGCAGAATAAACTTCATCCTCATCCTCCTCCTCCAACCAAAGTGGTAGATCATGTTCCAATAAGGGTTGCGCAAGAGGATATAGGGTCAACTGCTTGGAAATATGCTTGTTCTTGATGGTCATATTCCCAGCTCGGAAACTGATGTAGGCATCAGCTGTAGCCAACCAGGGTCTTCCTAGAATGAGAGGATACCCAGTGAGCTTTGCCTTTGGCTGGAGAACTAAGAAATCAGTAGGGTACTCCCAAGAGTCAACAGAGACCATCACATCTTCCAGAATCCCCTCAGGGGTCATGGTGGAGCAGTCTGCTAGCTGCATCACCATCATGGTATTCCTCAAGGAGCCCTAGAGGTTACGTTTGAGCATTTTGTCCTTCGTCATCACATTAATGGCAGCTCCCAAATCAATCAAGGTATGTGGGACCATTGTGCCATTGATGTGGACATCAACTACTGGGCTTCCAGGATCTAGATAATTTGGACACATTATCTGCCCCAACATTAGGTTGGATAGTTGTCCTATGACATTAATGGTTGGGGCATATCTCCTACGTCTTCCTGGATGCCTAAAGCACTTCTCTTTGATCAACCTATTATAGATAGGCACATTTTTTATGGCTTGGATAAATGGTATCTTCACACATAAATGTTTCAATTCTCTGAGGAGTTCAGTCTCTTCTAGGGTAGGTTAGATTGTCATGGATAGTCTCTCAGGAAAGGGTGGATTTGCTTTAGGTTCGCTTTCCTCTTTATCTTCCTCAACCTCCCTGGGTGGAGGACGGCTATCTGGGAGAACTTTCCCAGATTGCAAGTTGATTTCTTGAATATCCACAGCGTAAGTTGGGCATGATGGTTCCCCACTATACACTTGTTGAGCCTATCTATTATTCAGGTTTAGATTTGGCTGGGTAGGCATTTGGGGTTGCCTTAGTGGAGCAGAAGGTAACGGTTGTGGTTGGGTAGGTGGTGGAGGCAGAAGAGTGAGAGGAGAGTTGTATTGGGGCCTCCACCCCTAATGACATGCATTCCACTGAGGTTGCGGCTGAGCATAGGGTTGAAATGAATGAGCGGCTGGTTGGGCATGATATTGAGATGTGAAGGACCAAGGAGGTGGTGTGGACCAGGAAGGATGAGTAAGGCAGGCCCAAGAAGGCATGGAGGTTACTTGGTTAGGGTGGTAGTATGCTTGAGATGTCCCTTGCATCCCTTGGTGGTATGGTCTAGGTCCATGCGGCCTCCTTTGGTTTATGTAATAGATCTATTCAGTGGCTCCTTCGACCCCTTGGTATACAACTTTAAGACCAGGAAAGGAAGGGCACTTATCTGTAGGATGATTTTCTTCGTAGAATGAACAAACCTCTATAGAGTTCAATGGGCATTCATTCCTAGGATGCCTCCTGGTGCATCTAGGACAAAAGATGGCCAAAGCCCTCTTTGCTTCCTCTTGCTCTATTTTGATATGTAAGGTATCCATTTGCATGGCAAGAGTCTGCAACATCTCACTCTTAAAGTCTTCTAGCATGCTTCCAATTTCCCCTTTTATGGATGAATTGGAAGAAGAGGTACTAACTATGGGTTGAATCCCCCTACCTTTCTTTTTGGCTGCTCTAGAATGGTTTCTAAAAATAGTCTTTATGTCCTCATAGGATAGTTGGCAGATGTCTCCCCCGGCCAGTAGATGGAGGGTGTTTAGAAGGTCTTCCCGAATTCCCCTGAGAAGGACCAAATTCAAAAACTCAGGGTCAAGTGTACACCTGACCCTTTTGTAATTGAGCTGGAACCTTTCTTCATAGTCTTCCAGGGACTCATCATTTCCCATGGTCATTCGGAAGATTTCTTCTTTAGTATCTTTTGACATACAATAGTATTGATACTTGTTATTAAAGGCCTGCTGCATATGAGCCCAAGTTGTGATGCTATTGCCAGGTAATCCCATGAACCAACGCAGTGCTGTATCCTTGAGAGTAGAAGGAAACAGTTTCAACTTTTGCTCATCTTCTACATAGTCATAAGTTCGACAGATGACATCAAACTCAAACAAGAAGGTGTCAGGATCTTCGGTGGTCAGACCATGGAAGTGAGGTAGGGTTGAAGGGCTTATATTCTTCATTTTGGTGTCCCCATTGGTCCCCGAATGGGAAATGTACCCTTTATTCTCTCTCCATTCCCCCTAGCATTTCTATTTTCGGCCGTTGGCTCCAGAGGAATGTTTTCTTCTTCTTCTTCCCCTATAGGTTCTTCAAATGTGTCTAGTTGTTCACCTAAGTGTTCTTCTTGATTGTAGCCACCGAAGAAGAGAGAAGGTTGGCTGTGTGAAGTACTATGGGTGTTGGGCAAAAACTTTCCTGAGTTATCTCTATTCCTATGAGGCATGAAAGGAAATCTTTTTGGTTGATTTGTTTCTTTTCTCCCCACACTGATAGTACCTGTAGAAACTGAAATTGATAAAACAAATTGCAACTAGCTAAATTGAACTTACTGAACGGAAATTTGCAGAATTGAACAAGATAGAAAGGAAATGCAGAACTGAAAGAAAATAAATGAATGGTCTACTTTCGCTGAAATGAAACTTGCAGAATTGGAAAGGAAAGCAAAGAAATGCGGAACTTGAAAGAGAAGAGATGACTAGTCTACTTTTGCTGAAATAAACTATTAGCAGAATGTTGCAATAGGAAATAGAAGAAAGCAGTAATCACAGAATACTGTGATGCTTCCCCGCAACGACACCAAAAACTGCTGAGCGCTAGTATTGCAACATTCTAGCTGAAATGAACCTGCTGAATGGAAATTTGCATAATTGAAAAGGAAAGAAAGGAAATGTAGAACTGAAGGAAAAGAAATGACTAGTCTACTTTTGTTGAAATGAAATTTGCAGAATTGGAAAGGAAAACAAAGAAATGCAAAACTTGAAAGAGAAGAAATGACTAGTCTACTTTTACTGAAATAAACTATTAGCAGAATGTTGCAATAGGAAATAGAAGAAAGAAATAATCATAGAATACTTTGACACTTCCCCGGCAACAAAGCTAAAAAGTGGTGAGAACCAGTAACGACACCAAAAAGTGGTGAGTGCCAGTATTGCAGCATTCTAGCTGAAATGAACTTGCTGAATGGAAATTTGCAGAATTGAAAAGGAAAGAAAGGAAATGTAGAAATGAAAGAAAAGAAATGTCTGGTATACTTTTGCCAAAATGAAATTTGTATAATTGGAAAAGAAAGAAAATAAATGCAAAACTTGAAAGAGAAGAAATGACTAGTCTACTTTTGCCGAAATAAACTATTAGCAGAATGTCGCAATAAGAAATAGAAGAAAGCAGTAATCACAGAATACTCTGACGCTTCCCCAGAAATAGCGCCAAAAAGTGGTGAGCGCCGGTATTTCAACATTGCAAGTACTATCAGTGTGGGGAAAAGAAAAAAACCAACTAAAAAAATTTCCTTTCATGCCTCGTAGGAATAGAGATAACTTAGGAATGTTTTCTCCCAACACCCCCACTGCTTCACACAGCCAACCTTCTCTCTTCTCAAGAAGAACCCTTAGGTGAACAACCAAACATATTTGAAGAACCTATAATGGAAGAAGAAGAAGAAAACATCTCTCTGGAGCCAATGGTTGAAAATAGAAATGCTAGGGGAAATGGAGAGAGAATAGAGGGTACCTTTCCCATTCAAGAGACCAATGGGGACACCAAAATGAGGAATATAAGCCCTTCAGGCCTACCTCACTTCCATGGTCTGACTATAGAAGATCCTGAAACCTTCTTGTTTGAGTTTGCTATCATTTGTTGAACTTATGACTATGCAGAAGACGAGCAAAAGTTGAAATTGTTCCCTTATACTCTCAAGGATGTAGCACTGTGATGGTTCATGGGATTACCTGGCAATAGCATCACAACTTGGGCTTAGATGCAGTAGGCCTTTAATAACAAGTATTGAGACTATTGTAGGTCAAAAGATACTAAACAATAAATCTTCCGAATGACCATGGGAAGTGATGGGTCCCTGGAAGATTATGAAGAAAGGTTCCAGCTCAATTACAAAAGGGTCAGGTGTACACTTGACCCTGAGTCTTTGAAGTTGGTCCTGCTCAGGGGAATTTGGGAGGGCCTTCTAGACACCCTCCATCTACTGGCCGGGGGAGACATCTACCAACTATCCTATGAGGACATACAGACTGTTTTTAGAAACCATTGTAGGGAATCCAGAAAGAAAGGTAGGGGGAGTCAACCCATAGGCAGTACCTCTTCTTCCAATTCATCCATAAAAGGGGAAATTGGAAGCATGCTGGAAGACTTCAAAAGTGAGATGCTACAAACTCTTACCATGCAAACGGATATCTTACATATCAGAAGAAAGCAAGAGGAAGCAAAGAGGGCTTTGGCCATTTTTTGTAATAGACGCACCAGGAGGCATCCTAGGAATGAATGCCCATTGAAATCTATAGAGGTTTGTTCAGTCTGTGAAGAAAATCATCCTACAGATAAGTGTGCTTCCTTGCCCTATCATAAAGCTATATTCCAAGGGGTTGAAGGAGCCACTGAATAGATCTATTACATAAACCAAAGGAGGTCGCATGGACCTAGACCATACCAAGAGGGGATGCAAGCGACATCTCAGGCATACTACCACCCCAACCAAGTCACCTCCATGCCTTCTTGGGGCCCCCCTCCTCATCCTTCCTGGTCCACACCACCTCTTTGATCCTTCACATCTCAATATCATGCCTAACTAGCCACTCATTCATTTCGACCCTATGCTCAGCCGCAACCTTAGTGGAATGCATCTCATCAGGGGTGGAAGCCCCAATACAACTCTCTTCCCACTCTTCTGCCTCCACCACTTGCCCAACCACACCTGTTATCTTCTGCTCCACCAAGGCAACCCTAAATTCCTACCTAGCCAAATCCAAACCCAAATAGACATGCTTAGCAAGTATATAGTGGGGAACCATCATGCCCAACTTATGTTGTGGAGATTCAAGAAATCAACTTGTGATTTGGGAAAGTTCTCCCAGACTCCAACCAGCGAGGTTGAGGAAGATAAAGAGGAAAGTCAACCTAAAGAAAATCTAGCCTTTCCTGAGAGACTATCCATGACAATCCAACCTACCCCAGAAGAGAATGAACTCCTGGGCTGCCAACTTTACTTTTATCAACCCGGTAGTTCGTAACAAACTTGGAAGCATCAGTGCTTATGCACAAGTACTAGTTCTTACTGCAGGTTGTCACTTGGTTAGTCAGTGCAAGATCACTAGGAGCTCAAGCCAACTTATATAGATTCTAGAAGAAGCTCTATGTGTGATAAAAGAAAGAAAGATTACTCTATAGAAGCTATTCTAATTGCAACAAGGAAAAAGACTCGAATGTAAAGCAAGACCTAGTAAACCCTAATTAACAAGCTAATTCTACTTTTTCAAAAAACACTATGAAAACGATGAAAACAATGCCATATCCTACTCAAGGAAGTAAACAATATCTAACCATACTATTTCTAGAAGTAAATAAGCAAAAAACATATTTTGGGATTTTTATGTGTTTTTATGTGAATTCCACATGCATCTAATTTATTGTGTATGAGTGTGGCAGTGAACAAGTGGCGTTGGAGGGTGGTTTTGAGGCTTGGGAGGATGTAGGATAGTGTGTATGGGTCCTAGGAGGATTTGGGTGGCCTACAAAAGAAAGCCTATAGGAAAAACTACAGGAAGACAGAGGAAATCTATAGGAGGAAAACAAGGAAACTACAAGAGGCCTACAGGAGAAGGCTGAGAGCAATTTTAGTTGTTTTGAGGGTGTGAGAGTGGGTGAAAAAGGTGGATGAAGGTTGGAATGAGGTGTTAGGGTGCCTAAGGTCTACCATGAATCACCAAAAGAGAGAAAGATGATTGGATTTTCTCAAGGAGAGAGGAAGAAGTTCTACGAAAAATGGAGGAATCTAGGGCAGAATTGAGGAGAGGTTTGGGAGACCTATAGGGCATGGATCAGATGGAGGGTGTGATTGCTAACAAGCTGGCCTACTACTAGAAGAGATCTACTGTATAGGAGCTAGCAATCAGCCAAGAAGGTCAAGCAAGCAATGAAATGAGTGCATCTAGAAAAACAGAGTTTTGCATTAAAATGATCTAAACTATGATCTATGAAAGGAAATGCTAAGAAATGTTGTAGTAAAGGAAAGCATGAAAGAGGACTACTGTAAATTAGGAGATGAACATGATGAAGGAGATCTAAAGCAAAGAAAAATTAGACAATCTGCAAACACTAAAAGTCTTATGAATGAGGAAAATCTGTCTTTTTGGGGTAGCAAGATAGTCGTTTCCTCAAATCATGGTCCCAGAGGGAGGAGGAGAGGCCAAGGCACTATTGCTAGCCTTTTAAATCCTTTTTAATTGCTACTTAACCTGCTATAGAAAGCACAAATGGAAGAAAACTACTAAATCATCAAAAGCAACCTATTCTTAACCATAAAAGAAATATGTCTAACAACAAACTAATCTACAATTGAAGGAAAGCATACAAATACAATTGAAGAGAAGCTTGGCTACTTGGATTGGGCCCTAACCCAAGAGCTTCAGCCCTTTGAGGTAACTCAGTGCTAGCTCAAAAAGGATTCCATCTTTATTATCAAAGGAATAACAAGATTACATAAAACTCTCACACAAACAATAAGAAAAAAATCCGACCCTAGTGAGGCCCTAGGCCTCTCTACTTATACATCTGAAGCTACCTACAACTTCCTTAAAATCAGGGAGGCTTGGCTCCCACAACTCGAGATAACTATCAGTTATCCTCCACTTGCTCGGCTGCCTTCTAGCGCATGATTCGGGTGCTTGTACTCTGAGCTGAATGAAGGGGAATTCGAAGTGAGGAGTAACAAATGAGGTGGATTTCCTCCTATAAGTCCTCTCCTCTGTCTACTTCAAGTTATTACTACCATTTGACCACTGGATCCTTGACTTTGACCTCGAAATCCATCAATAATCAGCATTAAATACATGTTAGATCACATGGAATCATAACTAACTCAACTCACTCTATAAGCATAAATATAATCAGGAAATCATACAATAAACTAAGAGAATGGTTGATTTGACTAGGTTAGGAGGTAAAATGAGCCCATATAACTACCCATTTATGAGGCTCATCACACTATACATTTTTTTGTTAAGAAAATTTTGATCCAAGTTTGAGGCATCTATTCAAGCTCTTCTAGGAGTGATTTCATCATTGGAAAACATAGTTGCTTAGGGCTCTTCCTATATGCCCACATCTGATGTAGTCCCCTTATTGATGAGATCTAAAATCTATTGCATAATGTTGTAATGGTTTTCAATAGCCATATATTATGTTGTTACAAGAATAAATTATGCATTATTTAAGGTGTATTCATATTTGTATTTTCACAATTGATCCATGGCATAGTTATGGTGTATTTAATTCCAAATTGTAGCATAGGTATTTTTGGTATTAAACTATAAATTACCAATGACATACATCAAGCCTTAATCCAAGGTTCTTCATGCATTCCCAATGGTGGTTAATCTCATTTTTATCATGCCAAATCATCTTATTTTGAGTTTGAGTGTGTTGAATAACAATTTTAGAGCTTGCAATTAATTTATGGATTATTTCCACAGTTTCTATTGATCAAGTTCAAACCTTTTTTAGAAGAGGCTTAATCTTCAATATTGGAGATTAAGAGCATAAGCATCAAAGTATTGATGAAAAGATAAATGCCAATTATGTAGTGGAGGAATACATTTTATGGTAGTCAGTGACTCATTTGACATTAACATACTTATGGGACATCATGGGATTCAGCCATGACAAACTTTAAATCAACATACTTGAGATACATTAATTGTTTAGATTGATAAGTTGAAGTAAAGTTTATGGGCTTAGTTACATTGTTACATCATTTAACAATAGTTTCAAGAAGTTTGATTGTTTTTTGCATATCTGAAGCACACATTAGCAAAAAGCGTTTCATTAGATATCTTTGTAACTACCGCATACTGGAGCCCCCAAAATTGTTTCATTAATTTTATTTTCAAGGTTGGTTGGGTGGTGCAAGAGAGGAGAGTGAAGTCTCCTTTAGGTTATAGCCTAAAAATACTTTAGGGTGGTAGGGCGGTAATAGACGAATCTGTATCTTCCATGGTGTTGGAGCATCCTATCAGTTGTAGCTAATAAAACAAGGGTGTTAGAGCATCCTCCCAATTGTAAAACTAGGGTACAAGAACATCCTTTGAGGACTTGGAGCTACTTAATAAACTTGAATGCATTTCCAAAGTACTAGGAAGTTAGAGCGTCCCCTTTAGTTGGAGCTAAAGCTTTTTTGTACTAAAAAATTATTAGAAAAAATTTGGTGGTTTTTCTCTTGGAAGGGTTTCTGCCTAAAAATTTATTGTTTACTTCTCTTATGATGTGTTGTTGATTATTGTTTTATTGTTCATGCTCTAAAATTTTTATGATTAACTAGATGTAAATGAAATATTGAATCACACCCCTCATAGTATTTCCAAAAATTGGTATTAGAGAAGGTTCTTTCATAAGTCGTCTAACCACTTTAAGGGAGATCATGGATTGCACAAAAAATAGAGCTGCTAGATTTAATGGAAAAATATATGCACTCTAGAGTGGAAGGATGAAGGGATATTTGCAAGCACATATAAATGATGTTTTGCACTCTATGAAGACTAGATATATAGAACCCTCAACTCCCCCAATAGGTGATGCAGGTAAAGAGCTTTATGATGGTAATGTTAAAGCTATGAGTTCCATTTTGAATGGTCAAACAAAGTTGGTATATGTTAAATTAATGCATTGAAAATAGATAAAAAGGCATTTGGGATAAGCTCTAAAATATATATGGAAGGGACAGAAAGGTCAAGGAGGCCAAGATTTTGAATTTCAGAAGAAAATATGAATAGATTAAAATTAATGAAGATGAAATTATTGCAGCTTGTTTTATTGGGTGGATGAAGTAGTAAATGTCATACAAGGATTGGGAGAACCAATGGAAAACAAGATGCTTGTCAAAAACATACTGAAGTCACTTATGACGGGATTTTATGCTAAATTTGTAGCACTATAATAAATAACGAAGATAGAAAGTGTCATCATGGACATGTTGCATAGACTACTTACATCCCATGAAATGAGAACAAAGTAGGATATTCCATCCAAGAGGGAGGAAATTTTATTCCATCCAAGAAGATATGGAAAGACAAGCAACATTCAAATCCAAACCCCAATTGCAGCTGCATTGAAATTTCATATGAAGAATTACCTCACTTTGTGAGAAACTTGAAACAAGGAACAAAAAAGTACAAAGGTAAGATTCCTTTAAAGTGTTTCAATTCTGGTGAAGTTGGTTTTTTTTCTTCAAAGTGTCCTTATGAAATGAACTCTAACGATGAATAAGAAGCTCCCCTAAAAGTAAAGAAGAATCAAAGAAAATACAAGAAACAAAGTAAAAAAGAAAACCTTCAAGAAAAGTTTCTATTCAAAAGATGATAGATCATCTCCTGAAGAAAGTGATAACCATAGTGAAAATGACATGGGATGAGTATTTTTCATGGAAAGAGAAAATTAAAATTAATCTCCCAAAGAAAAATAATCTCCCAAACAATATGAAGAGGAAGGAAAAGTAGATCTTGAAAAAGAACTTATTAGTGCCTTAAAGGACCGAAAGGTAGAAATAAGGAATGTTACATTGGAAGTCAAATTGGGTAAACTAAAGAAAGATGCTAAAAGTCTCAACAAAAAGGTCTAAAGAATCAGAAAAGATTGCCATCAATCTAAAAGTGAAACTAGAGGAGGCCAAGAAAAATGAAGAAACACTCAAAATGGAATTGGAATAAATGACCGAGGCAAAGGAGAGTTTGGAAGCAAAAATAGTCTCACTATCAAAGGAAGCACATAAGATGAATATCTAGCATAGTATTGACAACAACACCAAAGTGTTGAATGAAATTATTAGTAGTCAAATATAACATGATGACAAAACATGATTAGGATATAAGCCCACGTTCGTTAAAGGTTCAAGCTTGATGTCCACAGAAGTTAAAACAAATACCTGTGCAAATATCATCAAGGAACCAATCAAGGAAGAGGAAACCATACATGTAAAACAAATGTTTTAGTATTAGAAGATGTGAAATCAACAATCTACAAAGGAAGGTCTATGGAGAAACATACCACAAAGAAGATCCCCTCCCTGGTATCAAACTATCTTCCTTGGTGTAATCTATTCTTGGAACAATTTTTTACATAAGACTTTAAACTATAAAGGGTGTGTTAGGAATAGAAACAACATTGGAAGCTACTCAAGGAATGATTATCCTACAAAATCTTGGGAAATTACAAACAAAGTTATAAAAAGTTTGGATACTTGAGTAATGAAGTAGAGTTCTATAGTTGCAATAATTTTGGAAATCTAGCTAAAGACTACATATTAACCATGGCATGTTGTAAATGATCCCCCGAAAATTTGGAAGAAGAAAAATTAAATTTGTGCAACTGCGTTAAAAGCATGAAGCAATAAAATTGTGTTGTATGTGAATAGTGGCTTCTCAACGCATATGACAGAGGATATGAAAAAAATTGTATCTCTTTAGCAAGAAAGTGATGAAATGTTCTCATTTAGAAATCATGGTTCTACAAAGGGGATAGGAAAGGCTACAGTTAAACTCGGAAGCAAGGATGCCACAACAAAAGATGTGTTTCTCATTAGAAACTTCAACCATGAATTGCTAAGTGCGAGCCAAATGTGTCATCAAGGGCACACGTTGTTATTTGACTGAAAGAAATGTCAAATAAGAAGGGATAAATTAGGTAGGTTGGTAGCAACGACAACTAGACCTCAAAATTATATATGCATCTTGGATGAGGCTGAAAAGGATAGTTTTTTTTAGCTAAGGATGAAATTTGGATTTGACACAGAAGGATGGAACACATGAACTTTGAAAACATAATTAGAATCATTTAAAAGGATGTTGTGAGAAAAAAACCATATATTTCATAGCTAGCACCTCACGTAAATAGTACAAGCATGGAAAACATATAGGAGTTGAGTACAAAATCAAAGAACATTCCACTTCAAAACCATTAGAGTTGGTACACACCAACCTATGTGGATGAATGAGAACCAAGGATTTTATGGTGAATAATACTTGATGCTAATGATCGATGGTTTTACCAGAATGATGGTAGTAAATTTTTTGAAGAAAAAGTTAGAAGCATTTGAATGTTTCATAATTTATAGAGAGATGGTTGAAAATGAAATTGATCTATGTTGGACACCTAATTCTTAATGGGTTAGTGTGGAAGCTAAATAGACAAAGTAGTCCAAGAGACCTTGGGATGTGGAACCCAATGGTCACATAATGTACTATAAATGTATATCTCTTGTTAATAAAAATTTTATTGTCATGTTTTATCTTTCATATTATATTGCTGCCCATGTGTGTTTAACATGGTATCAAAGTAGGCATATTCCTGCCCTACATAGTTAATTTGATCCATTTGTTTTATGGCCTTTCTGTGCAATTTATTTCTGCCATGAACTTCATGAATATTTTCTCATGAATATTTCTTCAGCTAAATTTTAGCTGCAATTTGTTAATACAGCTGCTAGTGTCTGCTCTCCATATAGAAGCGCCTCCATACTCCTGACACTGCCTTTGCTGCTCCTCCATATAATTAGGTGCCCCTGACACTGCATGCGCTACCTCTTGAGAATTTTCTACCTGAAACCCGCTGCTGACTGACATCTCTGACCTCTGTCTACCATATCCGTTTACCTGCGCTCTCTATTTGTCAGAAGGTGACTGTCTGTAAACATTTGTTGTTTTGACATGGCAGAACTGACACCTTCTGCATTTTTCTGAACATTGTATACAACACGATGGCTTCATCCTCGGCTGAAATCCTTCGCTCATCTGCATCCTCCAGTCCTTCCGTTTCATCTACAAGAAAACGAACTATTCTTGTTAGTGCACCTTACTCCGCCCTCACCTTCATATAAAAAAAAAAAAGTTGAATTTACTACCGTAATAGACCCCATAGGAGGTAGTCATTTGACTCGGAGGCATACTCTTCCTTGCCAAAATAGTTTCAAACTTCGGCCCTCCTCCATTTGACTCAGCCAGAATAGTTTGCTACAGTTCCTTCATGATTTTCTGAATGCAGCCTCTCACTTGGAATTGGAGCAACTGTAATAATTTTGCAACTTGAGAGATATATCAGCCAGCGTCATTGAAGCATGAAGAAAGTATGATTGGTTGATATCATATTTTCAGCTTAATAAAGTCTTCTTGGGGTACAAACCTTGATGGATGGATAATTACGAGGCATTCTCATTATTGTGGTCCTTATCTATCTTATTACTTCCTCATTTGTCTAATATTCATAGATCAATAGAGTTCAGTAAACTCATTTCAAAATATGTTGGAGAGAATTCTTCATTTTGTGCTAGCATGTCTTGCTTATAGTAATTGTCTCTTTCTGAGTAGAGTCAAACATTAAAGTTCTCAAAGAATGCTTATAGAAATCAATCATAACTCAAACCACGCATAGTTTTCTGTGCTACTCATTTTAAGAATTGGAAATGAAATTACGCTCAATGATGCATCTGTATGGTAGAATATTCAATATGTTGGTATCATTGTTGTAGCTATTGGAAGTCATTCAGACTTTCATTATTTGTTTTGCAAGAGGAAACTAACTTACAGTTGACTTCAGTGAAGGATGAAGATTTCATCCCAAAAGGAAAGAGTTAACATTTTGTATTTGTTCTAGCTTTTGTGACCAAGTATTCTCACAAAGGATTGGTTCCTTATTCTTATTCTGCACATGAGCATTGAAGAAGCATTAGATAGTGGGGTATAAGCATTTATTGATTCATCAGAATTTGGAATCATCACCACATAGAGGAGTCAACAATCTGCCACAAAAACAATCTTGAGAACTGTGCATCAATAGACCTCATATTGCAGCCATTTTACTGTGCTTCGAGCTAATCCATCACCAGCAAAGAGGTATACACAATCCAGGCACTTGGAAGCTGAGTTCTTCTTTCAACGACTTTAGTAGCTCATTGTCACATTATGTTTAAGGTTGTTGTTCAATATTTTTGTTGATTGTTGGATTTGTGAATAGGGGCCTGATTTCCACATCACGACTAAGGGCAGGGGGTTGTGCTTGACTTGCAAAGTAGAAAAAAGATAGCATGTGTAACCATGGTTGAAGATTTGTCCTGGTGGTCATGGATCCTTTTGTTTTAATCTCGTGGATGTCTGGTGGTTGCTCTATTTAATTTTATATGCTGCTCATGAGTGAACTGTTATGCATATGTAGTGGATTGTGAATACATTACAATCATTGTTGTCTATTGGTTGGAGGATAAGTCTTTGAGTTGAAGTCCTGGTATGTACATTGAATAGAGTTATTGCACACTAGCTATTTGGTGCACATTTATGAAGGATCACTAGTATTATTAATATGATTTATGCTCGCTGGGTCTAAAGCTGATATCAAATTAAAATTTTGAAGTTCTTCCACAAGTATTTTTCCAGCATATTATATATTTACATGAGCCAACAACAAGGAATGCACCACCTCTGCTGGACGTAGCTGTGATACCCTTCTGCATGGAGTTTATTCTGACATTGTGGGGGCCATGAAACACTGTATTGTTGACTAATATAAGCCAGAGGACCAACACTGTACAATTTGCTAAATATTTGGACATGTAAGGAGGTCTAGCACTATTGTTTTAGTGTGCTAGGGACTCATTCCAATGCCTATGACCTGAGCAAGTGTTGGAGCAGCATTCTGGGTCTAAAAGTCCTTGCTGGAATTTACTCTCATTGCTTATCTTCATTGCCAGAAAGTGGCAAGATCAAAGAATATTGATTCATACCCCAGTCAAAGCATATGAGCATTCAAGTCCTATCCATAACATGGTGTTATAATTGTTGAAGTTTTGATAGCCATCATTTCTGATTTGAAAGTGAAGGAGTATTTGAAGGATCCAAGCAAGTTTGCAGTTGTTGCTACTCTAGTGTAGCATTGTATTTAAAACTCATTATAGTGCATTGATTCCTTAATTCCACTGTTGCATAAAGAGTTTGGTGGGTTGATTGTAATCTTTTATGTTGCACACTGATCATTTGCTGACATTTATAAAGGATATTGTTGTGTACTGTGAGTGGGTATTACTTTTCTTCATTGAATTGTAGTTGTGATCATTTTTTTTAAGGTGTAAAATCTGACATTGAAAAAAATGGCCAGAATCAGTGAAGTATTAGAGTTCCTCAAAACTCTCATATTGTCTACTAATCATGATACATTAAAGTCAACAAAGTTTCTCTCACAGAAATTCAGGTCTCTTTATAAAATGCAGAAGAAAAAATTGATTTTTTCCAGATCGAATCTCAGCTACAGCAAGAAGAATTAAAACAGAGGAGTCATTATGAACCTGTTTCTCTTCAGAACAATGAAGCAGACTCCCATAAATAGCAAGACAATATTGTTCAAGTTCATTCAGATCCAGTACACAATAAAACAACAATTGTACCTGCAGATGCAGAAGTTCAGTTTGCACTTTCCAAGCCCATCATCAGACCTTGGGAACAGCTTGTCCACAACAAGCACAAAACCGGTCTTGGATATGACAACGACTTGTCCTTTCATATTCCAGACTACTCAAAGCCCATTCAGTTTTAGAGTGCTAGATTCATTCATGACAGTTCACCTGCTCCTCATGACAGTTCAGCTTCAGCTGTTCCAGACTCTGCCCCTCTTCCACAGCAACAACAACAACAACAACAACAACAAGATTGTGAAATGCCAACACTGTGACCGAGTTGGCCATTTGAAAGATCACTATTTTGATCTTCATCCATGTAAGCACTGTCATAAAACCAGTCATTCTTCACATAGATGCTTCAGAAACAAACATCCTGCAAGAACAAAGATTCATCTTGGACGGATTGCTTCTTGGCAATGGGCATCAATAGCCAAGAAGATATTCCAAACACATGTCAGAACTTGTTCCAGACTATTGAACAATCTTGCAGTTTAGTTTTCTCCATCATCTGACCTTGTACCTGACAGGGGGGAAATGATGGTCATCTACAAGCTTCAAAGTCACATCAACCGAGCTTGAGCCACAACCTGCCATACCAAATTTAGAGTTGTAGCTAGAAACAACGATGCCCCTGAGCATGCCTTCAGTTGGTAATCTGGGACACTTCCTCTAGCAGAAGACTTCAACTTCTTGCCAGTTTCGGAAGAATTCCAGGAACGAAATTGAGGACACTTCCTCTAGCAGAAGACTTCATCTTCTTGCCAGTTTTGGAAGAGTTCCAGGAATTGCATTAAGCATTCCAAAGTTGTTGGTCATCCTTAAACCATCACAGGTTGAGAATTCCCTTTTGAGGTTGAAGTTATCCCT
This sequence comes from Pinus taeda, assembly GCA_000404065.3. NCBI lineage: Eukaryota > Viridiplantae > Streptophyta > Pinopsida > Pinales > Pinaceae > Pinus > Pinus taeda. The sequence continues at coordinate 242,026 of APFE031687070.1, read as the reverse complement.
TTTATGCAAAGTGATACCTCCCTTTCATGGTTGAAGTTTTCCCTCTTCAAAACAATAGGAGCACTTCCTCTAGTAGAAGACTTCAACTTCTTGCCAGTTTTGGAAAAGTTCCGGGAACTGCACTAAGCGTTCCAGTGTTGGTGGTCATCCTTAAACCATCGCCCTTTATACCAACATTTCAGAGAGCACATTCAGCCCAGCGCTGCCATGCATTTTTGCACATTTTTTATTACAACTCTCTTCTTGGACTCATACATAACCCTTCGGATTAAGGGGGGGAATGTTGGACATATAATCCTCAATGGGTTAGTGTGGAAGCTAAATAGACAAAGTAGTCCAAGAGACCTTGCGATATGGAACCCAACGGTCACATAATGTACTATAAATGTATATCTCTTGTTCATAAAAATTGTATTGTCATGTTTTATCTTTCATATTCTATTGCTTCCCATGTGTGTTTAACAATCTGAAAATAAAGTGTCTAAGATATGATAATGGAGGAGAATTTACAGCCAAAGAACCCCAACATTATTGTGAAGAACAAGGTATAAAAATACAATTTGTAGCATTGAAGACACCATGATAGAATCAAATCTCTAAAAGAAAAATAGAACGATAAAAGAAATGACTAAGACCATATTGAATGATTCCAAATTAAGTGATGTTTTTTGGGTTCATGCAGTGCAGGAAGTTGTCGACATTAAAAATAGAGGAAGTCTTAGAAGAAACCATGACAATACCCCATATGAATTATCGAAAAGGAGACTGAAAAACTTCAATAATTTCATAATATTCAGAAGAAAATGCTAAATAAAAAGGGAAGAAAAGAAGATCAAAAATTTTGATTCGCCAATAAATGAAGGCATATTTGTTGGGTACTCACACAAAAGTAAGGCATACAGATTCTATAACTCGAGACTCAAAAATATAGTTGATAGCTTCAATGTAACATTTGATGAATTTCAAAGATGTAAGGATAGGAAAGGAGGCCCATCTTTAGAGAAGGAAGAAATAGAAGTAGAAGAAGAAGAAAAATTAGTCAAAGAGCCAACTGTCAACCAGAAAGAAATACAAGATAATAAGATAATTAACAAAAACCTTCTAAAAACCTTAAATGATGGTATAAAAATAATAACCCTTTAGAGAAAATCATCAATGACTTGAATGCTAGAATAGGAACCATAGGAAGTTGATAAATACAAGGACATCTTATGCTATTATCCACATTTGAGCATAGAAAATTTGAAGAAGTTGTTCATGTTGAACATTAGATAAAATCAATGAATGAAGAGTTGGGTCATATTGAAAAGAATGAAACAAGGGAATTGGTTCCAAGACCTAGGGATAAAAATGTCAATGGTAAAAATGGGTTTTGAAAAAAAAGTTGAATGAAGATGGATAAGTAACTAGGAACAAAACAAGAAAGGTTTGTAAAGGACATGCGAAGGTTGAAGGAAAAGAATTCAAAGGGACATTTGCCCTAGTGGAAAAGATGGAAGCAAATAGGTTGTTTTTGGCATATGCTAGTTCAAGAAAGAATAAAGTGTATTAGATGCAGGTTAAATCATCCTTCTTTAACATAGAATCAGAAGAATAAGTCTACATGGATCATCTTGAAGGATGTATTCTTACCGATAAGAAGGATTATGTGTGTAGGTTGAAGAAGGCTCTATATAGTCTCAAGAAAGCTCTTATGGCATCGTATGCCCATATAGACAAGTATTTGTAGAAATTGATGCAAGAGCATCCAGACTTAGCCAGGAATGTGATTGTATGTTCACATGTTGTGGCAAAAGTGAGATGAATTTCATTGCCCTAAGTGGTCAAAGTCAGTTTTAGTAGAGAGGGTTGGACCTCTCGAAAGTGATCTTTACTTCATTATTGTAATAATTGGAATATTGTATTATTTTAGACTAAGAGATAAGTTGTTACCATAGGTGTGTAATAGAGCTTCAAAATAGAGATTTGATTGTTAGATTGATTAAAATAGGGATCGAGTTGTTAATGCAGTTAGGATAGGATTTAATTCATAAAAGAGAATAAGAATGTAATGATGGGGAGTAGAGGATGGAGGATAGAGCGTGGAAGCGAGAGTTTTGAGTGACAGAGATAGGGTTTGAGATAGAACAGAGGTCGAGAAACTATTGTAATCGGGCTGAGAGGGCCAAGACTCTGTAATTTATATTTTATTCAATAAAGGGTGAAGAGTAGTGTTGCATGTTAATCCTAGTGCAGAAGGTCATTGATAACTGTGTATCGGTGTTTTAGACCCTATCGGGTATTTTCCTCTGTTTAAACGTATTATTTATAAATCACAGCCATTTATGTGTTTTATCGTTAATCACTGTCAATTCTTGTTTAAAGTTAATATTAGGGTTAAAGCGCTAAAACTTACTTAAAGCATCTTTCTTAAAGTTAAATAATAAGCACGTGGGTTGTTTTTGATGAGCGAGTAGTGGTATATGGCGCACTTATAAAGTGGTAAGTAGTATTGTTCCGAGTCCGCACAATTAACCTTAGCACTTGACATGTAGCATGCCGAAACAGCTTCTATCGCGTGCTCTCAATTTGATAATGACCATGCTAGAGTCCATGACAAACGTTGGATCAAGCGGCGTAAATCAATGATGGTGATCGTTCGGCTAGTTGGCTCATGATACGACGTGATAGCTATTGGATCTAGAATGCTGAAATCGACGGTGCAGGTCAAAGCACTTTCTTCTGAGGAGAAGTTAAGTGGGACCAGTGGTATTAGGAGGAAAAGAAGGACCCTGAGGAAAAAGAAAGACACATACATAATCTGTTTAAGTGAAGCTAATTGGTTATAAAGTTAACCATTAGTCTATTTTTTTATTATAACCTCATTTTGTCAACCTCCTGCATCATTTTGGTATCAGAGCATAGAGATTAAGTTTTTCTACAACAAGCATTTCACCGAGGAGAGGAGCTGGCATAGGTCGGGGGAGACCTGTACTGAATGCAGTTCTACTGGATGAGATCCGGAGTCTACGTACAAGGATGGAAACAATGGAGACTACTCAAAGGAGAGCAACTGATGAAGGAGATGCCAGTGCGATAGAAGAATCTTTTGAGGAAGAAGAAGAGGTTGAAAGTGAAGCTACCAAAGTTATCAAGGTGTTGGCTAAAGCAAGTCAAAGACCAAAGATGGAAATAACTTTGTATGATAGGAATCTCAATGTAGAAGAGTTGATGGACTGGATCAGTTCATTAGACAAGTGTTTTGACTATGAGGAGGAGGTTGATGACAAAAAGAAGGTGAAATTTGCAATTACCAGATTGAAGGGTCATGCAGCTATCTGGTGGGATGAATTACAAACATCCATAGCAAGAAAGGGAATCCCAAGATCAAACAATGGCATAAAATGGTAAGTAAATTGAAAGCCAAGTTTATGCCAAAAGATTATCAGTTAATATTTTTAGACAATTTCAAAACTTGAGACAAAAAGGTATGACTGTCAAAGAGTATGCAGAAGAGTTTTACAAGCTGAACATTAGAGCAGGACATGTAGAGGATGATGAAGAGAAGGTAGCTAGGTATATCAATTGCTTAAGGTGTGATATACAGGATGAAATCAACTTGCTGAGTTCAAAGACAATTGATGATTCTTATCAAGTAGCTTTGAAGGCAAAAGAGAAGATGTTGAGGAAACAAAATCAAAGGAACAAAGGGAAAAGTTCAGCAAGAGGTAGAGTAACTACTAGACCAAGATTTCAACACCATCAGAGTGAAGCAGGAAGTTCAAGTTGCAGACCACCACAGAGAGGAGACTTTTATAGAGGAAGATTTGCACCCAGAAGAAGGGGCTGAGGAAGAGAAATTTGGTGTTATGCATGTGGAGAATGGGGACATGGATCACGGGACTATCCTCATAATAAAGAAATAATTCGGAGGAATGTGGATGTGGCTGAGGCAAAGGAAGAAAAACCACAAATTGAAGACAAGGAAGAATCATTGAACTAGGAGAATCCTTGTTGTTGAAAATGGTATTACTTAACGTAGAGAAAGAGACCGGAGAACTAGCTCAGAGAAAGAGTTTCTTCAGAACTACATGCAAGTCCAAGGGAAAATGCTGCAAAGTGATAATTGACAGTGGGAGCACTGATAACCTTGTTTCTATAGAAATGGTGGATAAGCTAGGATTAGTGAAAACAACGCACCCTACTCCTTACAAAGTGTCATGGCTGCAAAAAGAACATCATATTTTTGTGACAGAACAATGCAAGGTAGAGATACAAATTGGTACTTATAAGGATGTAATATTGTGTGATGTGATGCCAATGGATGTATGCCATGTGTTGTTGGGAATACCTTGGTAGTTTGATTGAAAATCTATTCATGATGGGAGACAAAATACTTACACTTTGGAGAAGGATGGAAATAAACACACACTGCTGCCATTGAAGGATGAAGTAGGCAAAGAGGCACCTAGAAATAGTGTTATGATGATGAGTGGAAAGGAGTTGTTGCAAGAAGTTGGAAAAGGTGAAGAAATGCATTTTGCTGTCATAGGGAGACATAAGGTAATTCTAACTTCCACAAACTTAAATGATTTACCTAAAGAAATCAAAACTCTATTGAATGATTGTGCTGATATTATTGTGGATGAGATACCAAATGCATTACCACAAATTAGGAGTATTAGTCATCATATTGATCTAATACTTGGAGCAAGTTTTCCAAGAAAAGCAACATACAGATTAACTCCTCAAGGGAATGGAGAAGTGGGAAGACAAGTGCAAAAATTGATGGATAAGGGATTGATCAAAGAGATTCTCAGTCCATGTGCTATACCAACAGTACTCAGTCCAAATAAAGGAGGTGGATAGTGTATGTCTACAGATTCTAGAGCCATAAACAATATTACTATCAGGTATAGGTTTCCTTTACCACACATGGATGATTTGATGGATTGTTTGAGTGGGTCAAAGTAATTTACTAAGATGATATGAAGAGTGGATATCATCAAATAATAATTAGAGAAGGAGATGAATGGAAGACTGCATTTAAAGCAAATAGTGGTTTGTATGAGTGGTTAGTGATGCCTTTTGGACTTACTAATGCACCTAGCACATTCATGAGATTAATGAATGAAGTCTTGAAGGAAGATGCAGGCAAGTTTGTTATTGTTTACCTTGATGATATTTTAGTTTTCAGTAGAAGAAAAGAAGAACACCTGGAGCATCTTAAGTTGGTTTTAAAACCTCTGCAGAAAGAGAAACTACTGATAAATCTGAAGAAATGTAGTTTCATTAATCTGGATTTAAACAGGAATGCAACAAATTACAGAGATAACCATAAACAAAGAGATGCATCAAAAATTATACTTCATTTCATTAATGTAAAATATTGAAATATGCTTACAAATCGAAATGGAAATACACCATCTAGGGCGATGGTAGCTTATCTCTGAGAAGATATGTGGTGGATACATGCCTATAAACTATGTGACAATGAGGCTTGAATGCCTATTTATTATGAGAAATAATGGAAAACCCTTAAAATCCCAAAACCTAACCCTAGAAGATGAAATGCCAAATTGTAGGCCCCGTTTTGGGTAAGTTGGTACATCAACTTCCCGGGGTCGTAACTTTGGCACCTGATCTTCGTTTGACACATACAATAGCTCATTAGAAAGATCTATCCGAGCACTACAACTTTGGGAAGAGCAAAATTAGTCCATTGATGCATGTTTCTCCCATATTTCCCAAAAAATACCGTTTAGGGCCTCAAAACGGCTCCGAAGTTCAGGACCCGAAAAACTCCTAAAAATAGTAAATTGTGCTACAATTACAGAAACTGAAAAACTGAAGAAACAATTGTGGGGGTTCAAATGAGATTGGTGGGTGGCCACCAACATCCACCTGGATCATTCCTCCACACTTAGGAAGAAATGGTCCCCATTACATTGAGTTCCTCCAACTGCTAAACTTGGTTGCTGGTGAGTTGTTTTGCAATGTCTGATGTGTCCAGTAATGGTGGGAAGCATGGTCGAGGGCATTCCACATTGAACACTCGGTGCAAGCGAAGGAATGGAGGAATGTTGTGCTCCAAAGAATTACTTCCCATAGCCTTGGTAATGGTGTAAGGCCCATGTCGGAGTGGTCGAAGCTTCTGATGGGCTCTTGTAAGGCATTCTTTCTGTAGATGCAACCAGACTTTGTTGCCCACCTGAAGCTTGTGTTATACCCCTATGGGTGAGGAGAAGTTGTTCATGTGTTCTGTCATGACTATATCCCTTTGCTGCTATTGTTGCGTGGAGGAAACCTTCGCGGGGGTCATGGATGTGGTGACGATCTTCCCCTTACTTTGGGAGCGAACTAGACAAAAAATGAATTTCCTAGTCTGGGAGATGAGCTTGTTGCCTTTCTTAGCAGGGATCAAAGAGGTGGTGGTAGGTGAGGCTACCTCTGGTATCCTATATAATTAATTACCCAAAGAAATAATAATAGCATGAGGCCTTGACTCATACATAGCATGTCACCTCCATAAGTATGGCTAGCCTAATAATACATCACAAACATCCAGAGGTGAAACATCACACAATATCTCATCTGTAAAGGGCTTGATGTTGTAGGGAATGCTGCATTGTTGGCAGACTCGGAGATCTCATCCTTAGTGAAACCACTCGATACTGTATGGTTGCAGGTGTGGTGTAGTTGATAGGCCCAATTGCTTCATGACCTCTACTAAAATGAGGTTCTTTTGGCTCCCACTATCAACAATGAATTCCAGTGGTGAACCCTTCACCCACATCTGTGAGTGGAAAAGACACTCCTCCTCCTCTAGATATTTGGGCTCATTCTTCTGGATCTTGGTTGTGGAAATAGTGGTGCTGGGCTCTGCATCAATCATCTTCTTCCCTTTGCCATTCCCCTTGTCAGGCTCTGACTCAAGGTCAGAACATGCATCTGATTCTGAAGCCTTCAACTCAGCAGCCAGTGACTGCTTGGTCTGACACTCACTTGTGTTGTGAGTGGGGATCTTGTGGAACTCACACCACTTTCCTGTGTTCTTCTTTGACTTCGTGGTTTTGTTCTTTTCTTGCGGCTTCAACAGGTTGTCTTGGGTCACCCCACCTTGGCTTTATCCTTTAGTCTTCGGATTCGCAGATCCAAAGTCTCGCTTCTTTTGTTTAAACTTTTGCTCGATTTTGACAGCATATCGGTACGCCGTGCCAAGCGAGGAGATGTTCAAGAACTCCATCTCTTCCTGGATGTATATGTGTATGTATCTGCAGTATTTTAGTACCAAATGCAGCTCAGAATCCTTGATACCCAACTATGTGCGAAGGGTATGAAAAATGTTTGTGAACTCCAGCACATCTTGGTCCCTTCCCTGCCACAGTGTGGTCCACTTTATGTATTTGTCCTCATAGCTTTTGATAGGGTATTACTACTCCTTGATGGCATCCTAGAATGAATTCCAAGTGGGTGTGGCTGAGAACAATGAGCCTATACTTTCATCCTTCTGCTCGCAGTAGGTTTTCCACCAGTCCTTGATGTGGGGGGCTACTTTGAGAAGAGCAAAAATAATCTTTTCCCGACTGGAAAAATCATGAACAGAAAAATACCCTTCTAGTAGATTTAACCATTTACCTATGGAATATGCATCTATTTGACCCTTGAATATGGGTATTTCAAAATTAACTTGTACAGCTGTTGGAAGCCAATGCGTCACCCCTGGGTAGCCGCTGAAGGATCTAGGCAAAGCTATCTATCATCACGTTCCTTTGTCACTCGAGGGCCTCTTCGAGCAAGATTTTGATAGGATCTCCTATCCCCTCATCTTTCTTTTCATCCGCCATGGGAGGCTGTCGAGATTTGCGAGGCTGGTCTCAAAGGTTCAACCAGTTCAAGCCCTAACTCCTTATATCTTGACCTCATTGGGGACATGCAAAGGAAAACAGAGAAAAAGCAGACCGCTCTGATAACACTGGTCCGGATTTAAATAGGAACGCAAAAAATTACAGAGATAACCATAAACACAAAGATGCAGTGGAAATTATACTTCATTTCATTAATGTAAAATACTGAAATATGCTTACAAACTGAAATGGAAATACGCCAGCTAGGGAAATGGTAGTTTATTTCTGAGAAGAGATGTGGCGGCTACATGCGTCTGAACTGTGTTACAATGAGGCTTGAAGACCTATTCATTGTTGAGAAACAATGGAAAACCCTTAACATCCCAAAATCTAACCCTATAAGATGAAATTCCAAATTGTGGGCCCCATTTTGGGTAAGTTGGTACATCAACTTCCCGGGGTCGTAACTTTGGCACCTGATCTTTGTTTGATGCGTACAATAGCTTGTTAGAAAGATCTATCCGAGCACTACAACATTGGGAAGAGTAACATCAATTCATGGGCACATGTTGCTCCCATATTTCCCAAAAAATGTCATTTGGGGCATCAAAACGGCTCCAGAAGTTTAGGACCCGAAAAACGGCTAAAAATAGTAAATTGTGCTACAATTATGGAAACTAAAAAACTGAAAGAGACAGTTGTGGTCATCCAAATGGAATTGGTGGGTGGCCACCAACATCCACCTGGATCATTCATGAAAGAAGAATTAATCTATTTGGGATTTGTAGTTTCTAAAGAAGGCTTGAAAATGGATCCAAAGAAAGTCCAAGCAATTTGGAACTGTCCTACTCCAAGAAACATATTTGAGGTATGAAGCCTCAATGGTCTTGCAAGTTTTCATAGAAAATTTATCAGAGGTTTTAGTCAGATTTGTGCACCAATTATTAAGACAATCAAAGCAACTAATCAACCATTCAAGTGGACAAAAGTAGTAGATAGAAATTTTAAGTTGCTGAAGAAGAAAATCATAGAGAAACTAGTTTTAGCTGTACCTGATTTTGAGAAAGTTTTTCAAGTTGAAACTAATGCTAGTGGAGTTGCAGTTGGAGAAGTTTTGAGTCAGTAACAGAGACCAATAGCTTACTTTAGTGAGAAACTAAATGAAGCTAAGAAGAATTATTCTTCTTATGATAAAGAGTTCTATGCTATTGTGCAAGCTTTAAAAAAATGGAGACATTATTTGCTACCAAAGGAGTTTGTATTATATTCTAACAATCATGCATTGAAGTTCATAAACAACTAGCGAAAATTGAACTAGAAACATGCCAAGTGGGTAGATTTTTTACAGAGTTTCACTTTTGTGATAAAACACAGAAGTGGTAAGTTGAACAAAGTTGTTGATGCTTTGAGCAGGGTAAATTTCATTATACAAGAATTAAGAGTTGATATTGTAGGATTTGAAGAAATGGTTGATATGTATAAAGATGATGAAGAATTCAAAGATATTTATCCAGATGTACAAAATCTAGAAATTCATAATAGAAGTCAGCGGTTAGAATATCTTATCCAGGAAGGTTTATTGTTTAAAGGTAACAAATTGTGTATTCCCAAATGTTCTATGAGGGAAAACATAATCAAGGAGAAACGTAGTGGAGGATTATTTGGTCACTTTGGACAAGACAAAACCTTTTCTCAGGTAAATGCCTTTTACTATTAGCTAAGAATGCAAACTGATGTTAAGAGATTTGTTGAGAAGTGTAGGATATGTCAGCATGCTAAAGGGAGAAACCAAAATATAGGATTTTACCAGCCATTGCCAATACCATACAGACCATGGGATACAATTAGTATGGATTTTGTTTTGAGGTTACCTAAAACTCAAAGAGGGAATGATTCCATTTATGTTGTGGTAGATAGATTTTCCAAGATGGCACATTTCATTGCATGTAAAAAGACTAGTGATGCAACACATATTGCTAATCTGATTTTTTCAGAAGTAGTAAGGTTACATGGATTGCCTATAAGTATTGTGTCTGATAGGGATACAAAGTTTGTTGGGCATTTCAAGAGAACTCTTTGGAAGAAACTAGGTGCTAACCTTAGTTTCAATTCAGCATATCACCCTCAAAGAGATAGACAGACTGAAGTGGTAAATAGAAGCTTCAGAAACATATCGAGAAGTTTAGTGTGTCAAAATCCTAAGCAGTGGGATTTTCTTATAATGACACTCCAAACCGAAGTATTGGAATGAATCCATTTTAGATTGTTTTTGGAATGAATCCAAGAGGTGTGTATGAACTCAGAAATTTGGGTAAACAGGAGACAAGAAGTGCAAAATCTGAAGAGTTTGCAGAGCATATGCAGAGACTACAAGAAGATGTCAAAGACAGATTGCAGGAAGGCAGTGGTAAATATAAATAGAGAGTTGATATGAAGAGGAGAGAAAAGGAATTCCAGGTGGGGAATCTAGTAATGGTATACTTGAGAAAAGAAAGATTTCCTGTTGGGACTTATAATAAACTAAAGATGAAAAAGATAGGACCATGCGGAATTGTGAGGAAGTTTTCAACTAATGCTTATGAAATTGAATTTCTTGAAGGAATTTGGAATATCACCTATTTTCAATGTTGTATATTTGTATCCATACAAAGAGATCGAGTCAGAACTACAGAAAGAATCTACAGATGATGAAGTTCAAACTTTAAACTGGGAATAAAAAATGTCAAAGGCAGTCAAGAAGGAGGTGGAAGCTGTTTTGGAGAAAAGAGTATCCAAAAGAACCAGGGGATATGTTTATTTTCAGTACTTAGTCAAATGGAAGGGACAACCAATGGAGGATGCTAGTTGGTTAATAGCAATAGAGTTGCAGAAGTATGGAGTAAACCCTAAAATCCTGAGGGATGATTATTTTCTTCCCTGGGAGTCTAATGCAGGAGCATTCAGACTTAGCCAACAACGTGATTGTATGTTCACATGTTGTGGCTAAAGTGAGATGAATTTCATTGACCTGAGTGGTCAAAGTCAGTTTTAGTAGAGAGGGTTGGACCTCGCGAAAGTGATCTTTACTTCATTGTTGTAATAATTGGAATATTATATTATTTAGCATAGGTGTGCAACATAGCTTGAGAATAGATATTTAATTGTTAGATTGATTAAAATAGGGATTGAGTTGTTAATGCAGTTAGGATAGGATTCAATTCATAAAAGAGAAAAAGAATGTAATGATGGGGAGGAGAGGATGGAGAACAGAGTGTGGAAGTGAGAGTTTTGAGTAGCAGAGATACGGTTTGAGATAAAACAGAGGTTAGGAAACTGTTGTAATCGGTCTGAGAGGACCAAGACTCTATAATTTATATTTTATTGAATAAAGGATGAAGAGTGGTGTTGCATGTTAATCCTAGTGCAGAAGGTCATTAATAACTGTGTATCGGCGTTCTAGACCCTATCGGGTCTTTTCCTCTGTTTAAACGTATTATTTATAAATCACATTCATTTATTTTTTTTATCGTTCATCACTGTCGATTCATGTTTAAGGTTAATATTTGGGTCAAAGCACTAAACCTTACTTAAATCATATTTCTTAAGGTTAAGTAATAAGCATTTGGCTTGTATTTGATGAGCGGGAAGCAGTACATCATGTGCTCATAAAGTGGTAAGTAGTATTGTTTCGAGTCCACACGATTAGCCTTAGCACTCGACACGTAGCATGCCAAAACAACTTGTATAGTGTGCTCTCAATTTGATAATGACAGTGCTAGAGCCCGCACGAGATTGTGCAACGAACGTTGGATCAAGCGGGGTAAATTGACGGTGGTGATCGTTCAGCTAATTGGTGCATGATACGATGCGATAGCCAGTGGATCTGGAAAGGTAAAATCGACAGTGTAGATCGAAGAACTCGCTTCTAAGGAAAAGTTAAGTGGGACCAACTGTGATTAGGAGGAAAAGCGGGACCCTCAGGAAAGGGAAAGCCACGTACATAATTCATTTAAGTGAAGTTGATTAGTTATAAAGTTAACCATTATTCTATTTTTCGATTATAACCTCATTTCGTCAACCTCCATCATTAGAAATATGGTTAAAAAATAGGAAGTGCCAATAGCAATTTATATATAAAAGTTGAACAAGATAACTTCAATCTCATTGAGTTGTATGTAGAATTTGATGACATCATCTTTGGAATCGATGATGATAGACTAAGTAAGAATTTTGTAGAATATATGTAAAGTGAGTTTGAGATTTCTTTACTCGCTGAGTTGAGCTTATTCTTGGGACTCCTGATATCTTAGGAAGATAATGACGTATTCATTTTTCAAACCAAGTACCTTAAGGAAATGTTGAATAGGTTTTAGATGGAAGACAATAAACTAGTTAGCACTCTAATTATGACTAGTTTTTATTTAAACAAGGATGATATATCAAAGAAGCATATCAGAGACTATATAGATTATTGAATGGAAACCTGCTATATGTGATAACTTTAAGACTAGATGTGATGCAGGAAGTTGGACAAGTAGTAGGTTTCTATGAAACACCAAAAGAATCCCATGTTGTTGCAGTAAAAGGGACTTTTCAAGATCTCAAAGGAAAAACATATTTTGGAATATGTTATCCAAAACTAAATTATCTAAATATCACAATTTATATAGATGTATATTGTGCAGGAACTGTTGATGATCGTAAAAGCACCAATGGAGAAACCTTTTACTTCGGTAAATTTATCGTATCATGGTTGAGAAAGAAGTATTATTCAATCGTTTTATCCACAATAGAAGCAAAACATATCACAGTAGCCTCATGTTGTACTCAGGTTCTCTAGATGAATCAAATGCTATAGGCTCCAAGTGAAATTTGATGATCCCATTATGATGTTCTATGAAAATACCAATGCCATTTCTCTCTCCAAGAATCTTGTCATGTACTAAAAAAAAAACATATCCCTACTAAATATCACTTTCTCTGGGAGTACGTTGCAAAAAATAATATCGAAGTAGAATATATTGGGACAAAGGAAACAATAGTTGGTATCTTCAATAAAAAATTATCTCGAGAGACCATTGGGCATATTTAGAAAGAGCTCACATTGATATGTAACCAAGGAGGCAAGGGGAGAAAAATGTGTTACAGGAAATCAGAATAAGGTATCTCATATAAGGGAATCATCATTTTCCATTTATGTCAAAAGGGGAGAAAAATCAAGGGTTGAAGATCAGAGGCATGGATTCAAGGGGAGAAGTTATCATAGAGGGAGTACAGGTGTTTCCATCAATGGAAAAGGGGGAGATTGCTTTAATTTGGTTGTCATTTAAATCAAACCAAGCATCTTCATAAGAAGCCCTACTTTAATTGACCAAAATGACAAGGAAGATCAAGTTTCTTATGCTTAATAACATCTTCATTGATGATCCTCATCAATATCATTCTAATGATAGGTGGTACACATCCTAATTCATCAAAATTGAGTAGTTACATCTATATAAAGGTTGGAGCCCCGTTTTTGGTCAAGAAGCTGCAAAGGATACGCTACAGGCAATTTGTTCTAATTTAAAAAAATTAAAAATAATGTGGGCTTACTAAAAAAGAAGGTTTTATTAATGGAAAAAGTTAACAAAAATTAAATTAAAGTCAGCCTCAATGAAGTCTGGAGATTTCGGATCCAGAATAATTTATAATTTGCATTTTACCTCCAAATGACCAAGTTAATTGGCCTCTCCTAGAGGCCTCCACAACTTGTACAAATCAAGGTATAATTTTCACTTAAAATTAACACAGAACGTCTAATATCTCTTGAAGCTTTACGACCTTGAGTAGTCTTAAAAACCTAATGTTTGGAGGTCAAAATTCTATGATAACTTTTGAAGAATTTTCATTGAAATCTTTGTGGATCAACTTGGACTACCTAAGGTAATTTGGCCTTATTCTCTAATATCTCATGGATGAAGTTTTATTGTATGTTCTATGGGACGCCTAGTAGCATTGAATGTTTGAATCGACCTTCTAAGGGAAAAATGTGTTGCACATATTGAGACATATTTTGATGTGAACCTTAACACTTTTGAAAAGATATCTTGTGAAAATTTTGGTAATTTATCCAAGGTATTTTGACAGATTCCTACTCATCCTCTTTGAGTAGGTGTTAATGAAAAATCTCCTAAGATCATTGTGAGTTTCTTCTCTAAGTGTTTAGAAGTATTTTGGTTTACTCTTTTTGGCCTTGAAGATATTTTCTTCTGCCAAGATTCAATCTTTCTTTTGTGATATTTTGGATCATTTGCAAAATGGGGTCAGTGCATGCAATTCAATGATCAGTATACATTTTTCTAAGCAAAACTTCTACAAATTGCTTGGTTAATCCAGATTCAGGGGGAGGCCCCCAAGATATAAAAATTTGAATGCCAAAAGAAAAGAGGAGAACACACAATAAACAAAATCACAAAGAAACGTTTCTTTTTATTAAAACAAAAAATAGCTATAAAAGCTACATTGTGGTGGACCATTTGTCCTTGTACAAAATGTGAATTTTACTTATAGCCTTGTTTAGTTATGATACTACGGGTAAATTTCATGGGTGGGTAAATACCATGGGTAGATGCCACTTACAATACCATGGGTGGATGTCAAGTACTATCCATGGGTAAATTCTATGGGTTGATGAATACTGTGGGTGGATAAATACCATGAGCGAATGAATAAGATGGGTAGATGTCACTTACAATACCACGGGTGGATGAATACTATGGGTTGATGGCACTTTTCATTTAGATCATTCCTCCCTCCTAAAGAAGCGGTAGTCCCCATTGCGTGAAGTTCCCTCTTGAGAAGCCTTTGTTGAATATGAATAACAACTAAAGAGAAGGATTTTGTGTGGTTAACCCATAATTGTGATGAATGAAGATCTGATGATAGAGATACCCTATAATTCTTGTGACCATCTGTGATACTGACAATGTGTGGCCTAGCAAATGGATTTTGTTGAAGCGTGGGTTTGTGGAACACCCATAGCCATGACAAACGAAGATCCGAGGATAGAGATACCCTATAATTCTTGTGACCAACCATGATATTGATAGTGTGTGGGTTTGTGGATGACCCATAACCATGACAAATAAAGATCTGAGGATAGAGATACCTTGTAATGTGTGTGACCAATTGTGATACTAACAATGTGTGGCCTATCAAATTGACTTGGATGAGAAGGGTTTTGTGAGGTTGACCCATAACCTTGGGTTTGTGGGTGATCCATAACTATGATGCTTGACAATATCCTTGGTGAACACATGGTGGCTTATCTGGTAGATTCTCCTATCCAATGAGATGTTCTAAAGGCTTATTTCACATCATAGACCCCTTGTTGCAACTTTTCTAATAACTTATGCTACAGGTTATGAAATCAAATTCCATCAAAGAACCATTTGTGGTATTGAAGATATTTTTCTATTGATATAATACAATTGAACTTTTATGACCTCTAGAGTGATAAAACGATTCTAAAAATGCATGGTCTACGTGGACACACAATGATCCAGACATTTGTAACTTCAATTTCTCATATCTCTCAAACCGGGAAATGAAACCAAATTATGTGAAAAACCCATTTGAGCTAATATAAAATACTTTCAAATGAGATATTTTTCACATTATAAAATGATATGTAGAGGTCATAGCACTTGAAGGTATTTTGTTGAAGATTGTTGCAAAACTTTAGAACTGAAACATGCTTCAAACCATCATTCCCATGGATTCGTATCATGAATCTGATACAACTGATCTAGGTCCTACAATAAGGCCCCCAAAATCTAAAATATAGAAATACTAAAAGAGAAAAGGAGAACACATGGTAAACAAAACCACAAGGAGACTATTTTGTTTTTATTAAAACAAAGAATAACTGTAAAAACTACATTATGGTGGATCATCTCTCCTTTTACAAAAGATGACTTGTTACTTATAACCTTGTTTAGTTACGAACAAGTAAATTCCATGGGTGGGTAAATACTATGGGTGAATACCATGGGTGGATGAATAACATGGGTGGATTCCACTTACAAAACCATGGGTAAATTCCATGGGTGGATGAATACCATGGGTGGATAAATACCATGGGTGAATGAATACTATGGGTAGATGCCACTTACAATATTATGGGTGGATGAATAATATGGGTTGATGCCACTTTTCATTTAAATCATCGGTGGCTAAGAAAATTTTGATCCAAGTTTGGGGCATCTATTTGAGTTCTTATAGGGGTGTTTTCATCACTGGAAAATTAGAGTTGTTTAAGGCTCTTCCTTTGTGCCTAGATCTGATGTAGGACCCTTCTTCTTGCTTGGCACCTATGGTACGTTCTGCTTAAATTTATTGATCATATTTGAGATCAATCGCATAATATTGTGATGGTTTTTAGCAGCCACATATTACACAACTAAAATCATAAAATATGTGTTATTTAACGTGTATTCAGATCCCTCTTTTGACAATTGATCCTTGACATAGTTATGATGTATTTCTGGTTTGGCATTGTAATCTCTAAGCCACTTTGAGAGCTCTTCAATAAGATATATTGTAGATTGTAGCAATGGTATTTTTTTATTAAACTATCAATTACATGTGATATACATCAATCCCTAATCCAAGCTACCTCAAGTGTCCTCGGTGGTGGCTAATCTTATTTCTATAAAGTTGATTCATCTTACGTTGAGTTTTAGTTTGTTGAATAATAGTTTTAGATCTTACTATTAATTTATGGATTATTTCATATCAAGGTCATTATAATATTTGGCCACAGTTGTTATTGATAAAGTTCAAAGCTCTTTGTGAAGAGGCATCATATACAACAATGAACATTAAGAGAGGAATCATTAGTGTATTAAGGACAAGATAAATGCCAATTATGTAGTGGAGGAAGATGTTTTTGGTAATCACTGACTCATTTGACATCAACAAACTTATGATACATCTTCAAATTCAACTATGACACACTTTTCATCAACGAACTTGAGGTACATGCATTGTTCAAATTGATAAGTTGAAGTATAGTTGAATTTTGCACAATTACATTGCTACATCATTGAACAATAATTTGAAGAAGTCTTATTTTTATTTGCATAATTGAAGCACATATCAGTAAAAAGGGTTTTATTGGATATCTTTGTAATTGGGCCATTATCCCTAGTATGGGAGCCAACAATTTTTTCATTCATTTTGTTTTTAAGGGTGATTGGGTGTTGCAAGGTAGGAAAATGAAGTCTCCTTCAGGTTGCAGCCTAAAACTAATTTAGGGTGGCAGGGTGGTGCTAGGGAAAGTTGGATCCTATTCAGCGTTCAAGCATCCTCTCAATTCTAGTTGATAAAACTAAGGTGTTGGAGAATCCTTCCAGTTTGAGCTGGTAAACCTAGGGTGTAGTAGCATCCTTTCAATAGTTGGAGCTACCTGATAAACTTGAATGTTTTTCTAGATTACTAGAAAGTTGGGGGTTATATTTCAGCTGAAGCTAAAGCATTTTTGTACTCACAAAATATTAGAAAAGCATTTGATGCTTTTTCTCCTCGAAGAAATTTGACCTAAAAATTTGTTGTATACTTCTTTTATGATGTGTTGTTGATTACTACTCTATTTTTCATTCTCTAAATTTTTTATAATTAACTAATTATAGTGAAATATTGATTCATCCCTCTCAATATTTCTAACAAAAACCATGAATTACTAGTTCACTTATGGCATGGAATTTAATATTTACCCTAAAATGTAAGTATAAAATCTTAGAAATTATAAATTATAGACTATGCCTTGGTTAATAAAATCAAATATATAATTAAATTTATATATGTGGATTTTTTTTCCAGAAACTGGACTATATAGTAAAATTAGTTTTTGAGCTAATTTCAATGTTAAGCACGAGAAAGTTATATTTATTAATAAAATATTTTCATAAATATATGAGAAAACTATTTACTCTGGAAAAAGTATAAGTTTATGTGATTTTAGATCTCTTAATTTTTAAGAATTAATTGAATCATTATGTTTTAAATTTTTTAACAATATGAATCATTGACAAAATTTCATTCCTCAGACAATAAAATTAAATGGAATTCTTTTAGATAGTATTATATAAATAACATAGGTTTTATAATAAAACTTGTATGCAAAAACTTATATGCAAAATATAATTGTAATTATGTTCATAAATAGAAATATAACTGTATTCAAATTTGTATAAATCAATTCGACATACCTTTCACATTTAAGTCATTTTGCATGATTTTTTTTGGGTTGATTGCTCCTTCTTCTTTCAATTTACAGAGTGATTTTCAATTTGTTTAATAATATGTTTCTTCTTGGCATATCGATAATTGATTCAAATTATTTATTAAAATGAAAAGAATAAATTTAAAAAAAATAAAGATATTATTTATAAATCTAGAAAATATGTTTTTTTTTCTAAAATAGTTTATAAATTAGGAAAAAAAAAACAAATTTTTAATATTTTCGAAGTTTTTTTTTAATTTAATATTATTTTCAAAAACATAGATATATATGTGCTTATAGTTATTGGTTTTATACTTGAGAAACATAACAGTACATTATCTATAATTGACAGTATGGAACTATTCATAGTATAGAAAATTAAAACTAAACTTAATAATATAAAAAATAACATGAAATACATCAAGTATTTTTAAATGGTGTAATGTGACGATTCATCTCTTTATTTACTGATGAAACAACCAAAGCATAGGCCTTTTTGTTCTTGTTCTCCCGTATGGAAAGCTCTTTGTCAAATGTGAGATTTTAACAGGATTTCTACCTTTTCCTTCACAAACAACTTTCCAAATTTCATTGAAAATTGAGGTATACTTGATCTTTCTAAACCATTCATGGTAGTTCTATTTTCTAAAGAGAACTAATCCAACTAAAGAAATGAGTGAATGCATTATGAAATTCTAAGTTGTGCTATAAATAGTCAAAAATTCAATATATATCTCTTGCAAATAACAGATTGGAATACAACTTTATCTTCAAAAAAATATTAAATAATAATATACTCCCATAGCATACCCACTCGCATCTACCTCCACTTCAAAGGGTTTCTGCAAGTTTGGTAATGCCAGTATTGATGCTTCACTGATCTTCTTCTTTAACTCATCGAAAGCCTTATGATGACCTTTTCCCCACTGTCAATGATTTCCCCTTCCTAATATGGCGTGGAGCAGTGTTGCTACTGCTGAAAATGAGGCTATGAATTTCCTCAGGTACTGTGTTGCTCCAATGAAACTCTTAACATCAGTAACATTAGTAGGCACCAGCCATTTCATAATGGCCTCAATCTTGGAAGGATCTATCTTCAATTCTCCTCCATCAATCACATTTCCCAAATACACCAAGGATTGTTGCACAAAATCACACTTCTTGAGATTTGCTAACAGTGGGTGCTTCTTCAATGTTTCCAGCACATGCATCAAATGTGAAATATGCTCCTCCCAGGTAGCACTATATACTAGTATATCATCCAAATAGACAATAACAAATGAATATATAAAAGGGCTTAGTAGATCATTCATTAACGTCATAAATGTAGTTCGTGCATTGCATAGGCCAAATGGAATAACTAACCACTCATACAAATGTTGCCTGGTTTTGAAGGCAGTCTTCCATGTATCTTGATCTTTGACTCGAACATGGGGATATCCAAACTTCAAGTCTAGCTTGGTGAAATACTTTGCTTGCTGCAACTAATCTAGCAGATCATATATCCTGGGCAAGGAATATATGTTCTTGAGTGTGATTTTATTCAACACCCTATAATATATACACATCCACCAAATCCCATCCTTCTTTGGCACAATGATGATGGGCAACCCGCATGGTGATGTAGTTGGTCGAATGACACCATGTTCTAGTAGCTGCTGCAGCTATTTCTTCACCTCACTTGCTTCTATAACAAACTAGATGTAAAACCCAATATTTGGCAATGGGGAGTCTAGCAATAGCTAGATTTCATGCTCCACATCTCTCTTAGGGGTTAACCCTTTATGCTCTGGGAACACATCCTTGTATGCCAGTGAAATTTTCAACCTATGATGAATGATTTTCCATCCTTGATGAGCCAATACTGTTTAGCTATCCTCATGAATATTGCATCAGATATGTACATGTATGGACTGCCAAACATGACTCCACATACATCAAGGGGAACCACATCCATATCTACTTCATCAATAAAATCAGCATTGATAGTAAATATAATTTTTCACTGTTTTGTTACCTTTAGTTATGCATCCTTATTTACCCATTCCAGTGGATATGGGTTTGGATGATAATGAACTTCTAGCCCCAAATTCTTGACCAGACTTGCTGAAATGAGATTCACCTACGATCTTGAGTCAAAGAGAGCATCAATCTTTGTCCTCTTGACCTGTATCTTTACATGGAAGAGTTTGGTCATTTCTTTCTCTTCCTATTGCTGAAGGCTACTCAGATTCACCTCCTTCTATACTAATGTACAAATGATCTTCTCATCCATTTTTGTGGTTCTTTTAACTTGGTTGCTCGAATCAGTGACTATGAGATTCTTCTTCTTATTATCTTTCTTTGTGTTCTTCAGATTTAGCTCTAGATGCAACATGTGACACGTCTCCTCTGTATGGCCATAAATGTTGCAGTGGTTGCAGTGGTTGTTGGGATCTTTACACTAGTTTATTGTGGCTACCATCTTTTTATCTTTTTCCCCTTTTTGATTCTTCTTCCACTCCTTATAAGTTTCATGTTGCTCCTTCCACTTTGATCCACTTGATTGTGCTCTTCTCAAGCCTATGTTATGTATGTATTATGCCTATACACAATTATCGTCCACCATTTTGGGGTTGAACAACATCCCTTTCTCATGCGGATGGCAGTGCAAAGCCCCCAAATACTTGAGGAATACATCTAGGTTCTTTGGAGAGATACCCAACATTATAGCCATCTTTCTTAATTCTGTGGTGTACTCTCGCACGCTTTTGCCTGGATTTTTCCTAAAGTAATGCCATTGGATCCTTTGGTCTTTGACATACCCAATGGGATGAAACTATGTCTTAATGAGGGTTTTGAAATCCTCCCACTTATTCAATAGAGGTTCTCCCTCCAACCTCAAGGTTTCCGTGTGGCTCTCCCACCAAGTTAGTGCATGGCCCTCCAATTTTAGCCATGCGAATGAGATCTTATGCCCTTCCTCGATCTGATGGACACTGAAATAAACTTCTAGTTGCTGCAACCAGTGGTTCATCTTTAGAGTGTCGATCTCACCATGTTATGACTTGATATCAAATTTTTCTTCTATGTTAAACAAGGATTGGTTCATGACACTCAATCTTGGTTGATCTTTTCCAGGTTCTTTCTTTGGCTGGTTATCTGCATCTTCTCGATCTCCTGATCCCGCTTCTGATTTGTCCTCTGCATTCAAACCCCCTTCTTCTCCAAATATCCCCAGCTTATTTCTTAAGTCCACCATGAGGAGGTTTACATTGTGGTTTATATCCGCGACTTGTTCCTCGAACCATGAAAACCTCACCTCTGTAGGATCACGAGGCTCGTTTACATATTCGTAGCCCATGATTAGGGTTTTACGATTTTCAGCCTCATCGATCTAGATCCCTGTAATCTCCACAAAATATCCAAAGAAACCTTCTCTGATACCGAATGATCTATAAATGGTTGTGGCTATTCCACTGGACAGTTCGTCACAATAGATATGATAATATTATATTAAAAAAATATGAGATTCTACACTATTACAATTTTATTTAATTTCTAGATCTGTAGATCTTAATGTAATTAGTGAATGCATGTGAAATTAAATTATCTTGAAAATAAGAGAACGAAAAAATAATCTCTCACACACATAAGACACAAGATATTCTCTCTGGGAACCCTTTCGAGAGAAAATCCAGCTGGAAGGTGAGGTCGCTTTGCTCTCTTTCTCTATCTGGAAATATGGTTGCAAATACAAAGAAGTAATGTCTGTGGCCCGTCGGATGCTACAGTGCACAAATCCTCTCTATGTGCTCTACCTCCTATCTCTCCTGGCTATTTGTGCTCATCTATGGAACAAATGCTCTCAAAAAAATGGAATGCCTCTTCCTCCTAGTGGCCCGGTTATAACATAACTCGATAACCTACTAGTGGTTAAGTTTGACTACTTCAACTCTTAACTAGAATTACAAAATAGACTCTTCTAGAGTCTTTACATCACAAAAACATGACTAGCCTCTTTTCCATGAATAATGGGGGCTGACACGGCATCCTCCCAAACTATAGGTGCGAAAACAAGAAGGTCAACTTCTGAGTCGCATAACATTTGCATACGGAATCTGATTGACATAAATCTTGTGCCGTTGGAAAGATTTGTAAGTGTAGAATAGCATGAAAAGGTACTCCACTTTAGCGGAAACTTTTTACCCCCAAAAAACGTCATTTTATGCCTCAAAATGCTCCTAGAAGGTTTCGGACCCCATTTTGCCAAACTGGGTCCCGTTAGTAAAAACGGCTGTGTCAGTTGATTCCTCCACTTTTTCCACTCCAAATGCATCGAGATGGATGAAAAACAATATAGTGATCCAATTCAGATCAATATATATCATATTATACTCATTAACCAATATATAATTGAATTCATATAATAAATGAGAAGAATTGTCGGGGAATTATGAAATACACTGAAGAAGAAAAATCATGTTACAAATATGTCTTGGATGCAAGATATCCTTTCCAATGTCTTGGCCTGATGTCCCCCTTGGACAATAATAAATAGTTAGGATATCTATAGACTATAATGAGTCTCCCTGAGAATTTCAGCAACATTTCATTATAATCTTGTTCTCTTTATATGTTTTCCATTAGGAATGTCCTACTTATATAGATAATGAATGTAGACACCTAGGTCCTAGATAGTTTAGAGAATAGTGCAATTTTTTAGGACATATAAAAAGGAACCCCATCCTCTTCATTTCTTCTCCTAGAAAATATCTAATCTACAAATCTTGGCACCTATATATCTCTATATTATTATTCCTATTATAATGGAAGCATATTCATCACTCATTGATAGCTAACAAAAAGTAATTCATAACCTTATGTAACATCTATTAGAGTGATGGAGAACTTAAAAGGGATTTCTTAAGGTCAGAAGTGAGTGTCTTTTCCTGCTAACTCAAGTAGAATTCTCAACCAAATACGATTATAAAAAAAGTATACTACAAAAATGCATGAATTTAATGAATTTATTTCATCCATTTTTTGATAGACCTTGAGTTGATAATAAAAAATTGACCGTCACGAAGTGAAAATTTCTAGATCAAATATTAACAATCTTAACTAATGTTAATCATATTAAAAATAATCCATTACATGTAACTCGATAATGATTACATTAAACCAATATTTACATTAATAACATATCTAGGATAATACTAATTGTTAATCTAATTACTATAGGGTACTTGGAAAGATTGTACAATCTATAGGATTGTGTTTTAACTATTTTACGCTAGCTTTTACCCTCTTCTATTGTGTAATAATACCTATTTTGACCTCTTTTGTTTCTAAACATGATTTTGGATCAAATGTGAACTTCTTAACCTTAATTGTTACATTTCATTTGTTTAGTGAGAAATATGCATAAACTACTTGGGTTTATGATGTTAAGTGATTTCATATAGACTGATATGGTAACCACCACAATGGTTGTGGCATTCACCAAGCCTTTGAGCTAATTTGAAGATGTGGTTTTGTCAGGTCAAACACATATATGGATGGGCACCTCTTAATTTCTCTAAAGCTTGAAACCACTAGATGTTGTTCTCAATCAAACATCTAGTCATTTTTGTAGCACACGTAAGGTGTTACAAGTTTAGGGCTTAACTTTGCAATTGTAACAAATTCCTAACCCAACATTCTATTTTGTTACTTTTCTCATCTAATATTTGATATACTATTTTTGTTGGACTATTGTAATTTCAGCATGGGTTGATTCATTTTTATTGACTTCAAGGAGAAAAGACTCTGGGTTCAGGCACAAAGGACCAGCAATGATCTGGTGTAGTCTAAGACAGTGTTGAGATTTTCACCTTACACAGAGAGTAAGGAGTCTCATCTGAGGCGTGTCATGATCGGCAAGGGAGAAAGGTTTAGCATGGGATCAAGGTAACACCAACCAAGAATTATCCAATAACAAACATGTATTCATTATAACCGAAACAAAGATAGTAGCATAATAGTGATTACATAAGAACTACTAGATACATGTATTTGATGGGACATTATTTTTTTTAGAAACTCATCAGATTGGGGAATCCATACATATCGTGATTCAAAACCAACCTAGATTCTTTCCATTAACTTAACAAGATAACATTACAATAGAACTTTGACAATCGCCTTAAGAAGCTACAAGGAATACCCATATCAGATCCCTAGGTTCAACATCAACCATCCTAGGACCAATTTTGCCTAGACTCCTATACTCTACTACCTATCTACTGCAACCGAATATCTGGTGCTACCTCCAACAGGCTTGCCAACTATCACATTCACTAGCCAACCAACCCTCTTCTTTTTTGGTCCTTTAATTTTGTATTCCTTTCTACCGCTCGGACTGACAATTCCTGCTCGGTTGCTCTTGTACCTTCCCGCCCACTCAGATCCCTTTATCATATGTTGCCACCTTGTCGCAACTCCTGTGGAACTGCCTGTTCCTACCTTGATGTCCCTCTGACTCTTCTGCAAACTAACCGTTGCTGCCACCCAGTTCTTTCTCATCCTTCGGTTAGCCAAAATTGATCAAAACCTTTTCAAAATTAAATGAAGTCCCCAACAGGCCCCGACTACAATACTTTGACTCATCCATGAGTCAATTCATTTTGACCTCGGTCAATTCTGCTGGTGTTTCCATTGGATCTACTGGTGGTGGTTGTATTGTCAACTGTGTTGGTTCTACTATCGACTGGGATGGTGCTTCCATTACCTCGATCATTTCTCGCAAAGTGGCATCTGTCTCCACTACGCTTTCCTACCTCTGAGGGTCCCCCATTACAAATGAAGGCTCCAACTTTGGAACAGTGGTTGTGGTCTGCTGCCTGAACTCTCTATATCTTTGAATGGAAGAGTCCCATTGGGTGAGGATTATGTTAGAACATAGAGTAAATGCCTAGGCCGAATTCGAAATCAGTTATGTTGGTTGCTAGCTTTGCAGGTCACTCCATTGTTGTCCGTTGGAGTTGCACACCTCCTTTAGAGTCGAAACTTGCATCTGAACTAGTGGTTGCATATCTCTGATTATTCTCTTCACCTTTGCAAACTCCTCCTCAGTACAATCTACTTGGGCCTAAATGGTGTCGATATGTTCATTGATCTGCCACAGTTGGCCAGGGTCTATACATTCCCTTGTGCTTGCAAATAGGGTTTGTATTTTCTCTCTCATTGGGTAGACTGAGTGATTCTTCAGTGCCATGCTTCCTGGCTAGTCATGGACTTTGTTCATTAGAGCATATCGATTAGCGAGGGTGTCTACTAAGGCTTATTTCTTAGCTTCCCCTTTGGAAACTTTTCCCTCGAATGTCCTTGTGTAGATATCCATTGGATTTGGCAGTGCAAACCTCACTATCTCTAGCTTCTTCTTCATATCTACATTGGTAGCCACCAGGTTCGAGCATGCCGCCTAGATGTGGTCGCAACATTTTACCAGTGTGCATGTTGTGATGTCCACCGGTTCCTTTGTATCTACATCAACGATTGCTGGCCACAATGTCCAGAACCGTTGCGTGATTTGATCAACCTAGGCTCACAAATCTGAATTTGTGTGCCGTAGGTGATCACATTCTTCTATTACTTCTTACAATTGCCTTGCTTGTTGTTCATGTTCCTTGGCCAGATCCTCATGGATATTTTCGGCCATGTGCACTTCTTACTCTATAAATGTAAATAGTTGGGCCGATGATAAGTGTTGGAGTGGGTCGGGCTGCATTGTATTAGGTTCTAGAAACTACTGTTGATGGGTAGGCCACTACCGATGGATTTGTCAGAGTGGGATCTAGGCGAATGAGCTTGTTGTGACTGTGGAGTGAATTGTGGAGTGGGTGGAATAATGCTAGGGTTTGGGACTACTATGATATTTATAGGGAAGGGTGGTAGGTATGGTTCAGTCCTTGCCTCTTGCAGAATAGTACCTAGGCCTCTTTCTTGTTGTGGGTTCAACCCAAGCGTTGGTGATGCAAGTGATGTGGGTTTTGTTCCATGGGTAGGAGTGGTGCTCTTTGCCCGCCCGACTGATTGAACTTCTGTTTCCACAGTCATCTTTCACCGGCCAAATGGGAGGGTCTCTGACAGGGTTGCAAAGGTGGAGGTTGTGATCGTGGAAGAATCTCATGACTAAGGTAAACCGGTGGAAATGGCAGGGATTTCTTCAACTATGGGGACTGCAGAGACTAAGTGCTCGGTTTTGGCAGTAAGATCGACAATTGAGGCTGGTGCAGTAGTTTTTTGCTTTTTGGCAGCTACACTATGGACAGCTTGCTTTTTCTTTAGTTTGGGGACCGTTGGCTTGGAGGGAGATTGGGCTACTCCAGTGGGGAGTTTCATGGCCAGCGAGGTTGTTATGATAGGAGAAAACAGTGGAACCTTGAAACTAGGCAAGATAGTTGCTCTCACCTGATTCGAAACTAGCAATTGTTTGTCTAAGTTTGAACATCTTCTCCTCCATCTAAAGCACCATTGGTTGGATTTCATCATCGGCTGACCACTTCCTACTGCTCTTCACCACATCTCCCCCTTTTGCTTATTGCTTCAAGGCTCCGAAAATATAGGTGTATTTCCCTTCTTTGATTTCACAGGCCACTCCCAGCCATGATCCCACCTCTTTGTGCAGTACCTTTGCTGTTAGTACAAACCTCTGTGGCCTCATGTTAAATGCCTTTGGGTGGACACACTACAGCCTCAGGTATGTGTGTGCATCTGAGTCTCTGAACCAGAGCGTTTATGAGAATTCATCGAGCAAAGCCTTTAGTATCTTTTCTATTGCCTTTATGGTGATCAGCATATACTCGTACTAGCCCTTGAAAGCTATTTCATTTATCTCCTTCATGCTGGAGTATCTTGATGCTCTCCACGGGTCGTAACAGAGTGCTATCAGTTGGCCTTCCACGATGGTCACCAATTCCCTTTCCTTCGGCAATCTTCACTTCCACATTGTCAACGGCATCAAAATGTATCCAAACACAAAACCGGTACTCCACCTATATATATCTTCACAAGTTTCAAATAGCTCATTGAGAAAAATTGTTGACCATTTTAGTACCTCTCCCTTGCAACAGTGTTTCGCCACCGAAATGGCATCCAACGTGCATTCATTCTTTGTAAAGTGACACATTGTCTTGCCTGCTATGAGGTAGCTGGCAACCCTAATATTGACTTTGTTGATTCTATCGAGCTTCGCTCCTCTCCCGCCCCTCTCAATCCCATTTTGGCATAGATATTCTCCTCTAACTTCTTCTTGGCTCTCTTAACCCCTATCCGGAATGTTGTGCTAATTTCATTCCCTCCCTCGGATAGCCCTGTTAGATGACTAATATTTTCCACATGGACGGGATACTCCTTATCCAACCATAGTGATTCTTCGTGCATCCTGCTCACCAAAAGTTTGGTACACTGCATCGCGGTGAATTAGGTGCCGAACATAGGTAAATACTTCGAATGGAGTAGCATCAATCTTTTCAGCCCTTTAAACTCCTGCTTGACCCTGGAGGTCTTGATTCCATCCTCCTTCTGGCAACCCTCTGCATAAACTTATTTTTTCATAGCTGGGAATTGGAAACATTCTGTAAAATCATTGTCGATTAAATTTTCCAAGTCGTATTTGCCATAGAAGTTGTCGACTACTGCAATTCTTTCATCCAATGTATCTTGTGGGATGGATACAATTCCTTTCACCATCTTCTCTCATCTGTGATACACAATATGCACCGAGGTTTCCTACTCCTCTGTCTCTGAAACTATTCTTTAGAGTGGCCCTGTAATTCTTCTGCTATCTATGATTGAAGTTCTAGAATGCTCTTCATTATCTTGTGAATTAAGTAGCCTGACCTGACACGACATTTCCGGACTGGCTGGACTTTAATGACTAATTACTCTGGTAAATTTCCCATGTGTTCTAGCTATACCTTGTCATTGTTAGTAGACCTCGACATGACAACCATGACGTGGACTGGGAAAGTATAGAGTGGGTTGTATGGTGTATTTATTTTGTTGTGATGGGGTTATTTATTAACTAATTTTGTACTTAATGGGAAAATATTTTTTGGCTCTTACTTTGATAGTTTCCTTATTAGTTACTTAATATGGAAATGACTATCAGTATGGCAAAAAGGATGGGTACAACATGTGATCTTAAAGTTTGGGAAAAGTGCATGCCCCCGTGTACCTTGCTGACTGGGATTACCTGTGTAACTACTAACTCTTCCCCCCCGACCACAAATGGGTTGTAGCGTGCCAAAATTGCTTCTGCAACCTTATAATCTTTTTTATTATTTTATTGACATGGCTAGATTGAACCTATTGACTGTTGTTGTTGTTGTTGTTTTTTTTTTGTTTGTAGAAAGGCTTTAGGTGTGTGCCATTCACCCATTCATGTAGCAAGACTCCATCCAGTTGTGTGAGCCTTACTGCTCCCTAACCTTTGATTTTCATGACTATAAATGGCCCTAACCAATGCATTTGTAGTTTCCCTGGGAACTTTTGGAACTTATTATCGTATAAGAGTACATGTTCCCCTATTTCAGAAGATTTATTGCTGATATGCTTATCATGCCACGCTTTTTGCCTTCTCTTCTCTACTGATTGATGAAACTTGGCTAAGAATTAGGTTTCATCAAGTTCCAATAGCTAACCAAGTCTGTCTCGAAAGGCTATGTTGTCCATCATTCCTATGGCCTCAGATTTGAACATACTTGGTGATATAAATTCTGTTGGAACCACAGCATCCCTTCTGTATACTAGCTGAAACTAAGTTTGCTTATGAAGTCTCTTTATTGTTGTCCTGTATGCCCATAGAGTTGTGGGTATTCTTTCATCCCAGCCATCCCTGTTGGCTGACAAGACCTTTGCCCAGGATTTTGTTGAATGCTTCCACTGTGTCGTTGGCCTAAGGGTGATAGGGGCTACTCTTGTTATGCTAAATCATGAAGGTTCTCAGTGGATTCTCAATGGTTTCATTTAGAAAGTGCATTCCTTGGCCATTTTTTAGGCTTCTTGGGCATCCAAACCTTGATATTATGTTCTCCAAAACAAACCTTGCAGTTGTTTCTATTGTACAGTCCTTGATGGCTATCGCTTCTACCCACCAGGTGGGGTATTATGTTGCTGTTGTTATGTATCTCACTCGCAAGTGCCTCGTCGGTGGCGTAATGGGTCCAATGAAATCCACTACCCATTTATCAAATATTTGCACTGTGTGGACACGATGTAGAGGCAAGACATCCCGTCGCAAAGGTTTTCCCACCCTTTGACAAACATCGCAACTCTTAGAAAATTCTTTAGAATCTTTATGAATAGTTGGCCACCAGAGTCTTGCATGTAGTACCTTTCTTGTGGTGGCTTTACCTCCCACATGGACTCCTGCAACCCCCACGTGGCATTCCCATAGCACATCAGTTCTTTCGTGCTGGAGGACACAACGCCTAAGTATTTGATCTAAGCCCATCTTATAGAGGTGTCTTGGGATCATTTGGTAGTCTGCGGCCCTTACTACCAAGTGTCGTCTTTGTGTTGCTGTATATCCTTCTAGGAAATGACCTGTTGTTAATGTGTTGATCTCTTCTAGTTGATCTTGGATTGCCTCTATTCTGAATAAGTTGGCATCGGGCATCAAACATCCACTGCTCCTTGATTCTCGCATGTCTCCATTCGTGAGAGGTGGTCTGGTCCCACATTCAGTCTGTCGAGTTTTATGACCACCTCTGACAAAAGTGAATTCTTGGAATAGAAACAACCATCAGCATATTCTCCCTTCTAGTATTGGGTTGTTTACCAAGTATTTGAGTGTGGAATGGTCTATAAAGAATTTGAATGTTGCACCCAATAAATAATGCCTGAAATTTTGGAGAGAATAAACCATTGCCAAGGCTTCTCTCTCGATTGTTGTATAGTTTCTTTCCGTAGTCGACCAATTTCTACTAGCATAGTACACCGAGTGGTCCATATTCTTTTCCCCTGGTTGTGCTAAGACCTCTCCCAGTGCTATACCTGACGCGTCGATGTGCACATGGAACATTTTGTTCCAATCGGGATATATAAGTATAGGTGCACTTACCAATCTTTCCTTTAATTATTCAGAGCCATCTGACAATCCTCAGTCCAAATGAACTCCTCTGTTCTTTTCAGCAGTTTTTCCAGTGGGGTTGTGATTGAAGCGTAGTTCTCGATGAATCTTTGGTAGTACCCTATATGACCTAAAGTTGATAGTAGTTGTTTTATGTTGCGCAGTGGTTCCATGTGGACAATTGTCGCAACCTTCGCTGGGTCTACACATACTCCATCCTTGCAGATGATATGGCCTAGTAGTGTTCCAAAGGGGACTACGAAGATACACTTCTTAAGGTTTAAATAAATCTACGGTTGCTTGCACCTTTCTAACATTACTCTTAATAAGCTGGTGTGTTGTTTTAATAGACTATACACTGTCCAGTCATCCATGTACACCTCTAGAAACTTGTGAATGTATTCTCGGAATGCTGCTATGACAATCCTTGAGAAAATTGTTGGTGGATTCTTTAGTCTGAATGGCATTACATTGTATGCATATGACCCCCACTCAGTAGTGAATTTTGTTTTTCTTTTATCCTCCTAAACTATTCGAACTTGGTGGTACCCCGAAAATCCATCTATGAATGAATATGCTTCATTCCCCACCACATTTTCTAGGAATTCATTAGTTAAAGGCCTCGGGAATAGGTCATGCACACATGCATTGTTAAGGCTTCTGTAATCAACACATACTCTGATCTTGGTTGCGTCCTTCTTGTTTTGTATGACTATCGGGCTTATCCATTCAGCTTCATCTACCAAAACATAAGTCCTACTTCTAACATTTTGTCGATCTCCTTCTTAAATTTATCCTTCACCCTTGGGTTTAACCTGTATGGTATGTGCTTTACCGGTTGGGAATATGGTCTCAAAACAATCTTCATTTCCCCTATATTTCATTTTATTCCCTTCAACTCTACTATTGAGGCTGGGAATAGGTCTTAAAATCCCTGTAGTAGGTCAAAAATATCTTTTGTGGTCTGTTCATCCTAGTAGTCTCCCACAGATGCTATTTTAGGCTTATCCTCCATCCCAACATTTTGCTTCCTTAGTTTCATTGGTAGATGGTGTGCACCTCTTGTTAAGGGGCTTTCCTGGATGCCCCTCTCTCCTTTTGTTTCCCTAAAGGTTAGGTGTCTTATTCCATCCAACCCATCTTCCTCTAGCTTTGCGTCCACCTTGTCATAGGTCGCATATCCTAGTGACTCTATGTTGTACAGGCATAGCAGAAAAATTTCATCAGGCCCTCCTTCAACCAATGGCTCGGGGGTGAACATAACTTGCTTTATTGCTTGGAGTTCCTCTGTCATGCATGCCTTAGTACCCCTAAATGAAAAGTTGCTAACAAATTCTGCTTCCAAACCATCCCAATCTATCATCTGCCGATGGAGCTCCTCTTGTATATACCAAGCTTGCGGAATAATTCTGACGGTATGCATAACTCTATGTACCCATTGACCCTTCAACATTCCCTAGCTTTTCCAATTGGTTATGCAATCTTCGATGTGCTTCATGAGACTTGAATCCCCCCGGTACTTTGCTTTATCCTGTGGTCGATCTTCCTCCTGGGAAAATATTTTCTTCATGACTTGCTTGAGGCTCATCTAGTGTCTAAGTGTATTGTGATGTGTCTTCTACCATCTTGCCAGTGTTGCCATGAGGGTGATATCAAGGAAGGGAATCTTTCGATCCTCCATAATTTCCTAGTCTATCTTGTTCAAGAAGGGGTCCACTGGTTTAAGGCCATAATACTTGGGATAGTCGACCATGTCCTTCCCTATCTAATTCAATTGGGTTACCATTGCACATCATCTGGTGTTTAGTTCATACTCACCTTGATCCCATGCATCCCATGCAGCTTCTGAGCTGGTCTTTGAGCTTTGGATACTTCTCCAACTAACGAAGCCTCCCACTATTGGGTTTATATAATCTTCCCTCCTCACTGTTGTGAGGGTGTAAAGTTGGTCTAGCGCTCCTGGTCCATCCCTGTCATCCACTGGCTCTGTGAACCTAGGTCCTTGGTATGGGTCCAAGGGTTGGATCACCCTTAATCCTCTTACTTCAAAAATCATTAGTTCTTTCTTTAGGTCTGTGAAAGCATAGTTTTCATAAGCCCAATCGATCCCAAGTAGCGTCAAGTATGGGTCCTTGTCCCCCATGATGTCAATCACTTCGAATTCAGTATGTGTTTTCACCCTGCCACATTGACTTCCACGTTCTCCAACATCCCAATAGGCAGTATACAATATTGATTTTCCACCATTAGTTGAATTGGTGAGTATTTTAGTTGTGGCTTCCCCATTGTCTCCCATGTTTTCCTAGGTAGGATGTTTACATTTGACCCCAAGTATAATATTGTGTCCTTTATATAGAACCCTGCAACCTGCGCATTGATCTGGAACTCCTTGCCACTTCTTCTCTTGTTCCTTTTCACTCTTTTAGAGCTGTTTTCTAGCAAATCTTTGGGTGACCGCTCCACTCCCCCTTCCTCTATGGTTACCATAGCCTTCAGACTTTTCCACAACTCCTTCAACATGCCTTCATCCTCAACAATATACAACCACAATTTAAACCATTCTTCAATCATCTGGCCATGCTTAAGCACATGATCCTGCCACTTTTAGTTGTCTCTCTTCCTGTTCATCTCCTCGAACAGTTTAGCAGCCTCATGATAATACTACTTTTGTCATTCGGGCTGACATGCTTTCTGTGGAGATGTTGCTTTAACAATTAAGGGTGGGTCTGTGGTGCTACGATCCTCCCTTATCCTCTTTCCTCCTCAAGTGACTATATTAATATTGGGTACAGGAAGACTATCATCGGCCGGCGGTTTGGCATTAACTATGTTAGCCCCCCTCTACCTGGTCCTTTCTTCCCACTTTTCAATGAGTTTTGGACAATCCTCCATGGTGTGGGCATTGATCCTGCACTCTGAGCACCAAGGTCTCCTCAAGAGCCAGAATTCCCTAGTGACATGCCCTTCTTGGTCACAATTGTAACACCTCGCAGGCCCTCTTCCTCTAGTTCTCCCTCCTCATGCATTTCCTCCTCATCCTCCCCGATTTGATTCATTCATTCGAAACGTAGATCTGTCCAGCCATTCTGCTAGAGCATCTAGTGCTTTGTACTAGTCAATGTGATGGCTTGTTGATGCATAGAACTCATAGTATTTGTTATTGGGGACATTGGAATATTTCTACAATATCGAGCACATCCGTGGTAGGTGTCTGTATGCTCTAAAGATCTCACAAAAGTCTGGGTTATTCCTTCCCGGAACAACTCCTTTCTCTCCTATTGCCACAACTCCCGCAGTTAGTGGGGCCCCTAAAGACCCCGCAACTCCCCCTGGATGTTTGATCCCTCACAACTTGGGGCACTCTGTCACAACATGACCTTCCACCATGTAGTGCATGCACCATACATTGGCTCTGGCTAGTCATATCGACTGAAGATTCTTCAACGTCTTTGTTAATGTTGTGATCTGATTCCGAAGATGCATGATCGATGGGTCTTGCAAGCTTGTCCCTCCCCTATATTCATGAGGATACCCAGCCATGGCTTCTATTCAAGATGCTTGTTCCAATGCATCTTGGAGAGTTCCAATTTTTTGTTGTGTCAGTGGCATTCTGGTTAGGGGCAAGAGTGCCTTGATAAACTAGTCCCGTTGGTGATTTGGGTCCAAGGTGTAACTCAAATTTACGATGGCATCCTTAAACCTTTGCATGAGCTCCTAGGCCATCTCACCCTCCTTTTCCTTAATAACCCGTAGCTCCAACAACCCCTGTTGGTCCATCTGTGGTACCTTGAATTCCTCCACAAACCCTCTCTTGATATCATCTATTGTGGGGTTCTCATTTTGCTCCACCCATTTTATAAACTAGCACAAAATCCTCTCCCTTAGCATGATCTAGAATTCCATTGTCCTAACATTTCCTGGCGTCTGACATGCTCTCCAAATAGCTTCACATAGATACCAACGTTTCTCCACATCCTCATTTCCCCTTCCTGTGAATTCTGGATATCCGGTGAAAGACCCCGCCATAATGACTTGGGTGTAAGCTAATATCACAAATCTTTTTTTCCTAAGCTACTGGGATCCCTGCAATCCTAAGTTATTGATACTACTAGCTCCTTTGTTTCTTCCAATATTAAAACTAGATTTGTATTTCTCTCGTGCACTATATACCAGTACTACTTTGGCCAAACTAATAACAAATTCCTCTGGATTGTAATAAGGTACCAGGGGAAGATCGGGGGAAACACCACAGGTGTCTCGGTGTACTGCTGCTGATTGTTAATGGATGCTTCTCCCTCACTAAATAATCTCCTCATTACATCACCTAGGTCTTCTTCTCTCTCCTCTCCGTACCCACTGGGCCTCTACTCTTGCTATCCACCTTCTGCAACCTATAGGGAAGGTCCCTCTTCATTCCTCTGACTCCTACGTCCTCCATTACCACCATTATTCTACCCAACATCTTCCTCTCCTCTCTCCTTGGCTTAGGATTTTCCCATCACCACTCCTAGTTGGTGGGGGTCCATCCTCATCTTCTCTAGAGTCTAATCACTCTTGTCTGCCACTTCTCCACTAGAAGTGCTCTCCTTTGCGCTCTGACATCTCTAGTTTTCTTCAATTCCTCTACATCCATCCCTTCAGCAGCATCTCTATTCCTCAACTAGTAGCATTCCTCCCTCTACATTCTTCCCCCATCATGGGGGTTTTATGCTGCCATCCCCGCAATGGGCCAGGGCATTAATCCCTTCTCTACCATAAACATCTTAATCTACATTGGTACTTCCTTCATCAACCTTCCTCTTAACTTGAAGCCGAATATAGCTTCCACCTTTGAGAAAGATTGATAACTCTCTACAACAAACTCGATTATATATCCCTCCACCGTCATCTTTACCCAAAAATCGACCGCTCTAGTCAGATCATTGTCCAATTGCTGGAGCAGTTCAATGTCTGAGGGAGCCTAGCTTCGACGGACTATCATCGATCCCCCTGACTTGTTCTACCCCTGCAGCCTCCTTAACCATTTGTACAAGTCTTCTGGAAACTTGTACCAGAAAATATCATACTGATCATTGTACCATCGGTGTATAAAATCCCCTCACTTACGTGGCCGATCGGTTGAGTTATATGGGTAGCTTGCTCTAATACAAACTGGTCTACCTCATGATGCCACCAATCTCTGATCTCTCTCTTGAATATCCTCGACACCATGTCCTAAACCAGTTCTCGTAACTTTGGGTCCCAGCAATGGAACCATTTTTTGGCACAAAAGAGTCATCAGGGAGAAAAGACCCTGGGTTTGAGTGCAAAGGGCCAACAATGGTCCAATGTAGTCTAGGACAACGCCAATATGTTCACCTTACCCAAAGGATAAGGAGTCTCACCCGAGGCGTGCCGCGACCAGAAAGGGAGAAACATTCAGCATGGGATCAAGGTAACATGAACCGGGCATCACCCAATAAAAAACATGTATTCATTATAACTGAAATAGAGATAGCAGCATAACAGTGATTACATAAGAACTACTTGATATATGCATTTTTTGGGACATTTAATTTTTTTAGAAACTTATCACATTATGGAATCCATACATATCATGATTCACAACTAGTATAGCTTCTTTCCATTAACTTAACAAGATAACATTACATTAGAACTTTGGCATTCGCCTTAAGAAGCTACAAGGAATACCCAGATTAGATCCCTGGGTTCAACATCAACCATCCTAGGACAAAGTTCACCTGGAATCCTATACTATGCTACCCATCTTCTGCAACCGAATATCTACTGCTAGCTCTAGTAGCCTTGCCAACTATCACATTCACCAGCCAACCAAACCTCTTTTTTCGGCTTCTCTTATTGCCTTTATCTCCCACTACCACCTTGTCGCAACTCTTGTGTAACTACCTATTCCTGCCTTGTTGTCCCATTGAATCTTCTGCAAGCTAACCGTTGTTGCCACCCTCTTCCTTCTCATCCTTCAGTTAGCCAAAATTGATCAAAACCTTTTCAAAATTAAATGAAGGCCCCAATAATAAGAGATAGTACCCTGAATTGTGACATATTGTACTTCTTTTTATTAAATTTAATACATTACTAGTTGTGCATAATTACCTTTTTTATCTTATGATTGTGTAAGTGTGCCATAGGAATACTTCTGAGAGATGGTAGTGTGACCATCATCTTAGAAGTATCCCCTTATACTTTATTATGTGCTATAGATAGACTTATTTTGTTTTTTCTAGTTGAAGTAAAATTTTATTGTTAATGCAAACATGATCTGATAGTTGTTAATCCTTTTTGTTATTTTTATGCTATGAATGGATATCCTAGGAATTTCGTAACATATATACCATGATTTATGATTCACTGGTTTAATCAATGAACCTCTTAATACATAAATTTCATAGTTGCATTTTTTCTATACAAAACCATTATCTATTGATTCCACTAGTTGATCACTACTCATGGTTGAAGATCTATTGATAATGTTAGTTTCCTTCCTATTCTTTATGGTCACATAGAAGGTTTTAATTATGAAAATAAAATTGGATTCAAGAGAGTACCTTCTTGTACAGATAGCCTATATGCATATATTTGAGGTTTGTTCTGCACATACAGTTCCTGGTGCCTCACAATCTTACTAACCTAAATTGACATTAAAATGAGTCAAATAATTTTGTTGTATAATTTTCATGACAATTTTTTGTGATATTGTTAAGGAGGTGTTGTAGGGACCAATATCAAGGTAAAAAAGTTGTAGTTAGTAAATATTTTTTACCATCATTCAAGGAAGGGTTGAATTGGAAGGAGGAAGGCGAAAGTCAATGCCACTACTCGAGTGAGTCTCTGTGGGACATTAATGTGTTGGATTTTTAGTAGTGTAGTATTTTTGTTGTAATAGTTTCTTATTTTCCCAATAATGAAAGGGTTACATGAGTAGGGGTAGAATGCTATTAGAAGAAGGTAAAAAATTTCACCCCATTTAGTGGTATTGAAATCACTATCCATTATACTAACCCCCTATTACAAAAAATTGGAGGAAGCTCAAAAGCACAGGTTGAGAGATTAAAAAATCCTTTGGATGAGTCAACTAAACAATGACTTCTTCGGGTGCACAATATGGAAAGAGAAGAAGGAATGGGCTCTAATTATAAGAAAAAAACTACCATTAATTTCCCTATCAATGACTTATGTGGCACAACACCGATGAAAATCCTCCTGCCATCTACTTTTCCAAACTTTTATGGTTTGACAAGAAAATATCCTAATGCATTCTTGTTTTAATTTGACATACTCTATGTAAATTATGATTAATAAATTAATTCTCTAAAATTGAAATTATTTTTGGCCACTCTAAAGCAAGAAACCCTTCGTTGGTTTATGGGACTCAAAGGAAATGATATCCAAAATTGGGAAAAGATGTAGAGGGAATTCCTAAAAAAAAATGGGACTACTATAAAGGAAGAGAACTTAGATTTTTTTTTTTCAATATAGTTCATAAAGAAGACAAGAGCCTAGAGGACTATGTGGAATAATTTTAGTATAATCTCCAAAGGTCAAATTAAAACTAGCACGCCAATGAAACTAAAATAACCATCTTGTTTAAAGGGATAAGAGAAGAATGCATAAAAGTGTTAAAATTAATGGCATTAGGGGATGTCTCTCAGTTAGAGTTTGATGAGAAACATGCAAAAAATATTCTAGGGGGGATTTGAAGACCTAAAAGAGCTCCAAAGATGCCTCTTCTCAACTTTCAAGATCTATAGTAGGAACATGAACAAGAGTTTTGAAGGTTGAAATAGGTAACTTAATTGAGGATTTTAAAAATGATATTTTGAATATTTTGGGTTCACAATTAGATGCTTTACAAGCTATGAAGAAGCATGAGGGATCAGAAAATTATTTTTCCATATGCTTTCCTAAGTGTAGCGATAAGCACCCTCAAAGGAATTTTCATCTAGATACCATTGACGTCTATGCCATTTTGATTAGCATAATTCTATGAAAGACTACCCTTCTTTGTGAAGGGTTCATTCAATGTATCAAGGAGACCAGGAGGTATCAAGTTCATTTTAAGCAATGGAATTGCAAAAAACAGGTATAGTTCAAAAGTACACCCATAAATTTCATTATTTTCATAATAAGATGTGGAACACTCCTAGAGCATGACAACATTGGATGTCTCAACCTCAACAAATTTGGAAGCAATATTGGCATGGTCCATCCTATAATGTTTTAGCTTATCCTAAACATCACCCACAAGACCCTCAACAACAAATTAATTAGCCTCAACCACCATTTATGAGTTGTTGCAAGTCCAATTACCTACTCCCCAAAATCCTCCATGACTAACCTACACATCCCAATATAAATACTAACAATACTAAAATGGTTTAGGAAATTTATGGAACTACCACAAACCTTCCCTAAATATTCCATTTTTCCATCACAATTGCATGAAATTCACTTGAGTTTAGGAAGCGTTATTAACTTAAAATCCTCAAGAATTATCCAAGAAAATGAAGAAGAGGAAGCTCTTATTCGATCTGAATATGATAAATTATAGTCTCAATATTAGTAACTCAATTTTGGGTTCAATATTAGGCTCAAATAAAACCATAGTATGATTCTCAAAAGGAAAAATTACCATAATCCAACTAGCCTCCTCTCCCTGAAAGATTGGCATTAGAAAAACCAATTATACCCTCTGAATTCGACCTAATACCAAAACTAAAAGATGTTTGCATTAAAGTACCTTTACTACAAGAAATAAATGACATACCTATTTATACTAAATCAATTAGGTATTTATGAATTAAGAAACCAAGTAAACAAAAAAGAGAACCCCCAATCATCCAAATCATGGAAAAATTGGAAAGATTTGTGTCCACTCAAGTTACTACAAAAAATATGTGGGTCTTGGGAATCTTGTAGTTACAACCATCATTAATAAAATTTAGATTGCAAACACCCTTCTCGAAATGGGTGCAACCATATATGTAATGACACTAGATACTCTGACTCAATTGGTACTCCATAAACTCCTCCCTACACCCATTTTGTTTGAGTTAGATGATCAATCTAAACTCAAAACAGGGAGAATTTCAAAAGATGTGATTGTCTCACTAAGGTCATGGTAATACCAAATAGAATATTGTGTCATATAGCCAAAATCTAACTTGGTAGGACACCCCCAATTCTCAGGAGACTTTGGATGGCCATAATTGATGCGTTTATGATATATAGGTCTAAAAATATGACAATGTCACATGACACTAAGACAAACAAAAATTCCTTATACCCGATTATTAGACTAGTAGCTGAACTTGAATTCACACCATGAATTGATGAGGACAATAGTGAAACTGTTCAATTTTTTTTTCTATTGCATAAACCATGGGTATTAAGGAAAATACTAACAAAAATATGATTAATAATTAGCTTACTTATCTAGATTTTCGATGGTATTTTTGGAGGAATTTGTCATCTAGTACTCAACTGTCTATTAATTGTGTTATTAGTAGAATTTTCAAGAAAATTGCACTGAAGAAAAATATGCTCCACCTTTGATCATCATTTCCTCGATGCTTGATCCTTGAATCTTGCTATAAAAACAATGAAACTCTTCTTGAAACAAACTAAACATAAATGTTTCTTTAAAAATTAAGAAACATGAAAAGTTAATCCAGTTCTTAAGAAAGTATTCAAATATATTTTCATGAAAATATACTAACAAGAAGGCCATTCACCTATATACATGCATCTGTCATAATTACATTAAAAATGATGCCACCTCTATCAAAATACCACAAAGAAGGATGAACCTGGCCTTGAGAGAAATAATAAAAGATGACTTGCAAAAACTCCTAGATGTAGGTTTCATCAACCCTATCTCAGATAATTAGTTGGTATCACCATTAGTAATGTTTCCTAAAATGAATGGGAAATGGCATGTCTACATAAACTATAGGGAATTAAGCAAGGCTACCATAAAATATTATTCCCCTCGTACCTTTTATACACCAAGTTTTGGACACATTAGGTGAAAACAAATATTTTTATTTCCTAGATGTCTTCAATGGATACAATCAAATTTAGATTGCCTCAGAATACCAATAAAGGACAAAATTTACATGTCCATGGGAGACATACACCTAAAAGTTATTACCTTCCAGTTTATGGAACACACAGACTATATTTCAACAAGCAATAATTGGAACTATGTCACTAATTGGGTAGAGGCAAAGGATGTATTTAGAGAAATAGAGAAAATAATGGTCAATTTTTTGTTTGAAGACATTATTACTTTCTTTTTTCTACCAAGATAAATTGTTACTGATGATGCAATTCAATTCATATCCAATCAGGTACAAGAAGTTACTCCAAAGCATCCAATTCAACACTAAAAATCTTCTCCTTATTAGACCTAGAATAATGGATAGGTAGAGTTAAAAAATAAGGTTTTGGAAGGAATCATGACAAAGATAGTATAATTCATAAGAAGTATTGGGTGGAAGTAATTTTGAAAGCCTTATGTTCTTATAGGAATTTGTAGAGGAGCACTAATACTTTTCTCCATATGAATTGGTGTATGGGAAACACATTTCTCTTCCTATAGAATTTCAAATTAAAACTTTCAAGATGTAGCTGAATTGGTGATGAATCTAACTGAGGAAAACAATGAGTGGATTATTAAACCCAATGAGTTGAATGAGATGGAGTAGTAGTCCTTCTAGTTTATTTATCTCATAGAACAAGATTGCATGACATATTCATTAAGAGAAAAACATTCAAAGAAGGTGACTAGGAACCTTTGTTCAATTCGAGGTTCAGGGACTTTAAAGGAAAATTTAACACCTGATGGCTTGGGTCTTATGAAATAAAAAAAAAAAAAAAATCGATAATGGATCTCTTAAAATTTGAACTATAGATAACAAGAGAGTCTCCTTCTTGGTTATTGGGCACTGACTTAAGTTGTACAAAAATATGAAATCTAGGGTAGAGTTTATCAAGAATGTTGTTGTATCTATTTCTTGAAGAAAATTTTTGATTGAGAAATTGTGCCAAGAAATCAACTCAACCTACTCTAAGCTCAAGTTGGCCCTTGAACGAGAGGGAGCTCCCTTAGATGTTACGAGGCTAATTGATTGTTCATGGCAATGAACAATGGCCTTTTAAGCATAGTAGTCATATTTAGGGGTTTGAGAGGTGGTTACATAGGGTTTCAAATCCCTTCTTAAACAAATTAAACCCTCCATTTCATGTCTAATTAAAGTGTTGATATTAAACCACGACAGAGTAACATAGCTTAAAATATGTGGGTAGAAGACTTAAGAAATTGTTAGCTAACATGTATACTTAGAATGAATACTTATGTCAACTGATAATGTTAAAAGGTGTAGAGAAGTTCCTTCAACAACTCTTGACAAGACTACAGATAAAAGTTTTACATAAGGGAAAAATCTATAAATTATAGAGTGAATAATACAAACAAATAGTTCATTTAGTCTAACTGAACATTGAAAATAACTTTGCTAGGGGATTTTAGGGAGGCTAATCCTTAGGCTAACTTTTTCCAACTATCCACACAATCTTAAATGCACAAGGAAAATATTATGTAACAAGAGAAATCACTTACACAGAGAATAAAACCTGTTATAAATTAAAACTAGAAACCTTTTATTAAACTCTAAAGTCTGAGGATTTACAAAAAAGCATGAGTCTTTATTGGCCCAAAATCTAACCCCTTTTCACTCAAACTCAAAGAATATATAAAAAAACATATCCTCAAGTTCGTTACAAGATTTGAGGGACACAAATCTAATAAAAATCTAAAAATAAATAAATTCTTTAATTTGTTCAAGAAAATCTGGAAATGGCAGAAACTATTCTGCCTTTAAATCTAGGAATTTTTTCATTTATTTTGATTCTCCTCCTTTTAAAACTGAGATTGTTGAAGTCATTTTCTAAACTTAGTTAACTAGCAACAAATAATGGAAACTTTACCACCTATTTTGACTAATCATCTCTTCGAATGATATTCATGCCCTTCACTCTGGAGCTAATGAAATTGTATCAT
The DNA here is from genome assembly GCA_000404065.3 of Pinus taeda. NCBI lineage: Eukaryota > Viridiplantae > Streptophyta > Pinopsida > Pinales > Pinaceae > Pinus > Pinus taeda. The sequence continues at coordinate 199,775 of APFE031687070.1, read as the reverse complement.
GAAATTGGTTAAGTATATTGAGGTCAAGATCAATAATGTTTTTAGATAATAAGATTCTAAAGCTTTTGTAAATTGTTGTTTGAATATTGATGATGCTAATGAAGACATTTTAACTTTTCTCACTCTTAGCCTTACAAGCTCTTTTATACTTAGACACTCAAACAATGAAAAGGTTAATTTTATGTGGAGGGAAAATAATTTGAGATAGGGGAAATTTTAGGGGCTAATATTCGTAGGTGGGCTACTTTTCCATGCTTTTTCCAAAAAAAATTTGTTAATTTCTATTTTTTATAGAAAGGTTTCACCCAAATTTTATGGTATAAAATTATCTAACCTTAAAAATCACCAAACTTTTATATAGAGATTATATAAAATTATTAGAAATTTGAATTTTTTTTCATAAAATATTTTTCCTTAATTTATTTTTCTTAGAAAGTCAACCCAAATTTTATGATAAAACTATTTAACCTTAAAAATAGCCAAATTTTTATATAGAGATTATATAAAATTATTAAAAATTTGAATATCTTTACATAATATCCCTAAACATTTTATAGATTTCATATCATGGACTAGTGAGATTCATTTGACACCCTAAATGAATTCATCCACTCGCTCAAAATACTGCATTATGTTTGTCGTTCGCTCATTGTCAGAGAAAAGCGTAGTTATGTTTGACCTACAAGCACGAAGAACATGCATATAATAGATTTATTGAATGATATATGTTTTAAATGAATGGTTACTGTATGACTAATTTTTGATATCTTCTGGCTCTAACTCAGATTTTGTATTGTCTATGTCACCCAGATACAACCATTTCTATAAAATCTTCAGATGAATATGTAGAGAACAAGACCACTTTATGTGATTTCGTAATGAAAAATAGGTAGCTCTTTTCAAAAGAAGATTTTTTTTTTTCCTTTGCATCACCAGACTAATAACATTAATTACGCTCCTAGTTTTGTAACAACAATGATATGCAAATTTTGAGAGAAAGTCGTTACACTTGTTCCAATACCTTTAGTCACAATCAACAGGTGTTCAACTCTGTCCTTTGAAAATTACCATATAAGAAATGAGGCCAAATTTTTTCGTATTAATCATGTCTATTATATATTCCTCAATTTGTTCCCCTATGCACATAATCCATTAATTGTGATGCCACTTTCTCGAATACATCAACAACTCTAGAGCAAATTGTGGGTCTCGAGCTTTTAATGACTTCTTCAATAAAATTAATCCATAACCAATGAATAAGACCATTGGTAACCAATCCTTGAGAAGAACCAAGTGAATTTAATAACTAAAATTGTATTGTAAAACAACCTAGCCCTTACACCCGTGTATTATCAATTTTGAATTCATTGTGAGGTTGCTTGGCCAGTGCAAAGGTCTACTAGTGTCTCACCTTTGATCTTTTGTTTGAAATATCTTACTCACCTTTGATATTTTGTTTGAAATATCTTACTCACTTTCGATCTTTTGTTTGAAAATAATTCTCCTCCTGCAAAGATAAAGGGAAACCATGATTGATTTTTTGTTGATCATCAATCATTACAAGAAAAAAAAAAAAATTAGGAGAAATATTATATATATGGAACGACTCTTCTCAACCATTAGTTAAAATGAGATCAATCTTTGATTTCAACATTTAAAACATTTTCCTTTCTCTCCTCATTGGAGAAAATATGCTCTACAACAATCCAAAATACTATGGTTGATCACACTTTCTTTGAATTTCTGCACATTGGTAAGTAGTTCTTGATTTGAAGCCTAGAAATATTGATGCTCAGATAGCAATATCAAATGAATATTGCTACCAACATGAAAGCATGTCTTCCAAATTCACTTACAAGTTGTCACCATGTAAAGAAATTTAATCTTTGGGATTTTGAGTGCTTTTAGTGATTCATTATATTATTTTCATAGTGCATATGAGCTTGATTGCACCTAAATACAAAAATTTCAAGTTTGAGCAAAAGCGAAATTCTTGTGATATGCCTCCATTTATTTGAATGTGAGTAATCAGATGGATTTGAAGCTTGATATCCTTTCCAGTGTCGTGAGGTACTAATCTAATTCCTCATTTCCATAAGCATGCATCCCATAAACATTCATCACAAGCCTTGGCACACATTATAAAAAAAACTAGGTGTTTCAATGATATACATGAGAACACCCAAGAAAGCTTACAAATTTATGAAAAGGTTAAAAAATTTAATTAGTTCTTCTTCCAAATATTATGTTACAACAGATGTTATGGAGTAAGTTAGATTTCTAATGCTAGGAAAGAATGTTTCTCCACATCCTTCCTCTTCCTAGTTTTATTTGATTTTTAATACGGATGAGAATGGGAATAAAATAAAAAGGGAAAAAATAAAATAAACCAGTAAAGAAAAAAAAATAATGCTCAATTGTGAAAACCAAGACTTATAGTGCAACTACGCCAAAACCTCACTTGAATTTTTTTTTCTAGATGGTAAGTTTCCTTAAATAAAATGCATCCATGGTATATGTCCCTCACAAAATCTTTTGTAATTCTTGATGGTTCTCATACTTGATGATGGGGATTCACTGAAGTCTCTCTTCCAACACTCTTAGTTGTTAGAGTAGAAAGAAGCAGAAGCACAACATAAATTAAAATATTTTGGAAATAGATAAAAGCATCACAGACAATGGAGCAACAACAACATTACTCAATCACAGATAGTAGAAGAGATAAATCAAATAACTATGGAGAACAGAAATCACTTCTGATTACACAACAGACCTGGGCCTTGGCTTACCTTGCTCAAGCTAAGAAAATACAAATTTATAGAGGCAGAAGGAGGATCTAGAATCCTGCTTGTGATTCATATGAATATCTAGAAACTAATGGCGGTGTGGTACGTTTAGCGCGAGTGTGGTGGTGACGGCTGGGACGGATGACTGTCAGGGAGTTGCTGCCAGAATTGGCACAATGTGCGCCAGTTTGGCTTCACACTTAACATTCTACCACTTGAAGCCAAATAAGAGTCATGAATCAAGTTACACTGAGTCCTACCATGCCTTTAGATAACTCATGTTTATTTCTTGGTAGAATTTTAGTGAGCATATCAGCAGGGTTCCTATCTGTATGGATCTTTTCGAAGGATAAATTTTCTTCCTCCAACACATGCCAGATCCAATGGTACCTTAAGTCAATGTGCTTGGTTTTCGAATGAAATGCTTGGTTTTTCGCCAAGTGAATGGCACTCTGACTATCACAATATAACACATACTTGTCCTGTTTTATTCCTATCCCTCCTATGAATCACTACATCCACAACATATCTTTACAAGCTTCTATTGCAACTATAAACTCAGCTTCTATTGTTAAGAGAGCTACTATTCTTTGTATCATTGACACCAAAGATATTGCTGCACTTGCAAATGTATACAAATAACCTGTAGTGGACTTTCTGGTGTCCATATCTTCAGCCATATCTGCATCTGTAAATCCTTCAAGCACAGTCTCGCTATGACCAAAACATAAACAATAATGACTAACACCCTTGAGATACCTCAAAATCCATTTTACTACTTGCCAGTGTTGTTTTCCTAGAATGACAAGGAACCTGCTCACTACTCCCACTGAATATGCAATGTCTGGTCATGTGCATACTGTTGGGCTGTCAATATGCCATTATTATTATCACTTTTGAACACTTATCCCGCCCATTTCCATTATTCTTCATCATGTCATTTATTATAATTTATTATATAAATCCATTTTATGATGATTTATGCTCTTATATTATTTATTCTCCTTTATTTCTAATAATTTGATGATTTTGAATTATTTTATCAATGATAGTTCTATTAAGTTGGTTATAACCTTATTCACCATTTTTAGCCTCCAAGGTAACTTCTAGATTGAAGATTTGACTTTTAAATCTGCCAACTCAGAAATTCGCTGGTTTAAGGAGTGACAGTTTTGCAGTTCATATTATGAGCAAATAAAGACGAATCTGGAAAATCTGGAACATGGGTTTTGTCCAGAATGGGCCCAATTAACTTCCTTCAGAACGGTTTGCCCAAATTCATCTTGTACTGGGAGAAACGTAGGGTTCTTTGAACACGATTTTCTCAGATTTGCAGTTGCGGGCGTCCTCCAAATCTCAGCTGCAAACCCAAATTCGCCTTGCTCTTGTTGAGAGATGAAAGGGAATATATTTTCTTGTTAATCGGCTGGTTAGAATCAATCCAATTTTGTAATGCAAATCATGTTGTACTTATCTTATTGTAACTTCTCTCTGATCTCTCTATTTAAATGAAAGTAGAGATCAGAGATGGGATGGCTTCAGAATGGCTTCAGAAGGACTTTTGGGATTCGAATGATGGAATTGAGGATGTAGAATTAGAGATTCAAGAGTGATAGAATAGGGGGAGAGATGGAACGAGTATTATGTTGAACTGTAATTTTATTTGCAGACTCTCACTGCTGAGAAGGCACCACTCAATGTAATGTTGTTCAATTTGATGATCAATATATAAGCAGAGTTATTATTCCTTCGCATCTTCTGAAGCACTACCAGCAGTGATCACTGGTGGTTACGGGCCCAACCCCGGTGGATTCACTTGCCGTTCCTGTACCATTATTTCATGATCTTTATTGTGTGATGGTTTGATTTTATTTCTACTTATCGTAATCATGTAATTTTACTGCTTGGTATTTCCATACTGAATGAACTGATCTGTTTTATATACTGTACTTAAATTGCGTTGATGTTCATTTCCTTCTTAACAGAGCTCACTGCTTTTTGCCAGCATGTTGTTGCGATGTTCATTTCATCTTCAAAGCTGCGCTGATCACTCCAGTAATTTAACAATTTTCTGTTCATTACAGTTATATAATTTTGGTTATTCAGTTTTAATACTTAGCGTTGTTATTCATTTACTTTCTGCAATTATTTAAGCTTACCTTTCAGCATTCTTTTAATTAGCACAATTGTTTCATTTTCGTCGAGTTGTGGTAATACGATTGATTTAATTCTTTGCACTTTCCAATTGGTTATTTAATGTTGTGTGTTTGATTTCAATTGCATTAATATCCAGAGGAATGAGTTATTGCTACTGTATCCTCAATTGATGGTTGTTTGAGTGAATGATTTAGTTTAGAACAGTTCAGTTTCTTGCTATTCCATTTCTTATTTGTTGTTCTATTTTACTTGTTGAGATTGCAACAAGATGATGGAGCTTAGTGAAAAGAGTCGCCTTCACTAAGTGGGCCCGCAGGATATTTTTGGCGCAAGTCTATTTTTAGACTATGTCTATTTTTAGACATATGGATCATGTCTATGGATTGCAGGTTGTTGTTTATGGATGATTGATCAAGTTGGAAAAATAGATGGACTTCTATTTTTGATGAAAGTGTGAGTGATCACAGTGTGAGTGATCAAGTCTATTTTTAGACTGGCTGTCAAAAATAGAAAAGTCAATATTATTATCTCACAATAATATTTGGACTATAAACTTAATCTTATTCTCTTGGAGCACTTCAGTTCGAGCTACGGATGTGGCACATGCAATTGCATGAAGGAAATACGTGGTTCTTATGGGTTAGTTGAATATTTTCATGCATGACATCAGTTAGAACTCAAGTGAGTTGAGTTTAGTGGACTGGAGGTGCAGTTGATGGAGTTGTGTTCAGTTTAGCTTTGTTAAACTGGTTGTATTTAGTCTAACTGGCGAATAGACTAGAGATGAGTTGGGTGAATTAGTTATTAATTAATTCACAAGTTATTAACTCATAATACAACTAATGAATACATCAGTTAACTCAGTTGCATGTCAGTGCATGTTCAGTTCAGCAGGGACAGGTGTTAGAGAATCAGATTGCTATCAGTTGTGACTATAGTTGTGCACCAGATCTTGCACAAATCAGGGGATTGAGTATGCCAATGATTTTGCACGTATTGTAGCTTTTTCTCACGTGATTTAGCCAAGGAAAGACGTGGATGCCTTGGTATTATCATCAGTTCTCTTGCAGGTATTGAGCAGCGGAGGCAGGCAAGCAGCGGAAGAGATTTGAGCCAGGGATTGATTCAGATCTGAGCTGTATTGTGTGTAACAGGTGGAGCTGGTACTGGATTGCTTGTGATAAGCATTGTACTTTGTAACGTTACATGACTCAATCATTAATATACAGATAGTTGGGGTTTTTAGCGAGATGCTTTCCCTGGGATACATACTGTGTTAATGTGTGAATGCTCTTGATGTTTTATTGTTATTGATGCTGCTATATTGATGATCAACGTAGAGGAGCTTATGTATTGTGTATGTTTTCCGCAATAGTACATGATCAGGATAATCTCTGTTGAATATGTGTTAAATTATTCAAAATTTCTACATGGTATCAGAGCTAGTTGATTTGTAAAAGAGATTTCTACAGGATATCAAAGCGAGGATTGATCATCAGATCTATTATTCAGGAAGTGACTACGTTTTATTTCTTCAGGCAGAGTCTATAATCGG
>APFE031687070.1:122749-184141 GCA_000404065.3 Pinus taeda | reverse complement strand
TCCATTTTATGATGATTTATGCTCTTATATTATTTATTCTCCTTTATTTCTAATAAATTGATGATTATGAATTATTTTATCAATGATAGTTCTATTAAGTTGGTTATAACCTTATTCACCATTTTTAGCCTCCAAGGTAACTTCTAGATTGAAGATTTGATTTTTAAATCTGCCAACTCAGAAATTCACTGGTTTAAGGAGTGACAGTTTTGCGGTTGAGATTATGAGCAAATGAAGACGAATCTGGAAAATCCGGAACATGGGTTTTGTCCAGAATGGGCCCAACTAACTTCTTTAGGAATGGTTTGCCCAAATTCGGCTTGTACTGGTAGAAACGCAGGGTTCTTTGAGCACGATTTTCTCATATTTGCAGTTGCGGCCGTCCTCCAAATCTCAGCTGCAAACCCAAATTCGCCTTGCTCTTGTTGAGAGATGAAAGGGAATATATTTTCTTGTTAATCAACTGGTTAGAATCAATCCAATTTTGTAATGCAAATCATGTTGTACTTATCTTATTGTAACTTCTCTCTGATCCCTCTATTTAAATGAAAGTAGAGATCAGAGATGGGATGGCTTCAGAATGGCTTCAGGATGACTTCAGAAGGACTTTTGGGATTCGAATGATGGAATTGAGGATGTAGAATTAGAGATTCAAGAGTGATAGAATAGGGGGAGAGATGGAACGAGTATTATGTTGAACTGTAATTTTATTTGCAGACTCTCACTGCTGAGAAGGCACCACTCAATGTAATGCTGTTCAATTTGATGATCAATATATAAGCAGAGTTATTATTCTTTCGCATCTTCTGAAGCACTACCGGCAGTGATCACTGGTGGTTACAGGCCCAACCCCGGTGGATTCACTTGCCGTTCCTGTACCATTATTTCATGATCTTTATTGTGTGATGGTTTGATTTTATTTCTACTTATCGTAATCATGTAATTTTACTGCTTGGTATTTCCAGACTGAATGAACTGATCTGTTTTATATACTGTACTTAAATTGCATTGTTGTTCATTTCCTTCTTAACAGAGCTCACTGCTTTTTGCCAGCATGTTGTTGCGCTGTTCATTTCATCTTCAAAGCTGTGCTGATCACTCCAGTAATTTAACAATTTTCTGTTCATTACAGTTATATAAGTTTGGTTATTCAGTTTTAATACTTAGTGTTGTTATTCATTTACTTTCTGCAATTATTTAAGCTTACCTTTTAGCATTCTTTTAATTAGCACAATTGTTTCATTTTCGTCGAGTTGTAGTAATACGATTGACTTAATTCTTTGCACTTTCCAATTGGTTATTTAATGTTGTGTGTTTGATTTCAATTGCATCAATATCCAGAGGAATGAGTTATTGCTACTGTATCCTCAATTGATGGTTGTTTGAGTGAATGATTTTGTTTAGAACATTTCAGTTTCTTGCTATTCCATTTCTTATTTGTTGTTCTATTTTACTTTCTGCCGTTCCATTTACTTTCCTTTGTTGCTTTGGTGTGAGAGAAGGTCTAAGGCTGTAGTGAGCCTCAACAGTCACTGCCTAGCTCCCAGACCTATGGTCCATGCTCTAATTTCCTTTCCATCAGTTTCTAGAGGGATGGGTTATCGCTTCCGCACCCTTGACTGATAAGCTGCCTTGTGTGATTTTATCCTTTTGAAGTAATTTAGTCATAGTTTAGCATCCGTCTACCCTTGTATTTTCTGAACGCTATACTACTAAACATTACTCTTGAGTAAATAGCCACCTCAGACTGAGTACACTCTTGAAATAAAAAGTCGTCCCTGGGTTGATAATTAATGTGAGGTAATTAGGAGTTTAAAAGACACCTTTTTATGGCTCCACACATACCATGGCATACATCAAGCTACCGACTGTTGAAGCATAATGAATCATGCTCATCTCTTCCTTCTCCTTGTCATCACGAGGACATAATTCAATACTCAACTTGAAGTGGGTTGCAAGGGGTGTACCAACTGGCTTGGCATCCTTCATATTAAACCTCTCAAGCACCTTCTTGATATATTTTTCTTGTGATAGCTACAACCTTTTGTTTTTCCTATCACTCATAGTCCGCATGCCCAATATCTATTGTGTTAGTCCCAAATCCTTCATTGAAAATTTTCTACCCAAATATTTCTTCAACCTATTGATCGTATTGTTACCATGCCCAACAATCAACTGGCATCAGATCCGAGGGTTTCGGCTTAGTGTTTCTGGCAGTGTGGTGGTTACACTCGAGCAACAAGGAAGAGTTGTGGCCTCTTGAGTGACTTAATTTGTAAAGATGCATTGAGTGTGCCATAGAGCACTATGTAGAGGATCTCCTGGACCTGTTTCTTATGGCGGAGCGTGACATCAGCTGAAGCCAAAGTTTGTGTTGGTGCATGGACTAGAGGCGGATGAATTAAGCGTTGTGCGAGTGATATCTTCCACTCGCTGAGACCAACATGAGGATTGACTGATTGTTATGTGGAGGACATCCACATGGCTGAGGAGATCTACCATTTTACCTTGTGCGAGAAGCGGTAGAAGGAGCTGACTGGCCAAAGACTGTGCCATAAAGGTGAAGAGGACGTTAGCTGAGAGCATTTGTGTGTTTGCATGGTGGCCGAATTTCCAACAATCTCGGTATTAGTAATTGGTACGCGATGGATTCGAACATGAACGACCTGACAAAGAGCAATTGGGGTGAAATTAGTAGGGATGGATATTTTTTTGAGCGAGGAAGAGGAATTGGAGGAGCAAGCAGAGGCTTGGAAGTGAACCTTTGCGTTTCCGAAGTCGTTCGTAGTGAAATGTGTGGTTTTTCTTGGACTTCTTGATATTATCACTCGCAAAGGTCCTCGGACCACTCTTTCCCTCAACGAAATCGTGGCCAAGTTGCCCACTCAATCATCGGACGTTGCCTGCGTCTTCAGAATTATGCGCTTCCTAGTGGTTAAGGGCATCTTCCACGCCTCCAAAAGCACGCAGGAGGGCAGTGCCTTTTAGAAGAGATATAGTCGATCGCTCGCATCCAAGTGGCTGGTGAAAGAGCAGGAGGTTTCGATGTCGCTCATCCTGTTCATGTAGAACGACAGGATAATGTTGGCATCATTCAATGAGTGCATGCTCAAGGGGGCTGCATTAGTGTGAGAAGAAGAGCATTGTTTGTGATAATGGAGAAACCGTGGTGTGGTGAGTTGTGCGAGCTTAGCGTAATGCTGTGAGCGTGAGAGAGGCTCGTCCTCAAAACCTCAGTGGAAGCATTGCGCGGTGAGGTGTTCCTTATGGCGAAGGAAACTGACATATGTTCAAACTGTTGGAGAGCAAGGATACTCATGAAAGGCCAATGTAGAAAGGCCAACCACAGTTTCGAGAGCAACGTTTATTGCATGAGGAGGACGCCGAGCCAAAAGATTGACCCTGTATGGAGTAGAGGGTTGTGTGGTGGGGATTATGGTGTTGTCAATTGAAGAAGTAGTTGTAGATCGGTGTGTTGTCAATTGAAGAATACTACAAGATCTGTGTTGAAGTGGCATACAGAGTGCTAAGGAGAGGACTACGTTGGACATTATCAGTCATGTTCTCTGATCCACTGGGCATGGACTAGTATGGCATGCATTAAGTGGTGTGTGTTTCCAGCTTGTAATTGAGCACTGTGTGGCGAAGGAAATTAGTAAGGCCATGAAGTAGTGTGGCTCCAAGCCACTGTTAATATCTAGTGTGGCAGATTTGCGTGAAGGAGAGTGGAAGCCGAGGAGCACTGAAGAATAGCATTATTGAGAGGTCGCCTTGTGTGGTGAGACTCATTGCTAGAGCCTGTTGATCTGTGTGCATTACATGGTTGTCCAGAAGAAGAGGGCATAAGGGTGAGCCTAGAAGTGTATGAACATGTAATCTCAGAGTTAGAGTTGTAAGCTCGATGGTGTGGAGAGCAGTGAGCTTTGTGGTGTGAAGAGCTTGAAGTGGTTATCAAGGGAAAGCGGACTCTGCCTTATTGTTGACGTTGTTGGAGAGCATTGCTTCTGGTGGAGTGTTCGCCGTAGAGGGTTGTGTTGTCCATGATCACTGTGTGGCATAGCTAGTGATCCAATGGAGTGTTGGTAGATAGGAGTGTTTGCAATCCAGTGGATTTTTCGCAGATAAGATTGTCTGCAACCAAGTGTCCACTGATGAAGATTGTGATGCCTATGTGGTGTAGTTCCAGTGCAATGTTGGCATATGAGAGTGTCTGCAACCGAGTGTTCGTTGATGAATATTGTGTCAATCGTGATGCCTATTCTGTATAGATCTAGTGGAGTGATGGTAGATAAGAGTATCTCCAACCAAGTGTCCGCTGAAGAAGGGTGTGTCGACCAGGAAGCCTGTGTGGCGTAGAGAGTATCCAGTGGAGTGTTCGTAGATAGAAGTTTCTACAACTGAGTGTCTGCAGATGAAGACCGTGATAATTGTGTGGCGTAGATTGTAGAGAATATCCAGTGGAGTGTTGGCAGATCGGAATGTCTGCAACACTATGTCCACTGAAGAGAGTTTTGATGTGTGAAATCACTAGCAAAATGAAATCCCCTTTATCAAGTTTTTTTTTCTTTTATGCACTTTTGTAAGGCCTAGTTGAGACTGAGATCAGCAGGCACTTTAAAATTTAGGTCATCATGATTAAGGGGAGGTTTGTTAGAATAATCACGCTGCCCAATGCCTGTTTCCATGACATTTAGTTGGCAGCAAGCGAGGAAAGTATATCATACTATTGTTATATGTGGATGACATGTTGATTGTTGGGCATGTTAGAGTAGAAAGCAGTAGAAGCACAACAAAAATTAAACTATTCTGGCAACAGAAAAAAGCATCACAGAAAATGGAGCAACAACAACATTACTCAATCACAGAAAGTAGAAGAGATAAATCAAATAACTATGGAGAACAGAAATCACTTTTGATTACACAAGAGGCCTGGGCCTTGGCTTACCTTGCTCAGGCTGAGAAAATACAAATTTATAGAGGCAAAAGGAGGATCTAAAATCTTGCATGGGATTCAAATGAAGATCTAGAAACTAATGGCCAGTTAGGATGACAGACAGTCGGGGAGTTGGTGCCGACATTGACACAGTGTGAGCCAGTTTGGCTTCACACTTAAATATTATGTGGCGGTGACAACTGGGACGACGGACTGTCGGGGAGTTGGTGCCGGCATTGGCATAGTGTGCACTAGTTTGGCTTCACACTTAACATTAGCCCCATCGAATTCAACTCTTATATGGGTTGTAACACCAGAGATTGTTGCAATGCCTTGGGACTTCTTTACCTTAATGATAGATTTCCTCGTTCACAGTAATGGGGATACTTCATTGAACCCTGACTTCTAAATCCTCCATCGCACTTAACTTTATCACATCTATTCTTGCTTGATAAAATACGTTGGACATACCTTAATGCTCACTTTCATCATTGTTGAGTTATCTTAATGACATCCATCAATGGTTGGTAATCCAACAATTCCTCTCTATGTTTGATGTCAAGAAATCTATTCAAAGAAAGAGGAATGTGTTGTAATAGAATAATTTTTTCATTTTAAATGATTATATAAAATGTATATAATATTTTTTAATCTAACGTTTAAGTGCAAGAATATGAAATATTTTAAAATAAGCATGAAATCAATTTAACATGAGAAAGGAATAATAAATCAAGCAGAGATTGTGGAATGAAACTTAAGGTTAAGTTGCCGTTGATCCATAGATTGTGCATTCTAAGAATGGAGAAATAAGTGCGAACCCTGACTCAAATGGAAGTTTAGCGAGGGGCACAATCAATGGAAATAAAATCCTACCCATTTAAGATCGATGGCCCATATTCAATGTAGGGATCCTTACCCCAAAAACAAAAACCACCAGAGAAGATGGTTTGCATTACCACAAGAGATCTAAGGTGGTTTTTTCATCGACCTGGCCACATGACATAATGGAGGATCCTAGAGACAAATAAGCAAATACTATGGATATACCTAGAATTGAAGGAAACCAAACACTGAAATGGTATCCAAAGTGGTTAGACAACATGGTGATCCCAATCAACATTATGTTATAATTACATCATGATGATGTCATCATTAATGTCACTCAACTTTTTGAAATTTGGATCCAACAAATATAGAGTGTATTGATAAACGAAAAAGGGGCAAAGAAATGCATTTTTATGAGAACAAAGACTTACTATTAACTTGTGAGTAACTTTACAACTTAATTCATTACATTACTCTTCACCAAACTTGACACAATTTGTAGTTGAATCTCCATAATTATGTTTCAAACATATTCGCAAATAACTTGTGAGTAACTTTCCAACTTAGTTCATTACATTATTCTTCACCAAACTTGACACAATTTGTAGTTGAATCTCCATAATTATGTTTCAAACATATTCGCAAAGACTTGATTAATGTGGTATACTCAAATTATCAAGGATCTAGTCTTGTAATTTTAATTGAATTAAGAATTTACAATAATCATTTTCATGTTTTAGTTTTATTTAGTTTGATAGTTATGAGAAATAATTGTAGTAATTTCATTTTATATAAAAGGAATAATGTAATTAGAAATAGGGGTTTAAAATTTTTGAATTTATCATATTGTAATGGGATATAGTGAAACAATTTTTAATAATATCAATGTAGATTCTAGTTTCATACTATTTTCCGTCTATTCTTATGTGTATGATACTTATTTCAAATTATTTTTCCTCAAGTTTATTTTCTAAAGTATATGAAGAAAATCATAACATCTAGAATAATGTATAATCTATCCCTAAAACAAAATCCACTCAGCTTTATGTAAGAATTTATATAATTGTATAATATTTAGTATGCTTTAAACACACCTATAACTTTATGTCAATTGAAGTAGCATAGTTTTACGTGTTTGGGAAACATATCCACCATTTCAAAATTCCTAAGTTGTAACACCATTCTTATAGTGTGGGTTTCGTTTATTCTTAATTTCCCACAAAATTAAGTATTTTCATTAATATCCTCTACATTCTTTTAAAGTATTTTGTCTGCACAATTGGAAATTGGTTTGTTGAATTTAGCTGTCAATTGAAGTGGCATAGTTTTAGGTGTTTGGGAAACATATCCACCATTTCAAAATTCCTAAGCTGTAACACCATTCTTATAGTGTGGGTTTCTTTTATTCTTAATCTCCCACGAGATTAAATATTTTCATTAATATCCTCTACATTCTTTTAAAGTATTTTGTCTCCAAAATTGGACATTGGTTTCTTGAATTTAGAAGAGGAATTTTCTAAAGATAAATAAATATTTCCAATTATTTCTACTTCCAAACAATATATTTTGGAATATAATCTATAATATTAATGCTTAGGCATTGATTCCCTAGCTAAGAATTGCCTCTAGGATAAGAAATAATGTACGGAGAAGGGAAGTGTATAAAGAGAGAATTTTGCATGAGAAATATGCAGGTTTTTAGTTTATTAGTCTATATAGTGGTCAGATTATCTTGTTCCTATTCTAGTAGTAATTTCATTTTAGATTGTTCCAATAGTTGATTATGTTATTTCTTTTTCTAGATAAAGTACAAAAGCCTTTCATGTTTCACTCCTAACTTCAAAAAGCTATGAGAAAATGGATGACTATTGTAGAAGTTTTGTGTATGAAGGCTTGATATAGATTTCATGTGGAAACTACGTTTGAGAGGTTATACTTGAATTGTCTTATTAGTAAAGCCCAATTGTTATAACCCTATTTACCACTCCATTATAGTGAAAGAAGCCCAATATCAACTCGCCTCAGTTGTTTGGCTAAAATGCATCCCCTTTTCACCTTTTCTTTTACTTATGTGAGATTTATCCTATGATAAAAAGGGTTAAATTACATAATTGAGAAATTTATCATAATTATTTCACCAAAATATTATAATTTTGAGATAATAATTATTTAATATTCGAGATAATTGAGAAAAAAAAATCATAATTGTGAAAAAGTTTTCTAGAGCTTTCCATTCCCGAGGAGATCAACTTGACCCACTTGTGTATTAGTTGGCTAGGGGTCAATTATTGTAGAAGCTTCCTATATCAAGCCCCTAGATGTCTAGATACATTCTCCCAAATGATAGAATGATCCTACATAATCTCACCAAGAGGATAGGGGGTAATATGAAGTATCCAAAGTATAGTGCAAGAGATATGCTGTATAGGGAGAGGAGATCATACTACAAGCTTGAGGAGAAGATCTCCTTTGCTGGAAGTTATATTGATGTATTTTTCATTTATATGGTGTTGGTGTAGAAATGGAAACAGGGTCAAGACCTCAAGTTCGGGCATAGGGGTCAACAAGGCTCCGTTGTAGTCTAGCACAACACTAACATTTTCACCTTAACCAAGAAGGGTAAGGAGTCTCACTCGAGCCATGTTGCAACCTTAGTTAGATGAGGGTTGGAATCCAGTATCAGGGAGAACCATATCAAATAATAGAAAGCATGGAACATTGAATCATTTCTCGAAAAAATAAGATTGCAACAGTCTGTATATGATGTAACAGAAAGACTACCTAAACATGTGAATACATAAAATTTTAAAGAACCATAATAACACAAAGTTAACACACTATGATCCCAATAACAATCTTCCTCATTAATATCCAAGGTGATTATAGTACATTAGGCTCAAGGCCTATTCATCAACATCCAGAACTCTAACAAGGTAGAATACAAGCTTATAGAAAGATAAA
Organism: Pinus taeda; assembly: GCA_000404065.3. Classification (NCBI taxonomy): domain Eukaryota; kingdom Viridiplantae; phylum Streptophyta; class Pinopsida; order Pinales; family Pinaceae; genus Pinus; species Pinus taeda. The sequence goes on along the minus strand of APFE031687070.1, from coordinate 175,422 downwards.
CACAAAGTTGTTCTTATAGCTCCGCAACAAAAGAAGAATAATATTACTAGGAACAACTGTGATACAACATCCCAACAACAACAACCCCTTCTCGGTTCTCCTTTCTTCCTCTTATCTTCTTCTTCTCTCTGCACGCCAACTTGAACTGCTAGTTATTTATCCCTTACTAGGCCCTCTTCTTTACTCGACTATCATTTCTCTTTTCCTACTTGGTTGTATCTTCTTCTTCCCACCACCTCTCCACAATTGCTAGTATTCCAAAAGTTCCTTCATTTTTTCCTGACTCTTTTTTCCATAGCTCTCTAATGTCCATTTTTGCCACTTGCAGCTAGCCTTTTGACTTCTCCAAAACATATTAATTTCTCAAAGACGAAGGCCCCAACAAGCCCTGACCACAGTTCACTGACTCGTCCCCAATTTAATCTCTCTTTGGTGCCATCGATGTTGTTGATGCTTCTGTTGGTGTTTTTGTTGATGCTTTTGTTAGCACTTCATCTTGGATGGTCTCCTTAAACAAAGACACCAATTTAAGGACAATCGTAATGGTCACCTAGAGGAATTTATTGTAGTTATCAAGAGTTTCCTGCCAGGTCTCTGTGATCACAGTTTCCGCGGTGATGAATTTATATGATGCATTGGATGTTGGTTGGGTTGTTCGTGTCATAAAAATGGAGTTCCACTATGTTTCTATGTCCTCACTTAGATGTCACAGTGTCTCTAGGTGTATTTGAACCAGGAGCTAAACGTCCCAAAGTATCTTCTTTGTCCTAGCCAACTCATCTTTGATATGTTGGATGCGGGCCTCTAGAGCATCCATCTATGCCCTAAGAGCTTTTCTTTGATCTTTGTATTTCATCTTCTTTATATCTATTAGGAGCTGATTAATTCAGTCTTAGAGTGGGTAGACCGACTGATTCTTCTTTGCTAGGTTTCCTGACCAGTCGTGAACTTGTTGCAAGAGGGTGTAGGCATCGTTCATGACATTGACAATAAAGTCCTAGAGGGTAGTTGAAGTGTCTTTCTTTTGTTCAATCTCATTGACATATGTTGTGGTAGGGTCCGAAAGTGCACTCCTTATGGTAGTAAGGGTTTTCTTGAGCTCTCGATTGGTAGAGATCAAGTTATGGCATGTAGTCTGGATATGGTCGCAACATTCGACCAGTGTACCAGTTGAGAAATCTTCTGGGGAATTATTTAACATCAGAAATGGATAGTCGCAATACCCGGAATTTTTAGGTGATATGTTGTGTTTTCTCCTGGATTTGTTGCTTATCTTGGCAGAGCTGATCATGTTTGGCTGTGAGTGTAGAAATTTGCTGCTCATGGTCGACAATTAGGTCATTATGAAGCATTACAGCATTTTGTGCAGCTTGTTGGATAAAAGTAAATAATTGGGCTGGAGACCAACCTGAAGATCTTGGTGCATAGTTGACAGATCTGGGAACTGACTCTGTAAGGGCTTCCCACTGGCGATGAACTTGTCTGAGTGTTCGTGGGGAGAGGTAGCTTATTGTGATGGTTCAATCAATGGAGGGGTGGCTTGGATGGAGACAAGGAGTGGTGTAATTGGAGGAAAAAGATGAAGTGGTAGTGACACTGGGTGGATATTGGTGGCGAGTGGTTGTTTAATGATGGATCTCATGCTTAGTAGTGAGCATGACTCTAGCAATAAAGACATCATGGAGGTAGTGACAACCTCTCTGCTAGAGATTTATCTAATAGATTGAATAACAAAATCAACCATCATGTTCATCTCCATGCCCAACGTTTTCCCAGATTCTATGGTGTCTAAGATGGTGGCAGATGTGGATGTAGTATGTGGTGATGAGTTGCATGAGTTAGGTGACACAACTGAAATGGAGGGTGGAATTTCTTCGATAATGGGTGAGGTGGTATTGAATTGGGGCTCTTCAATGGTGACATTGACAATATAACTATAGGGGTTGATTTTTGCTTTCTGGCCTGGTTGGAGATTTAATATTTTTACTTTTATGGGGGTTTTGGGATGGTGGGTTTTAACTATGAATGAGGTCATACTACTGGCATTACAACAACTAGAGGAGCCGTAACCAAAAGACCCTGTTATATTAGACCTTGAGATTCAAGAATGTTCGAAACTGAACCTGTTGAGATCTCAATGTTGGTGATGGTTTCCTTCAAGGAGCTCATCCGCTTCTTCAACTGTTTGATGACTGGTTACAGCTCCTCCTCTACCATGCGCTTTCTGGAATACACAACTATTTCTCCTATTATTGGTTAAGGTATCATCTCGCCAAAGAAATAAATGTATATACCTTCCTAAATTTCCCCTACAACTCCTGGCCACAACCCGACCTCTGTCTGGAAAGCTTTAGCTAACAGCATAAACCTTTGGGCCCACATCTAGAAAGTATGGGGGTGATCATAGTGTGGCCTCACCCAAGTTCTTGTGTGATTAACACTCATTTATATCTCTACCAAATATTCATCAAGTAGGGCCCTGGGAACCCATTCTGTATCCATGATTACTTGCAACATTTTTATGTACCAGCTGCTGAACAAAGCCTTATTTATCTCTTTGTTGCTCTGGTCCCCTGAAGCTCTCTAAGGTGCGTATCTAAGGGCCAAAGGTTGGTCTTTCATGATGGGAGCCAACTACTAGCCTTTTGATGGGAACCATTTCCACATTGCTGTGGCAACAAAAAGATAACCATAAATAAAATTGGTGCATCACTTGTAGACATATTCACATGTAAAGAAACATTTCCTGGAGTAGGAGAGCACACCAATTTAGGTGGGTTCCTGATGCACAATGCTCCATGATCGAAATTGTATCCAATGTGCACTCGTTCTTGATAATGTGACACATCAGCTTCCTCACAATAATGTGGTAGGCAAACTTAATTTTTGGAGTGTTGATAAAATCTATGCATGTTGCATTTCCTCCTTGTTTTGTATCATACTTGGTGTAGTAGTGTTCATCCCCTGTTTTCTTCTCTGTCTTGGAATTTGGGTGTAATGTGGTTGAAATTATGTCTCCTACCACTAATAACCCCGTAATCATTTGAATGTCTATTTCATGAATTTGGTATTCTTTGTCGAGCCAGAGTGATCCTCCATGCATCTTTTTGTCCAGTTACTTTTTACATTACATCGTTGTTGGAGTCATTATGAATATAGGCAAACAACTCAAATTCAGTAACGTGGACCACTGGATTCCTTTGAAATTAGTATTGAATTTCATTGTCGTACTCCCATCTTCCTCCATGACTAATTCTGTGTAGACATTGCATCTCATGGTCGAAAATTGGAATGAGTCTGAAAGATCATTGTCCTTGTCATACTTTCCGTAAAGCGGCTCCCTTTTATCCAACTTTTTCATCCAACCCAGAATTGGAACAGATACAATTGTCTTGTTCATATTGTAGCGGCGCTGATAAACAAAAATCATAGGGGGCTGATATCTAATCTTAGAATGATAGAAATTCGAATTGGATTGTAAACAGGGTGACTCTACCACCTTGGCTTCAGAATTTGAGGAAATTGTCATTTCCATGAAAATGAAGTAAAACAGCTTAACAAGACTTTTATGATGAGACTTCCTAACTAATTACCATGCCAACTTTCCCTAGGCATACTCAATCGTGTTAATATTTCCATCGATTAAGATGGAACTGACTTGGATGACACAATTCTAAACAAGGAAAGGCAGAGTTGATGGGTAATTATGCTATCATGATTGAAGATGTTTAGGAATTAATTATTTCTATAATGTGAAAGATTTAACAGGAATATGGGTTGATACCAGAATTATTATCTAATTATTACGGAAAGGATGCTTAACATGTGTGACTCCCCCCCCCAACCCCGACCACAGTCAGTGGCATGTGGTGGAATAACATCCACAACTGGGATTGACTTGACGAAATTTTTATTTTGAAATGTCAATGATTTACCCACCAGAGAAAATAATGACCTATGCGATTAGTGAACATGCAACTAAATGACTCCTAATGACTCTTACCTATTCCTACCTATGGTTTCCTTTCGAAGATCCAATCAATTCTAAGTAGCATTGTTTGATTTGTGTAATGGTTTCAGGTGTGCACCATTCACCCATCCGAGCAGTAATGCCCCATTTAGTTGTGTGAGCTAGACTGCTCTAGACTCCCTTACCTCCGCAAAAACAAATGGTCCTAACCAATGTATTTGTAACTTTCCTGGAAACTTCAAGAACTTGTTGTCGTATAGCAGAACATGCCCACCAACTGTGAATGATTTCCTCTTAATATGTTGGTCATGCCATGTCATCTTCCTTTGCTTCTCAATCGTTTGGTGGAAATATTACATAAACCTTGCCTCATCAAGCTCCAAGAGTTCATCTAACCACTTATGAATTGATTCCTCATCTGTCATATGAGTGGCCTAGGAAATGAAAAGGATGGGAATAGAAAATCTAGCCGACACCACAACTTCTTTTCCATACACAAGTAGGAAAGGTGTATTCTTGTGTAACCACTTCACATTTGTATAATATGCCCATAGAGTTGTTGACACTCTCTCATCCCAATCATCTTAGTTTGTTGAACATATCTTATTTAAACCCTTCTCTAATATCTTGTTGAAGGTTTCTACTGTACTATTGGCCTAAGGGTGGTACGTGAGTCTTTTGTCTTGTTGTATCATGAAATTTTGAAGTGAGGAAGTAATTGTTTCCTGGTCACTAGTGAGTCTCTTGAGGAACCCAAATCTGGGTACGATATTCTCAAATATGAACATAGAAGAAGTAACCATAGTATAGTCCTTTATTGATGCTTCTTTGACCCATCTGGTGAGGTACTCTGTTGTGGTGATTATATACCTGACATGAGAGTGACATGCTAGTGGATTGATAGGCCCAATGAAATTGACTGTCCATTTCTCAAATATATGAAGTGCACGTATTAGTTGTAATGGTACTTCATTTCAATGTGAGGGCCTTCCAACCCTTTGGCACACATCATAGCCTCTAGCGTATTCTTTCACATCTTTGAAAACTTTCGGCCACCATAGTCCTGCCTGCAACACTTTCTTGCAGTATCTTTTCCTCCAACATTGCCACTTGCGACTCTGAATGACATTCCCATAGCACGTCATGTCTCTCATGGTGAAGTACACATCTGCGCAACATGTGATCCATGCCCAATTTATACAGTTGCCCCATAATCAATTGATAATCGATCACTCCGATGACTATATGTCTCCTTTCTGTAGCTTTATACTCGTCTAGACATTTTCCAATAGCTAGAAAGGCTACAATATCTTCTAGGTAAGCTGATATGGCTTCAATCCAGAACAAATTTACATTTAGTAGCTGATCATCTAGGGATCCTCCACTTTCTCTTGATTCCATCTATGAGAGGTGATCAAGTTTCACATTGAATCAACCAGGCTTAAAAATTACCTCAAAAGTGAATTCTTGGAATACTTCCTTCAAGCACAAGATTGTTCACTAAGTATTTCAAGGTGGAATGGTCAATAAAAAACTTAAACGGGACTCCCAGAAAATAATGTTTGATTTTTTGAATTAAATTTACCATCACGAGAGCCTCCCACTCAATCATGGTATAGTTAGTTTTTTCTATGGATAACTTTCTTCTAGCAAAGTTAATTGGGTCGTTGAGGCTCCCTTCCTCCGACTCGGCTAGAACAACCCCCAAAGCAATGTCTGATGCATCAATATGGACACGAAACTGTTTGTTCTAGATAGGGTAGAACAGACTTAGTGCACTTACTAGATTTTCTTTCAATATGTTGAATGCAGCCTTACACTCCTCCGACGATATAAAATTTTCAGCTTTCCTCAGCAATTTCTCCGTTGGTGCAGTAATCAAGGAGTAGTTGCGGATAAATCCCTTGTAGTACTTGGTATGTCCCAAAGTGGATATGAGTTGTTTAAAATTTACAGGTGGGTCCATATTCATTATCACAACAATCTTAGTAGAATCTACACATACTCCTTATTTGCACACTATGTAGCCCAATAGTGTATGAAACGAGACTACAAATATGTATTTCCTCAAATTCAACAATATATTTAGTTGCCTACATCAATCGAACATGATCTTGAGTAGACTGGAGTGTTTCTTCAGTAGAATATAGTTCATCTAGTCATCCATGTATACCTCTAAGAACTTATGGATATAATCTCTAAAGGCTTCAATTACAGTTCTCAAGAACACTGTAGGTGCATTCTTGAGACCAAATGGCATAACATGATAGACATAGGATCCCCATTCTGTAGTGAATGTATTTTTCTTCTTATCATCCTCAGAAATCTTAACTTGGTGATAGCCATAGAATTTGTCTATAAATGAGTAAGTTTCATTCCCCGCTATATTATCTAGGACTTCATTACTTAATCTTGTACAAAACAGGTCATGCACAAAAGCATTGTTCAATCTGCGGTAGTCCACATATACCCATATCTTTGTAGTGTCTTTCTTTTTTTGTATTACAATCGGACTCACCCATTTCGCCTCATCCACCAAAATGTTAAGCTCTGCTGCTAGCATCTTGTCTATCTCTTTCTTCACTATCTCCTTGACTCTCAGGTTTAATATATAACATCTATGTTTTACTGGCTTTGCATCTGGTTTTAGCATGATTCTCATCTCCCCTAGGTGTCCCTTGATCCCTTTCATCTCCATAGCTGACAAAAGGAAAAAATATTCATATTCTCTCAGGAAGTTGAAAATATCTTTTGTAGTTTGTTCATCCCAACAATCACAAATTGAGGCTATCTTTGGTTTTTCATCAATCCCAATTTTATGCTTCCACAAATTTAGTGGGATTAAGTGCAGCACATCAATTACAAGTCCATCATTGTTGTCCCTTTCCCCTTCAATTTTGTGGAATGACAAATGTTGTAATTCCTCCATGTCATCCTCATCTGGCTCTTTGGCCACCTTTCCATAGGCCATTCCTTCTAGATACCATAACTCGTAGATATGCTCTAAGGTTATCTATTCTATGCACCTGTCTATTAGCTGACCCGTTCTCAACAAAATCTACTTGACAAGATGCAATTCCTTAGTCAACCTCCTGTCATTGTCTGAGAAAGAAAATATGTTGACAAATTGATCAGCCCAACTATTCTGGCTCCCCATTTGTCTCCTTATTTCCTCTTGTATGTACCAAGATTTTGGAAAAGTTCCCAAGGTGTGTATAAAACGACACACCCATAACTCCTTCCTAATTCTGTTTATCCTTAAAACTTTTTAAATGTTGTCGAGGGTCAAAATCCCCCTTGTAATTGGAAAAATCTTGAGGTTACTCCCCCACTTGTCTGAATCTTACTTCCATGTCTATTTCGATCTTCTCCAATTCCCAGAGGTAGTTGTGGTGAACTCCCCACCATTTTTCCGGTGTCTCTTTTAAAATGATATTTAGTAACAATACTTTACGTTATTCAATAACATTTGCATCAATGTTGTTGAGAAATTAATTTACTGAGTCTATAACATTAAATATAGGGAAGTCCCTTACCTCACTACCAATCCAATTGACCCGAAATATTGTAGTGCAACTTCAAGTGTTGATCTCATATCCACTCTACTGCCAATCATCCCAAGTGAAATTTGGTCTAACCTTTGAACTTTGAATGCTCTTCCAGCTGATAGACCCTCTAGCCATTGGGTTTATGTAGTCCTCCCTTCTTCCTGATATTAGTTTGTACAATTGATCTAACATCCCTTGCTCTCTCTGTCATTTGATGGCTCTATGAATCTCGGTCCCTGATATGGGTCTAGAGGCTTAATCACCCTAATAACTTCTACTCATATAGTCATCAGTTCCTTTTTCATGTCAATCATAGTTTTCAAATTCCAAGTCTATACCAAGCAACACTAGGTAGGAGTTTGTGTCTCTCATGATGTCTATTACTTTTAAATCAGCATGGTCTTCACCATCACTACATCGACTTCTACATCCACCAGTATCCCAATCAGAAGGACACAATATTAGTTTACCATCCGCAATTGGATTGGTTAAAATTTCAATTGAGGTTTTCTAAGTGCCTCTCATTTTTTCCTTGGTAGAATGTTGACATTTGAACCTAGATCCAACATGGTGTCCTTAATCTAGAATCCCGCAATTTGAGCATTGATCTTGAACTCTCTACTTGTTCTCTTCTTGTTCCTCCATACCGTCCTAGTGTGTGTTTCATGTAAGTTAGGGGAAATGACTCCTCCCTCAACCTTCTCTTCTGGGATGACTGCTTTCAAAATCTTTCGCAAATTCCCCAACATTTGGCCAGCATTCACAATCTGCAGAAATAATAAAAACTAGTCCTCATTGGGTTAGACTATTGCAGACATTGATAAGCCTTTTCTCCTAGTCTTATGAGATTCTGGCTGCTCCTTCTATGACCCTACACTTCCAGTTAGATTGTCGAAAAACTTTGTGGCTTCCTTGTAATATTCCTTCAGTTGCTTAGGGTCATATGGGCACTTAGGGGAGGTGAGTCTGATAATGATGGGATGGTTTTTCGCTACCTGATCAGCCCTAATCATTTTTCCTCCTTGTGTAACTATATTAATATTTGAGAGGGGGGTTTCCTCTGATACCCTTGGCTCTTCATTAATTAAGTTCTCTCCCCTCTGTTAGTTCTGTTCCTCCCATCTTGAAATTAGTTCCAGACAGTCCTCTGTTGCATGTGCATTGACCCTACACTGAGAGCACCATGGTATTCTTGGTAGCAGGAAATCCCACATAACATGATCTTCTTGATCATAGTTGTAACAATGAAATAGGCCTTTTCCTCCTACCCTTCCATCTCTTGTTCCTCCTCCTCCTCATCCTCCTTGAGAAGTCTCATTGAATTGAAAGGTTGAGCAATCTAGCCTATCTGCTAGAGCATCTAGTCCTCTACACTGGTCATTGTGGTGAGTTGTGGAAGCACAAAATTCACAATAATTGTTATTCAAAACATTCAATTATTTTAAGTTTCCATACCCCCTGCATACCTCAGAGTACTCTGGTTGGTTGCTCCCAGGATATAAACCTTGTGATCCTATTTGTGTGATTCTTGTTGCAGGTGTAGGCCTAGGTTATCCTACTACTGTTGAAATGGTACTTGCGCCTCACAACCTCAAACATTATATAGAAACATGACCATCCACTAAGAAATTTTTATACAATACATTTTGTCGTGCTAAGTGGGCTGGTTGCAGATCCTTCAACTTCTATTTTAGACTTGAAATTTGATGTTGGAGACCCAAGATAGATGGATCATGTGATGTCACTCCCCCCGATACTTGTGTGGGTATCCTTCCGCAACCTCCATCTAAGTTGCTTGCTTCATAGAATCTTGTAATGTATCAATATCTTGTTGTGTTAATGGTCTATGGGTGAGAGCAAATAGTGCTTTGATAAACCAATCCCTTTGGCGATTCGTATCTATTGGGTAACTTAGTTTACCAATTGCATCCTTAAACCTTTGCATCAGTTCACATACAGTCTCTCCCTCCCACTACTTTATTTCCCACAATTCTGACAATCCTTTCTCATTAGTTCATGGAAGTTTAAGGTATTGTACAAATTCTCTTTTAACATCGTCCATAGTTGGGTTATGGTGCAACTCTGACCATTTTATGAACCATCTCAAGGCCCTTTCCATGAGTGTGGTATGAAATTTGATTAGCTTCACATTATTTGGCATTTGGTGGGCTCTCAAGATGACCTCGCATAGATACCAGTGTTTTTCTATGTTTTTGTTCCCCCTGTCAGAGAACTTGAGATACATTATGAATTATCCTACCATATTTTATTGAGTCTGCACTAAGAGAAAAAAATCCTTGTGATCTCAATTGCAGAGATCCTTGTAAACTTGTATCACTGCTACCAGTTCCATTGCTACTAGTACCAAATTTTTAATCAACATTCACACTATAAACTCTTATATTTTTTATTAACTTAGATAGGACTTTGTTAGGATTGTTATAGAGTACTAGGGGAAGGTTGGGGGAGACACTATGTAAGCTTCGGGGAGGCATATCATTGATTCCTTTGGACTCATCATCTTCAGCAAATAGTCTCCATATAACAAAATGCATTTAATCATTTAGGCTTTCCTCCAAACCCACTTGGCCCTTTCCATTCAATATATCCATCTCTACTAGCGGGGGTGGATCCATATCACCTTCCGGACCCATGGCACTTACAGCCATCTCTGACCCTCCCACTAAGCTTTCTTCCATCCTTTATCCTTCTTTCATATATCTCAACACCACTCCTACTTCGTGAAATCCATTATACTTCCTTTTAATCATATTTATGGCCATTTCCTCTCATTTATCTGCTATTCACGCACTCCTTTTCACTCTTAGATCCTAGGATTTTTGGGAGTCATCTATGTCCATCCTCTTGACAGTCTCATAATTCCCCTCTCAGTAGCATCCCTCTCTTTAGGTCCTTCCCCCAGTACTAGGTGTTTACACTATCATGCTTAGGATTTGGAAAACCAACAAGCCCTCTTCCACCATTAAAACGTTGATCCAAAGGGCAACCTATTTTAGCATCCTCCCTCACAACCCTGATCAAAAAACTACTTTAGCTTTTGAAAATGACTAATGGATTTTGGCTGCAAATTCAATAATGTACCCTTCCAATGTGGAATGTACCTAGAAATCTATCACTCTTGTCAGATCTATGTTAAGGCAATAAAACGTAGTGAGATATGCTCCAGTCTAGTTATGACAAGACAGGTTTTGTTCGTTGGACCACCCTTTCACGTGCAATCTCTCCAACCAGTTGTGAATTTACTCTGGGAAATTTCACCAGAATATCTCGTACTGATCACTTGTCGATTCTGAGTACATGATTTCCTGCTTCATCTTCCCAATAGTTTATCGATGGAGTTGAGCTTGTTGATAAATGAACTGGTCCACTTGCTCATCCCACCAACTTCACAATTCTTTCTCAAAGATCTTCGATACCATATTACAAACCCCCATTTTGAATTTTAGGTCCTAAAGACAAAACCATTTGTTGGCATAGAACTATCAACAGGGTCGGGACCCTAGGTTCAGGCTCTGGGGCCAACAAGGCTCCATTGTAGTCTAGCACAATGCCATCATTTTCACCTTACTCAAAAGGGTAAGGAGTCTAACCCAAGTTTTGCTGCAACCTTAGTTAGATTAGAGTTGAAATCCAGTATCAAGGAACAACATATCAAAGAATAGAGAGCGGGGAACATTGAATCATTACTTGAACAAATCCGATTACAATATGTTGTAATGGCAAGACTACCAAAACATGTTCATACATTAAATTTTAAAGAACTAGAATAACACACATTTAACATGTTATGTGATGAGCCTCATCATTGAGTAATTATATGGGCCTTAATTGACCTTAATTCACCTCCTAGCTTAGTCAAACCAACTGTTCTCACAACTTATTGCATAATTTTAATTATATTTTGTTTATGAGATGAGTACAGTTGGATACTTTGTTTTGTGGTCTAATGTGCATGTAATGTAGGAATAAAGGACAATAGCAAGGAAAATCCAGGGATAAAAGATAAAAGCAAGGAACTATGGTAAAGACCTTGGTAAAAACTTGAATGGGACAATGGAGAGGAATTACAAGAGGTAAATCCTCGTCATTTACTACCCTTCCATTCGAATATCCCTCCATCAGCAGAAAGTACAAACAACCAAATTAGGTGTACTAGAAGGCAACCAAGCAAGTGAAGGTGCAAACAACCAAATTAGGTGTACTAGAAGACAACCAAGCAAGTGAAAGTATGAGTTTATCTTGAGTTGGGAGCCAAGCCTAGAAGGTAGTTGAGCTAGTAAAAGGGACAACATGAGTTTATCATTGAATTGGGAGTTGTACCTCCCTAATTTTGAAGGAAGTCATTGGAGACTTTAGATGTATAAGTAGAGGGGCTTAGGACCTCAGTTTTTTTAGCTACGGGGGAGTTGGGAAGAGTTAGCAAGAATTTAGACTTCTCACTGTAGAACTCTACTTTGTTTTCATGCTGCAAGTCTTGTAACAGTTTTTGATTTATAATGAAGATGAGTTTTGTTTTGAGCCAGCACTGAGTTAACTCAGAGGGCTGAAGCTCTTGGGTTAGAGCCCAACCCTAGTAGCCAAACCTCCTCTTTATTATATTGTTATGCTAGCATAGATTCCCGTTTTCTATTCATTTACTTAATTAGATGCATTTTCATTATAGTAGTAGTACAGATTCATGGTTTCCTGTTCATTTGCTTAAGTAGTTCATTTCCATTACAAGAGTATCATAGATTCATGGTTTGAATGTTCATCTACTTCAGTAGTTCATTTCCATTACAAAGGTTTATTGTTTAACTGTTTATTTGTTTAAGTAGTTGCAGTCTCCTTATAGTAGTGTAGAGTAGGTTAGTTGTGTTTCAGTTTGCTTCATTTATGATTTCATTCAATTAACAGGTTAGCAAAGAAAAGATCCACAAGGTTTCCCATAGGTGTCTTGGCCTCACCTCCTCCCTTTGGGACCATGACGTGAGGAAGAAACCCTACAACAACCCCAGAAACATAGGGTTTTGGTTTTCACAGGGAGTTTGTTGTTTAACACAGTCACTGGGTCATTGCGTTGTTACTCTATTCCTTTCATGATCATCCGCTCCTTCAATCTCTTCCTGGAATTTGATCTCCCTCATATCCCTTTCATTCTCACTCAACATGAAATACTTAGGCGGAAGTAGCTAATTCACGTTTAAATGATTTTTACCCATAGCTTACCTTACATTGCAAAACCCAACCAATCACTGCCCAATTCATTTTCAACGCTGACTTTATGCACTTTAAATCCCCACCGTCGATCTGCCTTGTCTGATCCGACGACTATCGCACACTCGCTTGCCAACTCGCTCTATCAAATCTCCACCATTGATCTACCTCGCTAGATCCGATGGCTATCGCACAATATTGCATGGATTTCTATTCAATCATTATCCACCAGAGGGCACACAATAAGAGTGGTGCTACGTGTCACCTGGGGAGGCTAATCATGTAAACTTTTAGAAAACTGCATACAACTTTGAGGGCATGTGATAAATAGCTTACCACCCTCTAAACCCACTCTGTCATTTCCACATGTTTTCTTCTCTCACTTTAATCTCCACCATCTATCTATCTCTTTATTTGACAACTATTGCTTCACCTGATCACCAACTAGCTTGGATGATCTCCACCATTGATCAACCCCACCTAATCCAATGGTTGTCGTGCAATATTGCGCGGACACTGGCACGACTGTTATCTGACTGAGAGCATGCGAGAAAAGTTGTTTTCTCATGCTACGTGTCACTCAGTAAGGCTGATCGCGTGAAATCTCAAAATACAGCTTATGGTTTTGAGGGCACGTGAAATACAACTTACCACCTCGGCAAACCCGCTACCATTTTTGCACGTTTCGTTTTCCTGCAATCTAATCTACATCGTCCATCTACTGATCAATCTTGTATGTCCATCTCTTGACTTAGCCTCTGTGATATAATCTTAGCCATCCATCTCATGTTAACCCTGTTCGGTCATCTATTCAATCAACCGCCATGACATAATCTCCACCGTTCATCCTATTAGTTAACCCTGTTTGCCCATCTATCTATGTACCCCCTGTGATCTAATCTCAGACGTTCATTTACCTTTCACCCACCTGATCCAACGACTCTTATGCACTATTGCTTATTACATCCTCTTTTGACCAATTTTGATCTCTGACTTCTCTTATGCTTAAACACAGACTTAGCTTAGTTTTCTTTGCCTACCCCATAGTCTGGTTTTGATGCTTTTACTTCTGTAACATAGAGAATTAGCATTATATTAGTGATTGACCTAGTAATTCTATTTAGCATAGTTGTTTGATTGGTTAGCTAGGGTCTAGTGTAAGTTGAGCATTACATGATTGTTTTCTTCGTTACTGCAGTAGAGTAGCTCTCCCTTAGAATATATTTTCTCTTCTTCCATCAAAATCAAGCTTCTTCTGACCCTATAAAAGTCTGGCTTGGAACCCTTGGGGTATCTTGCTAGATCAGCAGTGACAGCATGTAGTATCTTCAATTCTACTTGTGCATATAGCACTATCACCTCCAAGTTTGTATGAACCCTGGGTTGAAAGTAAAGTTGGTAGCCCTAGGAGTTGCAACATTCTTGCTACAATACCTAGGCTCATCACTATGATCCCAATAACAATCTTCCTCACTAATATCCAAGGTGAGTACAATACATTAGGCTAGAGGCCTATTCATCAACATCCAAAAATCTAACAAGGAATAATACAAGCTTATAGAAGGGAAGACACATAATTGTTCTCATAGCTCTTCAACACAAGAAGAACAGTATTAGTAGTAACAACCGGGACAGAACAACCCAAAAACAACAACCACTTCTCGGTTCTCCCTTCTTCCTTTTGTCTTCTCCTCCTCTCTCTGTGGTAATCTAAATTTCTAGTTCCTTCTCCCTTGCTTGGATGTCTTCATTCTTCAGCATCCCTTTTTCTTTTCCCACTTGGCTTTATCTGCTTCTTCCCGACACCCCTTCACAACTGCTAGTCTTCTGCAAGTTCCTTCCTTTTTCCCTGGCTATTGTTTCTGCATCTCTCTAATGGCCATTTCCACCACTTTCCAAAAATAGTTTGACTTCTCCAAAACATCTCAATTTATTAAAAAAGAAGGCCCCAACATATGGTTAGTAAAAATCTATGTTGCTTCGCCTTATATCATTTTTGCAATAATTTATATGTGTGATTTCTAGATGTTTTGAGTTGATGATCTTCTGCAGAAGATCACTTGTCATCTATGTTTGGTTGAGTATTTTTTGCATGATCTAGATTGGGAATGGATCAAAGCGATCACTTTATTCGAGCGCAAGGATTCTGCATGAGGCCCACAACCATTCACCAGCCAGCAATGAGGCAAGGCACTTGCTCACAGTTTCTAGCATTAGAAATTGCAACAAAACTACATGCATGGCCATCTAGATTGGGGATTGTTATTAGATTGTCGTAGTGATTATTTTTTGATGTCTGGTGATATCAATCGGGCATTAGATTGTGTAGAAATAGCTCCTTACATATAAATTTCATTACAACAAAATTGGTGCTTTCAATGAGAGGTTTTTACTTTTTCTGTCTTTGCCTTTAGATATCTTCTCTTTTTCTTTGGATCTATTTTTTTTGGTCTCCCGTTGAGTTTTATATGGCTTTTCGGATTCATTTTTATCTCTATTGGTTTTACTTGCTTTAGATATGAGATGACCTTAAATATGGAGTTTTCTTTTCGTTTTTTGTATGAGAGAATAATATATATTTCATTTAAAATAAAATTATGGAATTTAATGTATAGAATTTGATTGAATTTACCATATATATGGATTCCTCTCGCAATTTTGTCCAAAAAAAAACATCACTAAAAATGAACTTTGTATGAGGATATTTATGGTTGATTGAAGTTAGCTAGTCCCCTAATCATTCACACAACATTACATCCAAGCGACTGTAACTTTTCGGTTGCTCTCTGCATGACTTATCAATGCAATCAGACTTCTACCCCTAAAAAATTGAGATTTACCCTCAAAAAGTTTTTCTCTACTTTGAATCTGAGTTAGATTTCTATTTTCCTACTAGATTGGGCCTATATCTATCTTGTAGTGTTTGATTTAATTGTCTTGGATTTGTTTTGTTTGAGAAATGTTTTGGCTTGTTTTAAGCTTTGCTTCTCCTATATTTTTTATTTGATTGGATTTTTGTTGGGTATATGGTTTTATGTTATTGATCAACTACTGTTTCTGCCTGATTTGATCGATGTTTAATCAATTTGTTTAATGTCTTCCATAGTTAGTGTCTTTCAAGGTGTTCTTCAAGATATTTTGAGTGCTTTGGATTGAGGCTTTTCTTTTGCCTCTAGATCTCATTTTTAAATTTTTTTGGTTCCTTTTAGTGACTTTTTAGACCTTTTCCATGTTTTACTTTAAGATATATTTGGCCTTTATGTGATTTTGTCACTTGCTTTCAAGTGATATCTTTCTTCTCTTGTTTTCTTGTGTCACAATTGGCAGTGTTGTGATTGGTTATGCAGTTATTATATAGAAAAGTTCTTGTGAATGTATGTCCATTGCTCTTTATCACTCTCATTTGATCTTGTTTAGGCCTTCCTACCTCTAGGATCTAGTTTTGACCTTTGTAGAACAATGGCTTTTGTTGACCCATTGTGTTACAATCCTCACTTGTTGAGATTGCATTACTTTTTCACTTTTTTCTTTCTTTTTTATCGCTTGAGTGTGTTTGCTTATTTGGTTTTTTTTCTTGGCTTTGACGCTTTTGAAGCTCTTGGCATTCTAGCTTGGGGACTTTTCTCTGGTATCTTTTTGGTTATTTCTTCCTTCTTTGGTTTGATTCTTGGTCAACATATTTATAAATTTAGGTCTTCGCATTTAAGAATTTAGTGAGAGTTGCATCATAATAGGAATTGGTGTGTTGTGTAAAACTCTTACCCTCCTATAGTTAGCATTCATTGAAGAGAAAAGGAGAATTTTCATATAGCCACATTAGGGTTACTAACAAGATTCATTCACACTATATAAGTTTCACGCCACATCACAACTATGTAAATAATAGCCACTTAAACTTAACATGATAATAAAAGAAATTAGACTTGTCTTTATCTTTTACTAGTAGTACACCAACACTAGCTTAGGCTAGGGTCTTGGAGATAGGTATATGAGTTAATTGCTCCAAGACCACAAAACAAACTTATCATCCCACAATAGGGATTTAAATCCATTTGTAGTAGTGAATTCTAGGAAGCCATTGTAATGAGAGGGTTAAGCACGAGGTCACACTTGGGCTAGGTGCAGTGACATGACCCAATTTTCCTTATTTTAGGTGGCGTGATATAATGAAATATGCTTGCATAAGAATGATGTTATTAGTGTTTTCTATAGCACTTGGGGACCACTTGGGAGGCAACCCTCAAGGGGGTTTCAATCTCAGCTCTCTAAGTTAAGGGTCCTACTCTTGTGTATGTATTTGTCCCATGGATTCCCCACTAGGTTGTGTTAATGTTAGTGGTGACCATAGTTGCCTATATTTTAGGGCTCATACATAGATGTAGGGTTAGGGTTGTCTTCTTTGTACCTGGGACAGATATTATTCATACTCTCTTAGTACTCTCGAGGGGTGTTCCACAGCTAGTGAGGGCACTTGGACTGAGTTCACAGCTAAAAGGGATGGGAAGCGAGTTGCTAGTATAATTGTTCCACCAACAACTTCTTTGTATTTTGGTTTATGTGTGACTATCTTTTAGGATATTTCTAGTGTTTTTTGTTTGGTCTGAGTCAGCAGTTTTGAACTTATGGTGTTTGCACTAACATATTTGTGTTAATTTATAATTTGTCACACTAGCTGAATTTATTTGTTCTCAGTCACGTCATTGGTGAGCACCAATATTGCAGCAAGAATGCTGCAACTCCTAGGCTTCCAACATTACTTTTATCAACCTGGTAGTTCATAACAAACTTCAAAGCGTTGGTGTTGTATGCATAAGTTCTAGTTCTTATTATAGGTTGTCACTTGGTTAGTCGGTGCAAGATCACTAGGAGCTCAAGCCAACTTCTCTAGATTCAAAAAGAAGCTCTATCTGTGATGAAAGAAAGAAAAATTACTCTATAGAAGCTATTATAATTGCAGAAAGGAAAAACAGTGGAATGTAAAGCAAGACCTAGTAAACCCTAATTAACAAGCTAATTCTACTTTTTCCAAAAACACGATGAAAACCATGAAAGCAATGCCATTACTTCCTCAAGGAAGTAAAAAATATCTAACCACACTATTTCTGGAAGTAAATAAGCAAAAAACATATTTTGGGATTTTTATGTGTTTTTATGTGAATTTCACATGCATCTAATTTATTGTGTATGAGTGTGGTAGTGAACAGGTGGTGTTGGAGGGTGGTTTTAGAGCTTGGGAGGATGTAGGATGGTGTGGATGGGTCCTAGGAGGTCTTAGGTGGCCTTTTGGAGGCTTTCCCCACACTTGGCCTTCAAAATAAAGCCTATAGGAAAAACTATAGGAGGACACAGGAAATCTACAGGAGGAAAACAGGGAAACTATAGGAGGCCTACAAGAGGAGGCCGAGAGAAATTTCAGCTATTTTTAGGGTGTGAGAGTGGGTGAAAAAATGTGTATGAAGGTTGGAATGAGGTTTTAGGGTGCCTAAGGTCTACCATGAATCACCAGGAGAGAGAAAGATGATTGGATTTTCTCAAGGAGAGAGGAAGAAGTTTTATGAAAAATGGAGGAATCTATGGCAGAATTGAGGAGAGGTTTGGGAGACCTATAGGGCATGGATCAGATGGAGGGTGTGATTGCTGGCAAGCTGGCCTATTGCTGGAAAAGATATGCTGCATAGAAGTTGACAATCAGCCAAGAAGATCAAGCAAGCAATGAAAAGAGTGCATCTAGAAAAATAGATTTTGCTAAAAAATGATCTAAGCTATGATCTATGAAAGGAAATGTTGAGAAATGTTGTAGGAAATAAAAGCATGAAAGAGGACTATTACAAATCAAGAATTGAACATGATGAAGGAGATCTAAAGCAAAGAAAAACTAGACTATTAACCTACTAAAGAGCTGGAAACACTAAAAGTCCTATGAATGAGGAAAATATGTGTTTTTGGGGCAGCAAGAGAGTCTTTGCCTCAAATCATGGTCCTAGAGCGAGAAAGAGAGTCCAAGGCACAATTTATAGCCTTTTGAATATTTTCTAATCACTGCTTAACCTACTACAGAAAGCACAAATGGAAGCAAACTACTAAATCATCAAAAGAAACCTATTCTTAACCATAAAAGAAATATGTCTAACAACAAACTAATCTACAACTGAAGTAAAGCATACAAATACAATTGAAGAGAAGCTTGGCTACTTGGATTGGGCCCTAACCCAAGAGCTTCAGCCCTCCAAGGTAACTCAGTGCTATCTCAAAAAGGATTCCATCTTTATTATCAAAAGAATAATAAGATTACATAAAATTGTCACACAAAACAATAAGCTCGAAATTTGAGCAAAGTTTACATAAGAAAAATTCCAACCCTAGTGAGGCCCTAGGCCTTTCTACTTATACATCTGAAGCTACCAACAACTTCCTTAAAATCAGGTAGGCTTGGCTTCCAAAACTCAATATAACTATCAATCATCCTCCACTTGCTCGACTGCCTTCTAGTGCATGATTCAGCTGCTTGTACTCTGAGTTGAATGAAGGGGAATTCGAAGTGAGGAGTAATAAATGAGGGGGATTCCCTCCTATAAGTCCTCTCCTCTATCTAATTTGAGTTATTTCTGCCATTTGACCATTGGATCCTTGACTTTGACCTCGAAATCCATCAATAATCTGCAGTCAATACATGTTAGACCATATGACATCATAACTAACTCAACTCACTCTATAAGCATAAATAAAATCAGAAAATCGTACAATAAGCTAAGAGAATGGTTGTTTGACTATGCTAGGAGGTAAAATGAGCCCATATAATTACCCATTTATGAGGCTCATCATCACCCCCCTACTGAAGGTGTTGCTCATCATCACCCCCCTACTGAAGGTGTTGCTCATCCTCTGAGCAACTTAGTAAATCTCCTCATCTTTTATGGCCCTGGTGGCTTCCCTAGCATCCCAGGCTTCTAATGTGGTTTTCTCATGTTGGTCATAAACCCCTGCTATTCTGTCTATGTCCTTCCACTGCTCCTTCTCTTCTTCTTCTCTTTTGCCTTCCAGCATGCCTAATAGGAGTGGAGGACTCAGTTTGAGGCCAATCCAGTTGAATTTCAGCCCTTGCATGGAGTGCTTGTACATTGGCACTATTTTCAATGCCTCCCTCGCCCTCATTAGGGAATGGAATTATCTGATTTGCAAGCTGTGGGGTAGGGTGTTCCATCTTCTCATGCATGCACACAGTCATCCCCAAGTAGCCTTCGCATATCTTCAAAGTGTGCAATGGCTTGTGCCTGATTGGTTAGATATTTAGGGGAAATCTGTGGGTCATTAGCAAGTAGGTTGTGTGTGCTGATGAGTGTCATAGGATCTGATGGCTCAGCTCTTATCATTAATGGCTCATTCTTCTCTTTTATCATCAGTCTTTTCCTTTCTGCTACCCTCAATTCTTCATGGTTCATCCATGAGGCCATGGCCATTAGTTGCAGGTCCCCTAGTTTGGCATTGGGGTCCCACACATTCATGTCTATGAGGACCATGTTGTGTAGGTAGAACTCTGCCATCTTTGCTTTATCCTCCGAGGTGGTTTGGTCACACAGGTCCATGAACTGCCTGTAATCTTGGAAAAGCATTGTGCCTGTTTGTGCCCAATTCTTTATTTGGAATTGAAGCCATTGGTCCTTCAGATAGAGGCCATAAGATTTGGCTGGTGTTCTACATTGTAATGCTTCCATGCATAAGCTAGCCATGTATGCCAGATGAGTCTCTTTCTCTTGCAACGGCCTCCTTAGTAGTTCATTCTCATTTCCAAGGTGGCATCTTGTAATGGCCTCTCTTTCTTGGAGAGCACTCAATTGTCTACCCATTTCCCCGAGTTTGTTTTCCATATGGCCAATATCCTCAACTCCTTTGGATTTGGCTATCTGCATCCACCTATGTGTTCTCACTCTTTCTTTCTCCAATTTGAAAAATAGTGGAATTGCAAATTCTGTGGGATTATCATGCCTCCCTCAAGTAGATTGTAATAGGAGGAAAGATTAGGTTGCGGGTCTGGTTCTTGTAGCTCTTTTGCTTCTTCCTTCACCTTTGGTTGTCCTTCTATCCTTTCCTCAAGCTTTTGGGTCTCCTATAGTTTGGTCAGTGTTTCCTGTAGGATTGTTTCAGCCTCCTATAGGTTTGGTTTTGGGTCCTGTAGTACTTCCTTTCCCTTCCATGCAGAAGACCTTGGAGTCCCCCTTTCATATGTGATAGGTGTATTGGAGGGAGATTCTTTCACCTTGGCAAATGGTGAATCTTCAATGGTAATGGGAACTTTTGAAGAGTGTTGTGGTTTTCCTGTTTTAATCCTTTTGCTCTTCCTTGCCCTGCAATACATGGAGATCTTTATTTTCCTCTTCTGCTTTGGCTTGACTGGTGTGTTGAGGGCAATGATGGAAAGTGCTTCTTCTCTTTCCAAAGTCTCAGGGGACTCCTCTCCTTGCTCTTCCTTCTCTGCCTTCTTTTCTCCCTCTTCTGTCTCTTCAACCTTTTCCTCATCTGTTTATTTTTCTTCCTCCTTCCTTTCTTGCTCTGCTATGTCACCACTAGCTCCATCTTCTACTCCTTGTTATTCTTCCTCCTCACTGCTAGTAGGACTGACATCATAGGTTAATTCTTTTATGTCATCCTTAGCTGTAATATTTCGGAAAACTTCCCATGCTATAGGGAGTGTAAAGGTATGGAGGGCTTCCTCTACCAGGATTTTGATTAAGCCATGGTGAGCTAACTTCCCTGAATTTCCTGCTTGTACCTTGGTGTTGGAGTCAATGAGGGACTGAAGGAGAAAATAAGGGATACTGAGCTTTTGAGGTGTTGGGGTATCTATGCCATACCTCAAGTCATGGAGGATTCTGAAATGATAACCATAGACAATGTTGTTCCTCCCCTCATAAGAAATGTATTTGATTATTTGGTAGCTAACCTCATCCTAGGGATATGGTATACTAGCCCTTCTAATTCCATTTTTATCTTCAACAGGGGTTTCGTTATTTTGGAAAAATCTCTTCTTGACAGCCTGGCCAACTGGTTTCTCATCTTTACTCCAAGGCAACCCAAGAGGAAGAGCAGTGACCCTACTGATGAATTCTAGGGTTATTTCTATGGAGAGGCCTCTAATGGTTATAGTTGCATGTGTTCTTGTGTGAGGGACCAAAGAGAGAGCAAATTTTTGAGCAATCTCCTCATCAAACCCTCATAATTTCTCAAACAAATTCATCCAGTTTTCCCTTGTGAATATGTCCACTACTTGAGGGTGTGCATGGAGCCTAGTGGAGTTAGTGGGCTCCTTTCTCATAAACCCTCCTCTCATACTACCTGTGCTTTTGTTAAAAAACCAAAGATGGAGGTGGAGACAAAGAGTTCTGAGAAAAATAAAAATAGAGGAGACTGTGTGTTTTTTTTTTTTAAATAAACATAAAAAATTTATGTGTTTTCTGCCCTCCTAAAGACTTATTTCACCCTCAAACTAAGACCATCTCTTTCATATACTGATATTCGATAAGGGACATGCATGAACCCTACCTCTTCAGATTGAAATTCATGCCAAAAATCGTGGTTTCTCCCTTCAAAATGACTCACTGCCCCTCATGTAGAAGCCCGTTGTCCCTCCTATAGATTTCCTGTAGGTGCTCCTATAGAAAACGCCGAGAGAAAAGATAGGGAGGAAACTAGTGGAGGATGGTGGTGACGAGGCTGTGGGGGCACAAGAGGACTGTTGTGGTTGAGTTACGAGGAGGAAATGAAGTAAATGTGGTAAGAATACACGGGGAGGAGTGATCATTACCCTTTATGGATATTTTCGTTTATGAGTGCTAAGTTGGCAAGGTGTACGTTGGCCATATTCAAATGATTGGTCCCCACCTACTTGGTCATCATGGCCCCTCCTCATAATCATCCCTCATTATTGCATCAAAGTTATACTTCCTCCCACTACCTATCCTTGGCATCTTGTGCTTGAGTTGACTATGCGCACGTGTGGGTGACATCTCAGATAAGTGTAGTCAACTAAATGAAGGTGGCCAAGTTAACTGGCGACATTTCCCTCATTAAATCTCAACCATCTTGTTGCCTTTGTATGACTCCTAATTAAACAAATGCAAATAGAGGAGTGACTTAGTTACTTACCTTTGATCTGAGTGTATTTGTTGTGAGGTGTTGTGGCTCTCTCTGCTGCATGCCGCCATTTCCCTTAATGCATGTTGTCTCTGCTTGCTGATGTGTGATTATTTGCTTGTGCAAGTTCTTCTCTTGCTAGAGCTGAACTTCATGTGCCTTTTCAACCTACAAGTGTGCACTCTCTTGTTGTTGGTGCTGGACTTCTATTGGATCAGCTGCTACAGGAAGTCCTACAGGAGCTCCTATAGCTACCTCTCCCCTGGAAACTTCAGCTTTTCCCTATGCTTGGAGCTTGAGAATAATTCCAAAGGTGTCGTGAATGATGGAGGGATATTAGGTAAGCTTCAGGTAAGTTTATTGGTGCTTTTCCTCTTTTTATTTTTGTTTTTTTTCAAAACCAAAAAAATTGTTTTTCTGTGGTTTTTTATTAGATAGGAAGAAAAAAATAATGATGCTTGGGGTGTGACGCAGGCTTGGAAATGATGGCAAAGAGGATTGAAGATGGTAGGAGGGATTATAGGTTCCTCATGAAGCTTTTTTGTCCCTCAAACTGCCTTTTGTAGACGCATTTGGCTCTTTGTAATTCCTACAGGAGCCTCCTGTAGAAAACACAGTTTTGGAAGAAAAAGGTACAGTGGGGTGAAAGAGATGCCAAAAATGATGGAGGAAAGTGCGGAGAAGATGAGATAGATACTGGTGTGAATGTCAGGGTCCCCTTGGCACTTTCTTCTGCTCCTTGTAGTCCTCTGGCAAACTTGCAATACAACAAAGATTCATTTTTTTTCTTCCTTTTCTTCTTTTAAAAACAACTAGGGTGCCTCAGAGAGGTTTTCACCTTAACTGCCTACCCTGGGCACCTCCAACGAAGGTTTTCACCTAGGGATCTTATTCATTTTCCTCTTTTTTTTTTTGACATCACTGGGCCGCCTCGGAAGAGGTTTTAAGCCCAATGATGGGACTCAAGCGCCTCATGGAGGTTTTCACTTGAGTCCTTATTATTTTTTTATTATATTTTTTTGCTTTTTTTTAGTGAGTGGGTGAAGTGGAAGCTAAGACATGCTCCACTACCATCATTGTTTTATTTATATCTTCAATAAACTCTTGCTTGGAGAGGGGTTTCTTGTAGACTTTCAACCAATGTCCATTGACAATCATGGGGAGGGTTTCATCATCAATGGTTTTGATCAGAACTGAACCATTTTCATTGCATTTCTCCACAGTGTAGGGTCCCAACCATCTTGTCCTCAGCTTTCCTTTGAAATCTTTATATCTTGAATCATAGAGTAGTGTCCAATCTCACTCTTGGAATTGCTTCTCCCTAATATTTCTATCATGCCATATCTTTCTTTGAAGTTGAACTACCTCTTTATGGAGAAGGGCTTGCAATTTGTATTCATACAATCCATTGAGCTGAAGTAATCTCTCCTTCTGTGCATGACTGAGGTCTAGGTCTAGCTGAGCTTCCATCACTAGGGTATTGAATTAAAACTCTATTGATAGCAAAGCCTTCTTCCCATAGACCAGTTCATAGGGTGTGAACCCCATGGTGGTCTTCCATGTTGTGTTGTAGGCCCAAGTGGCCTCAACTAATCTGTCCACCCAGTGTTTTCTATTGTTGCTCACTACCTTGGTTAGGATTCCTTCCAATGCTCTATTAGTGACCTCCACTTTCCCATTGGCTTGTGGATGGTAAGCGGTGGAAGTCCAGTGCTTGATCTTATGATGTGTGAGCAGGTCTTCAATCAGGTTGGAAGTGAACTGGCTACCTTGATCTGTGACCAACTCTCTCGGATACCTGAACTTGTAGAATATGTTTTCCGTCAAAAACTCAGCTACTTTTTCCTCTGTCTCTACTTTGATTTCTTTTGTCTTCACCTGCTTTGTTAGGTAGTCGATGCACACAATGATGTACTGCTTCTTCTTTGAAGGGGGGTTGATAGGCCCCACAAAGTCCATGCCCCACTTCTCAAATGGCTCAAAGGTCACTTGAGGCTGCATGGGCATTTCATCCTTTGGAGTGGGTTTCCCCATCCTTTGACGCTGATCACACTGGCTTGTGTATCTCCTCACATCCTGATGAAGAGTGGGCCAGTAGTATCCTGCTTGCAATATCTTGAAGGCGGTTCTTTTTGTTGCAAAATGACCTCCATAAGGCCTATCATGACAGGTCAGGAGGATGTCAAAGACTTCCTCCTCCCTGACACATCTTCTCAAGATTTGATCTGGGCCAAGTTTGAAGAGATTGCCCCCAATCTAGGTGAAAGGGATGATTTTCCTTACTATCTTGCTCTTCTCTTTTGAGGATAGGTGTGGTGGGAACTATGCTGAAACCAAGTAGTTTGCTATATCAACGAACCATGGAGAGAGTACTGATATAGAAAATAGGTGTTCATCTGGCATTTGGTCATCCACCATTCCTTCTTCATCTGCAGGCAAATTCACTCTAGACAAAAAGTCAGCAACAACATTCTCTTTACCAGGCTTATCAATAATTGTCAAATCAAACTGTTGCAGTAAAAGCAACCATCTAATAATGAGAGAATTTACATCTGGTTTCTTCATTAAATATCTAATTGTAGCATGATCAGTGTGCACAAAGGTTTGATAGCTTGTGATATAATGTCTGAATTTTTTTAAGGAATGTACCACAGCTAGGAGTTCCTTCTCAGTCAGTGTATAGTTTAACTCTGCCTTTGACAAGTTCTTGCTTATAAAGTATGTGGCATAAGGTAAATTTTCATCAACTTGTCCTAAGGTTGCTCCTATCGCTTTGTTCGAAGCATTTGTGTGAATGTGAAATGGCTAGGCCCAGTTTCGGCCTCTGAGAATCGGGGTAGTCACTAGCTTGCTCTTGAAGCTATCTAAGGCTTCTTGACAGTTTTCTGACCATATGAACTCAACATCTTTGTCTAGGAGGCCAAACAAATGAGGGGCTATCTTGCTGAAGTCTTTAATGAATCTCCTATAATATCCAGCTAAGCCTAGGAAACTTCTGACATCTCTCACCTTTTAAGGAGGTGGGACCCTTTGGATGATGGAAATTTTGTTGGGGTCCACCTGTAGTCCTTGTTGAGATATTACATGACCTAGCACAGTCCCTTCAATCATCAAGAATTCACATTTTTCTAGACTGAGGGATAGGTTCATCTCAATACACTTATCTAAAAATTTTCCCAGCTTAGATAAATCTTCTTGAAAGTTAGAGCCATAAGTAGTAAAAACATCCATGTATATTTCTGCTGCATCATGAACCAGTTCAGAAAATATACTCAATACCACTCTTTGGAAAGTGGCTGGGGCATTGCACAAACCAAAAGGAAGGGCCCGGTATGAAAAGGTACCCCAAGGACAAGTGAAAGTGGTCTTATCTTGGTCTTTTGGGCTGATTTGAATCTAATTCTTCCCGCTAAACCCATCTAGGAAAGAGAAAAACTTTTTCCCTGCTAGACCGTATAACACTTGATCTATGAAAGGTAAAGGAAAATGGTCATTTTTAGTGGCTTTGTTCAATTCCTGATAGCCGACATAGATTCTCCACTTACCATTTTTCTTTGGCACTAGCACCAAAGGAGAGACCCATTCACTGTCAGAAATGGGATAGATGAATCCTGCATGCAACAATTTTTACAATTCTTCCTTAACAATATCCTTAAGTGCTAGATTCATCCTCCCTTGAGGCTACCTGATTGGTTTGTAATATTCCTTAATGTATATATGATGAGTACATACTAAAGGATGCACTCCCTTCATATCCTTATAACTCCAGGAGAAATCATCTAGATGTTTTCTCAGCAAGCTACATAGCTCCTCCTGGGAAGTAGATAGGGATGGATTGATTTTCAATGTTCTTTTTGGGCTGAACTCTATATTTTTGACATGGGGAGAAATAGGATCGGCCACACAGAGATCAGTTGAGGGGTTTTTTTTGGGTCTCTCTTACTATGTTTTCTAATGGTGATACACTGGGAGGTGGATTCTAAATCAAATTTTCAATCATATCATCCTCATCTTGCGGTTTTCCCCCCATGGCGATTTCTAATGTACAAAGTGGTGTAGAATAAACTTCATCCTCCTCCTCCTCCTCCAACTAGAGAGGTAGATCATGTTCTAGCAAGGGTTGGGTAGGAGGATATAGGGTTAATTGCTTGGACATGTGCCTGTTCTTTATGGTCATGTTCCCAGCTCGTCAGTTGATGTAGGCATCGGCTGTAGCCAAACAGGGTCTTCCCAGAATGAGAGGATACCCAGTGAGCTATGCCTTTGGCTAGAGAACTAAGAAATCTGCAGGGTACTCCCAAGAATCAATGGAGACCATCACATCTTCCACAATCCCCTCAGGGGTCATGGTGGAGCAGTTTGCTAGCTGCAACACCGTCGTGGTCTTCCTCAAGGAGTCTGGGAGATTAAGTTTGAGCATTGTGTCCTTTGTAATCACATTAATGGCAGCTCCCAAATCAATCAAGGTATGTGGGACCATTGTACCATTGATGGGGACATCAACTACTGGGCTTCCAGGGTCTAGATATTTTGGATAGATTATCTACCGCAACATCAAGTTAGACAGTTTTCCTATGACATTGATGGTTGGGGCATCTCTCTTGCACCTTCCTGGATGCCTAAAGCACTTCTCTTTGATCAACCTATTGTAGATAGGCACATCTTTTATGGATTGGAGAAGTGGTATCTTCACACATAAATGTTTCAATTCTCCGAAGAGTTCAGTCTCTTCTGGGGTAGGTTGGATTGTCATGGATAGTCTCTTGGGAAAGGGTGGATTTGCTTTAGGTTCGCTTTCCTCTTTATCTTCCTCAACCTCCTTGAGTGGAGGTTGGCTATCTGGGAGAACTTTCTCCAATCGCAAGTTGATTTCTTAAATCTCCACAGCATAAGTTGTGCATGATGGTTCCCCACTATGTAGTTGTTGAGACTGTCTATTGTTCGGGTTTGGATTTGGCTGGGCAGGCATTTGGGGTTGCCTTGGTGGAACATAAGGTAATGGTTGTGGTTGGGAAAGTGGTGGAGGAAAAAGAGCAAGAAGAGAGTTGTATTGGGGCCTCCACCCCTCATGAGGTGCATTCCACTGAGGTTGCGACTGAGATAGGGTTGAAATGAATGAGTGGCTGGTTGGGCATGATATTGAGATGTGAAGGACCAAGGAGGTGGTGTGGACTAGGAAGGATGAGCATGGGGGCCCCAAGAAGGTACGAAGGGGACTTTTTGGGGTTGTAGTATGCTTGAGATGTCCCTTGCATCCCCTGCTAGTATGGTCTAGGTCCATGCGACCTCCTTTGGTTTATGTAATAGATCTATTTAGTGACTCTTTCAGCCCCTTGGTATACAACTTTAAGTCTAGGCAAGGAAGGGCACTTGTCGATAGATTTATTTTCTTCACAGATTGAACAAACCTATATAGAGTTCAATGTGCATTCATTCCTAAGATGCCTCCTGGTGCATCTAGGGCAAAAAATGGCCAAAGCCCTCTCTGCTTCCTCTTGTTTTCTTTTGATATGTAAGTTATCTATTTGCATGGCAAGAGTCTGCATGATCTCACTCTTGAAGTTTTCCATCATGCTTCAAATTTCCCCTTTAATGGATGAATTGGAAGAAGAGGTACTGGCTATAGGTTAACTCCCCCTACCTTTCTTTATAGTTTCTCTAGAATGGTTTCTAAAAACAATCTTTATATCCTCATAGGATAGTTGGTAGATGTCTCCTCCAGGTAGTAGATGGAGGGTGTCTACAAGGTCTTCCCAAATTCCCCTGAGTAGGACCAACTTCAGAGACTCGAGGTCAAGTGTACTCCCAACCCTTTTGTAATTGAGCTCTAATCTCTCTTCATATTATTCCAGGGACTCCTCATTTCCCATGGTCATTCGAAAGATTTCTTCTTTAGCATCTTTTGACCTACAATAGTCTTGATACTTGTGGTTAAAAGCTTGCTACATATGAGCCCAAGTTGTGATATTATTGCTAGGGAATCCCATGAACCAGCACAGTGCTACATCCTTGAGAGTAGAAGGGAACAGTTTCAACTTTTGCTCGTCTTCTGCATAGTCATAAGTTCAACAAATGACAACAAACTCAAACAAGAAGGTGTCAGGATCTTCTGTAGTCAAACCATGGAAGTGAGGTATTGCTGAAGGGATTATATTCTTCATTTTGGTGTCCTCATTGGTCTCCCAAATGGGAAATGTACTCTATATTCTCTCTCTATTCCCCCTAGCATTTATGTTTTTAGCCATTGGCTCTAGAGGAATGGTTTCTTCTTCTTCTTCCCCTATAGGTTCTTCAAATATGTCTAGTTGTTCACCCAGGGGTTCTTCTTGATTGCAGCCATTGAGGAAGAGAGAAGGTTGGCTGTGTGAAGTAGTGGGGGTGTTGGGCAAAAATTTTCTTGAGTTATCTCTATTCCTATGAGGCATGAAAGGAAATCTTTTTGGTTGGTTTTTTTTTCCCCACATTGATAGTACCTGCAGAAACTAAAATTGTGATTGAACTAAACAAATTGCAACTAGCTAAAATGAACTTGCTAAATGGAAATTTGCAGAATTGAAAAGGAAAGCAAGGAAATGCAAACCTGAAAGAAAAGAAATGAATAGTCTACTTTTTCCGAAATGAAATTTGTAGAATTGAAAAGGAAAGCAAAGAAATGCAGAACTTGAAAGAGAAGAAATGACTAGTCTACTTTTGCCGAAATAAACTATTAGCAGAATGTTGCAATAGGAAATAGAAGAAAGCTATAATCACATAATACTTTGATGCTTCCCTAGCAATGGCGCCAAAAAGTGGTGAGCGCCAGTATTGCAGCAAGAATGCTGCAACTCCGGGGCTGCCAACTTTACTTTTATCAACTCGGTAGTTCTTAAGAAACTTGGAAGTGTCGGTGCTGTATGCATAAGCACTAGTGCTTACTGTAGGTTGTCACTTGGTTAGCTGATGCAAGATCACCAAGAGCTCAAGGCAACTTCTATAGATTCCAGAAGAAGCTCTATGTGTGATGAAAGAAAGAAAGATTACTCTACAGAAGCTATTCTAATTACAGAAAGGAAAAAGACTGGAATGTAAAGCAAGACCTAGTAAACCCTAATTAACAAGCTAATTCTACTTTTGCCAAAAACACGATGAAAACCATGAAATCAATGCCGGTACCTACTCAAGGAAGTAAACAATATCTAACCATGATATTTCTAGAAGTAAATGAGCAAAAAAAATATTTTGGGATTTTTATGTGTTTGTATGTGAATTTCACATGCATCTAATTTATTGTGTATGAGTGTGGCAGCGAACAGGTGGCATTGAAGGGTGGTTTTGGAGCTTGGGAGGATGAAGGATGGTGTGGATGGTTCCTAGGAGGTCTTAGGGAGGCTTTTCCCAAACTCAACCTTCAAAAGAAATCCTACAAGAAAAACTACATGAGGACACAGGAAATCTACTGGAGGAAAAGAGGGAAACTACAAGAGACCTATAGGAGGAGGCCGAGAGAAATTTCAGCTATTTTGAGGGTGTGAGAGTGGGTGAAAAGGGTGGATGAAGGTTGGAATGAGGTGTTAGGGTGCATAAGGTCTACCATGAATAACCAAGATAGAGAAAGATGATTGGATTTTCTCAAGGAGAGAGGAAGAAGTTCTATGAAAGATGGAGGAATCTAGGGAAGAATTGAGGAGAAGTTTGGGAGACCTATAGGGCATGGATCAAATGGAGGGTGTGGTTGCTGACAATCTGGCCTACTGCTAGAAGAGATCTACTGCATAGAAGCTGACAATCAGCGAAGAAGATCAAGAAAGCAATGAAATGAGTACATCTAGAAAAACAGAGTTTTGCATAAAATGATCTAAGCTATGATCTATGAAAGGAAATGCTGAGAAATGATGTAGGAAAAGAAAGCATGAAAGGGGACTATTGCAAATCAGGAAATGAACATGATGAAGGAGATCTGAAGCAAAGCAAAACTAGACTATTAACCTACTAAAGTGCTGCAAACACTAGAAGTCCTACGAATGAGGAAAATTTGTTTTTTTCTGGCAGCAAGAGAGTCTTTGCCTCAAATCATGGCCCCAGAGGGAGGAAGAGAGGCCAAGGCACTATTGCTAGAATTTTGAATCTTTTTTGGTCACTGCTTAACCTGCTACAGAAAGCACAAATGGAAGAAAACTACTAAATCTTCAAAAGCAACCTATTCTTAACCATAAAAGAAATATGTCTAATAGCAAACTAATCTACAACTAAAGTAAAGCATACAAATACAATTGAAGAGAATCTTGGATACTTGGATTGGGCCCTAACCCAAGAGCTTTAGCCCTCTGAGGTAACTCAGTGCTAGCTCAAAAAGGATTCCATCTTTATTATCGAAAAAATAACAAGATTACATAAAATTGTCACACAAAACAATAAGCTTGAAATTTGAGCAGCGTTGACAGAAGAAAAAATATGATTCTAGTGAGGCCCTAGGCCTCTCTACTTATACATCTGAATCTACCAATAGCTTCCTTAAAATCAGGGAGGCTTGGATCCCAAAACTCGAGATAACTATCAGTCATCCTCCACTTGCTCGGCTGCCTTCTAGTGCATGATTCGGCTGCTTGTACTCTGAGCTGAATGAAGGGGAATTTGAAGTGAGGAGTAATAAATGAGGGAGATTCCCTCCTATAAGTCCTCTCCTCTATCTACTTCGAGTTGTTGCTACCATTTGACCACTGGATCCTTGAATTTGACCTTGAAATCCATCAATAATCTGCAATAAATATATGTTAGACCATATGGCATCATAACTAACTCAAATCACTCTATAAACATAAATATAATCAGAAAATCATACAATAAGCTAAGAGAATGGTTGATTTGACTAGGTTAGGAGGTAAAATGAGCCCATATAATTACCCATTTATGAGTCTCATCAGTCGTCTTCATGATTTGCCTCCTAAAAAAGGTGGACTTGTCACTCCCACATGGAGAGTGCCTTTTGGTTCCCAATAATTAGATCAACACATAGTTTTGGATTCTATATCATGTCCTTCTAGTAGTGACTTGATTTCTATCAAATCTTTGGTAGATGATTTTGCCACTCCTGCCAATCCACCTTTGAAGGATCCACTAGGACCTGAGTTATTGTGGTTGAATCCTAATGGTTTGACATCGATATATAATTTTGTATCCATGTCAATCGTTTATCCTATGTCAAAGTGTGATTCATCTTTACTGTCTACATCGATACCATTCCTACTCCATTGTCCACACCTCTTACATCTTCGAGGGGCATCTTACTAGTCTCATCTATGACTACCACATGTTTCCATAATGTCTCCATGCCCACCTCATATATGTGAGCTATGGGTCCCAACCCTGGTCAACCTATAGGATTAGGAGTCTTTAACCCCCACTTTGTTCAACCAACAATTCTTGTTCCTTCATCTGGTGTGATCACTTCCAAAATTTTTTGGGGGGGGTCACCAATTGTTCCTTTTCAAGATGGGGGAAATATCCTTCTAACATATATCACTTGCTTGGTATAGTTCATGTTTGGAGGGACGCTACCTACCAGTACTTTTTTTGTAGGCCTATTTTACATGGGCGAGATCCTCGTTGCTAGTGTCGTCACCAATCCTGGTTACTCTCCTTAAGTCAGTACTACAACAACAGTGATGGGCCTCTAAATTGGACATAAATTAAGGCCCATGCCTCTAAATTAAACATAAATTAATGCCCATTTAACCATCCTTTAACATATTAAACCTCTCTTTTTGCATTAGATAATGTATTTTAAATTTGGTATGCTCATTAAGAAGGTTTATGAATAATTTCATATTTCTGCCTAACATTATTTATTTTTGTGGAATATTATGAGAATATTGGGCAGATTATGGAGATTTGGAGGGGGAGATAATTTAGGGACTTGCTCCCTACTACAGGAGGATCAATATTAAATAATAAATCAACAATATATTATGCAGTTATGGCATAGATTTTGGAACTCCAATGATTGATAAAATTTAGGAATGTGTTCCCTGCCATTCAATACATATTCCTAGTATTGGGAACCAGATCCTCTAATCAAGGGATTTTGGTGGGTAAATCTTCCTCCTTTCATGGGGAATGATTCCTAATCATTTTTTATAAGTACCAAGTTGAATTTTCCTACAGAGATATATTTTTATTAGTCTTCTTGTGGGGAGAACTTGTGTTTTTGCAGCTCGACTGTATTTTCTTGCAGGGATGTAATTATATTGATAAAAATAATGAAGATTGGTGTCATTTTTAGCTTAAAAATATTGTTATCCTCCATAGGTCTATGAGTTTCCTTGCGCTTGGCCATCCGAGGAGCCTTAGAGCCCTTTTGTATCATTTTCTTTTCCTATTTTTCACTTCTTATTCACATGCATCTCTTGTTCTTATTTCTTTCCATTTCTTCATTTAGTATTAATGATTTCTTGTTGTAGGATTGGGTTAAATGGTTGATATAAGTTATTTTGAAGGATCAAAACCATAATTTCATCATTGGAAAAGCTTTGGAAGGTCATAGTAATCATTGAGCTACTTGGATTAGTCTTCTTATTCCCAAATCTAGATTTATGGAACTCATTTTTAGCAAAGGAGAGTAAATTTGTGTTATTTTTCAGAGCATTCTAACGAGCTTCAATCGAATGGGTTCCAATTGAATTAGATTAAAAAAAACATTATATTTAATAAAAAAGTTTACCCCATTGCATTTTCACTTGATTAGGTTTGATATTTGATAGATTTACTAGCTCACTAGTTCTCGAATTTTGGACTTTTAGACTAAGTAATTTTTCGTTATTTAATAAATATTATCCATGTATAAATGAATTTGTGGATAGATGCAAAAAATAATGTGCGTTTTGGAGGAGATTCCACATTGAAGGGATACCTCATCTCCTTCACCTCATCCAAGCCTCATGAACCCATCTCGCCAAAGCAAAAATTTCCATTTCCATTGAGTAAATATACCCATCTTTAAGCCCTTGCTTGAGTTCTGGGTAGTGTCCACCACCTCCATGCCTTATTCTTCCATTATCCTCCTTTCGCAAGCTCCATTCCATCTTCTCGGCCACTTCCTAAGCTTTTTACCTTCCTTTTGTAATAAAACAGGGAATCTTGTAGACATCCTGTAGGAACAAGTACTTCATGCAGCCATCCTGTACGAAAACCTGTAGTGGCCTGTTTTGAGCTTGAATTGAGAAAAATCATCACTAGAAGCCAGGATTAAGCTCCTACTTTCCCTCCAAGCCATATGAAACATTGTACTCTTTTTCCTCCACACCTATCTCACTTGCCAAAGAACCAAGAAAGATTAGAATTTACATTTTTCAACCAAAAAGATAAAAAGGAAAAAGTTATTTTATATTTATTCATGCACATGGCAATTAGCACTCTCTAGATGAGATTCCATGCTTAGTTTAAATCATCACGTGTGATAAATAGGGTTAAGTTAGGTTTCTTTTACATTTAGTTCATGATCTTTATGTAATTAGAATATGTTTCTTTCCTTGTACTTTTACTTCTTGCAATAGGTTTGGTTTTCCATTCCAGTTAATTTTCTGCAATTAGTTTAGACTTTGATTTTAGTACATGCACTACATTACATCATGACAGCAGATGAAAGACACATTGTATACTACACATATAGTCTCGATACCTCTTAAGTTTGTACGAAGCCTGGATTGATAATTAAAAATCGGTAGCCTTAGGAGTTCTAGCATTCTTGTTGCAATATCGAGGCTCATCACATTTTGGCACCGTTGCTGGGGAGGTGCTAATGTATGCATTATTTTCTTACCTAGTTGATTCATTTCGTTTTACTTTTTGAAAAAAAAAAATTTGCATTAGGCATATTTCATTTCAAGAATAGAAAAATGCATTGCATTAGTGTTTCCATTCAATCATAAAAACAAAAACAAAAAAATCTCCAACACCAACCGACCCCCCCATTTGATCATGTGGTGCAATAAGAGCCACATCAACATCCACTTTTGTAGGAAGAACAAGAAGACATGGCAAAGAAGGTAGAAGAAATGGATGGATATAATGACAATGAGGAGGATCCTTTCAGATTTCCCATTCAAGATATGATGGTAGTGTGCACATGAAGAACATCCCTCCAGCTTTTCTTCCAAAATTTCATTGTCTAAGGTCGGAGGATCCGGAAACCTTTCTCTTTGAATTTGAAATTATTTGTATGTCTTATGGTAACCTATTAAACACTAAAAAAATGAGATTTTTTCTGGAAACATCAAAGGATATAGCTCTTAAATGGTTCATGAGTTTAGAGACTAATTCAATAAGATCATGGAGTAAGATACAAAAGATATTTGTAGGAAAGTATAAAGATCATGATATTAAAGAAGAAATATTTAGAATGAATAAAAATGAAGATGAGAGTCTAGAGGATCTAATATAGATGTTCATGTATAATGTTAAGAGGGAAAAACTACATCATTTAGGATCCGACACACTAAAAACCCTCTTACTTAGAACAATTAGGGATGATTGGATTGATCTCCTTGATCTCATGAGTAGAGGTGTTGTATACCAATTATCATTTGAAGAAATTTGTGAAACATGCAAACATGAATCAAGAGGAAGGGCAAGAATAGGTAAATCAACGTCAAGATCAGCAAGTCAAGCTAAAATTAGAAATTAGTTTGATGATTTTAAAACAGAAATTCTTAGCAATCTAACCAAAAAGGGAGAAATTTTCAGAATGCAAGATGACAAAAAAGAAGATGTTGATATTTGTGTTGTCCATGTAGAATCACATGACGTTAAACATTGTCCATCATTACCAAGGTTTAAGTAAGTTCACCAAGAGGAAAATGGAGCAAGTCAATTGCCAATGAAGCTATGTTATCTAGCTCCAAGAGGAACATGGAAACCTATTCAACCTAGTATGATGCAAAAACCTAATTCACAATTTCAAGCTTATGCACAGCCATCTCAAAGTAATTGGAAAACACCCTTTTCTTGGCAAAATTAGCCATCTCAACCCTAAAACCAATCTTGGCAAGAAGGTTGGCAAGGAACTTATGGGAGCCATCCACAATATCCTCAATATTTTCCTCAATATCCTCCATACCCAACTACATGTTATACCTACCATCCACCTCCACCACAACCACAACCCCAATCACATCCATCTCAAATATCCACTCCCACTCAACTACCTGTACCACCATTTCTAAACCCACACAATGAAGTAGCTTTGCCCAATTACAATGCTGAGGTACAACACTTCCAAACATCTCCTTTCAATCTAATGGTATTCATCTCATATCAGGAAGAATATTCAAAAAAGAGATTTATCTTGATGCCATTGAACAATGACATGCAGAAAAAGAAGATTCAAAGGAGAAGGTCGAAGAATCATAGGCTACACTTGATGAAGATTAGACAAAAAAAATTAGAGATTGAGAAAGCTCCCTCATGGTTACCATCAAATCCTCCATGTATTCAAGAGAACAATCAACAAAAAGAGGAAGATTTAAAGGTCATGGTGGAAGAAGACATGAAGAATGATCTATATAAGAAATCAAATGAAGGACATGAAAGTTATATTAAGATTTGGTTCTAAATAGTCACTAAGTTGCAACAACACTATCTTCATCAAAGTCAAATCATTTGGTCTCTGAAATCCAGGTACATGTCAAATCATATATTTCAATCCTACACATCATTTTTTCTATCATCTTGATGTGCACATGGCTTCATTGGAAGTATTCTTATACTTGAAAGTGGTTTTGTTATTCAAGTATAGTAGGGTAAAAAATAAAAATAAATAAAAAATAAGAGAAAAAAACAAAATCTTAGGTGAAAACCTCCTTTAAGACACCTAAGATTGACTCATTGATTGAAATTCTCCATGAGGCTATCAATGGGTTGGAAAAAAGGAAAAATATCCTAGGTGAAAACCTCCTTTGAGGCGCCTATGCAGACCTACTAGTTGAAAACCTCCTTGAGGCGGCTAGTAGGTTGTTGTGCTATACAACAACCCCCCATTTCATAAGAACCTTTACACAAGATCTTATTATGAAATGGGTCCCTTTTAAAATAAACTTACTTAGATGTGTGAACAAAATGGTATTTACCTCATCACAAGAAAAATCCTTATTAAAAGGCCCTATGTAAATGAATATTTTTGTAAAGCCTTTTAAATAAAAACAAAGTGTTCCTTTAAAAAATATTATAAGCCATTCTATGTTGTGATAAAGCGATCAATGATTGCATATCGCAATAACAAAGGAAACACACACAAAAGAGAAACCTCACCCAATTATTTGATCCGAAAAGGTAATCGCAATTGGCAATCCGAGAAAACAAATACCACAGGTACATAAAACAAAACCCCTCAACTCCTCCGATCCAATAAGGAAATCACAATCAGAAAATTGGCCATGTCAATGATAAAGAGACATATGAAAAGGCCTAATCAAAACTTCCAATGTGATAAAGTAAATTGCAATCGAAAATCGGCAGAGTCACATGACAAAGGGATAAAGCTCAAGCCAAACCCTGACTGCAATCTATTAATTGGGCATGCATCTCGAAAGGTAACTATACATTAAAATAGTTTGCATGCATTATATTGTATCACCTTTCGGTAATTAGATATATTTATAGAAAGTGCTAAATCCCTTCCTTTTGACACTCACCATTGCCGATTTACGATTTATCACCGATCACCGATCAATGTAATATAAAGCACGCTTGAAATAATCATTCGGTATATGAGCGGCGAGATGGGCATTTATGATATTATTTACCACAATTGATAGTTCAGACGGCCATTTAATATTACAGTTAAGGGTAGATCCTTTAAAAGATTTTATCTGTGGTAATCCTTAACTATATTTTATTTACCATATGCCAATCAACATAATTCTATTCAATATCATATTGGCTTATAGTACCACTATCCCTGCATTACGATTTGCAACTGTTTGTGCAAAGTTCATCAGAAACCAGAAATCTAGAGAAAATGGGGAAAAAATCAAAGAAGTCGATAGCCACTTCCACAGCAAAAGAACTAGAACCAAGCAAGAAAGGATTATCTCAGATACGACATGTCTTGGTCTAGGAAATACAAGCTAGGAAAGTATTTATAATCTGATAGAAGCAGAGGAACCCGAAGAATTATTAGAGGAAGCCACAACCGATTTAACTAACAAGTCAGAATGAACTCTTAAAGAATTGACATGTTCTTATCTCCACAAGATAGCAGCGTGAGCTAAAATCTTGCCATATACTGATGTGGTGAGATCGGTGGTAGAGAAAATTATATTCTCAGATAGAACATTTTTCACAGCTGATGGGAGGATATTCGGCTCATTCTAGCATGAAGATCTCAGGAAAATGTACCATTTACCTCAACTTGAGAAGAAATACAACAAAATGTTCCTAGAAGCATTTGCGAAGGAAAACGACTCAGAGTCGGCACCAGTAAAGCAATGGAGGAATTTTTTGGAAAAACACAAGCACGAGTTATCCGGTAAGTACTCTGTTGACTCGTTGGCTTCCCCTTATTGCTATGTTGGAGCTATGATGTGTAGGATGTGGGGAATACATGATTCTGCCAAATTCACCACAGAAATGGCCCCCCTAATGGAAGCTGCAATCAATGGTTATGTGATGGATTGGGCAAATATTTTATCTGATAAACTATCCATAGTGATTCTAGAGTACAAAACAAATACACATAAAACTTCCAGGACCATTCCCCCTTTTTATTACAGTGCTTATATTATGGATACTATTTGCTTTAATTCTGAATATCCCATACTCGGATGGAAATGGACTGCCCAGGATACGAACCCAATTCATATCTATCATAAGCAATTGTGGAAGGCACACTACAAAAATCATTTTCCTATGATTTGCAATGGTTTTATTTTGCCTGTATATTACTCTATTTTTAAGAAACCTGCCCCCAGGATTTCCCAGGAAGTAGAAATTGACTTGATTGCAGTAGGTAGTTGGTTCAGGGAGGAAACATTTACCTATATAAGGCTTTTTGGTAGCCTCACTAAACCCCATGTTCTCCCCCTTTATGTACCTGATAAATTGTTAGCTTGGTAATTGGCTTATCAAATAACAATACAAGGGACATCCAAAACCCTTAGGGATTCAAAGAAACACATGTGGCCGATCTTTCCCTTATGATGTGGCATTTTCACTTTACATGAATACAAGCATGCTGAGAAAGAGGCAAAAAATATTCAAATGCTAAATCTTGCTACAATTCCTAATAGGCAATATGATCCAAGACAAGTTGCTTATAACGTCACATCTCAAGCCAAACTTGTTAAATTTGATCATGAAGCGGATGTCTTCGATGATTTGTTTGCCTCAGCTAAATCATTATTTCAAGTTAAAGGATTGGCCAGGATCAAGTATGAAGATGAAGGGTTAGAAAAGTTTAATAGGCTTAGAGTCTAGAGGTTGCAAACTTTTCCTTTAGACCTATTAGCCACAACCCCTACAGTTCAGCCATCCAGTCAAACTGAACAAAAGGCCACTGATAAGACTCCTGTAGTGGAAAAGATCTCCGAGAAAAAAAAAATGCCAAAGCAGGAATAGGAACAGGGAAAAGGCAGTGAACACATTGATTCAACCATTCATATTGATCTCAGACTACTCAAAGAATGGCAACAGTTCAACTCAATCATAAGCAATACTCAGAGCCTACAGGTATTTAACACACATGAAGTGACAATTGGTGAGAAGACAACAACTAATATGGTTCCAACTGAAGGAACTAGCAGCCCACCCATGACTCAAAAGGATGTAGAGATGATTCTAGAGAACCCATCCAATGAAATCATTCTACATGTAGAAGAAATACCACCCTTGGATGTTTTCTACAACCCTAAGCATAGGGCTGTAATAAAGAGACAAAGGAAAAAGAGAAAACTTGATCAATCTTCTCTTTTGCCTGCATAGATGGAAATAACTAATGTGGTATGGAGAGAGGAAGTCAACCCATCTGAAGATCTTACTAAACTCTCTCAGTATGTCGAAGCATACATAGCAGCTACTATGGACAAGGCATTGGAAGTCAGCAATTGCTTAAAGAAAAGGATCAAGCAATTGTTTCACTGGAGACACAGTGCCATGAGAAACAGCAAAGGATAGAGCAGTTAGAGTAGCAGTTAGCAGCATAGAAGTAGTCAAACAACCAACTAAATGAGAAATTTCTCAAAGAGAAATAGAGGATAGATCAACATGCAGTTCAGAAGCAAAAGGAACTACCTCAAGCATTGAACAAGTTGAAGTCAATGAATGAACAGTTGAGCAAATCAAGAGATGAACATATTGCTAAAATGTCACTCCAAATAGAAAGGTTCAAAGGATTTCCTCAAGTGGAAGAATTCAAAACAGAGGCTCTCCAAATTACTAAAGCACTATCTAATTAGTTGAGCTTATTATGTAATAATATTTCTCTTGTTCCTCCCTTATGTGAAATTTCCTCGTCTATGATTGATAAGTCGGTTGATGCAAGACAGAAGTTGGAGCAAGTAGATGAAACATTAATAGAGTTTCTCTCTTGGCAAGAAACCTAGGAAGGACAAGCTGCAAATCTCCCCCAAATTATGGAATCACACAAGGAAATTCTATTCCTTGAGTGGCAATCTCAACTGATGAAATCAGAAAGGGCAACATCGAGACGTAGATCGGTGACTAGTAGTCTGGTTGAATTGATTAATGATACTCTTTATTTGTCAAACTTAATTTCATAATGTTCTCCAGGAAAACTACCATCGGTGAAAGAATTGGAGCAGACATGGAGATAGGAGCTGGAAAAGAGGGAAGGATTGATCGCGGGCATTCAAACTTTAACATGGGAAACCTTTTGGTTCTTCCTTCTTAAACCATATAGTCAAAGGACAACGATGAAATGCCTTACTGATGCAATCGGTTACATGATTCCTGAGATAGCTAATGCCACATATACTGCCCAGTTACATTTGCGCATGAGTCCCTCCAGAACTGCAACCGATGCTCGCCATATGCCAGCTCAAGCCAAAAGATAGTTAGCCTAAACAATGAACTAATCTGACCAACTGCAAGCATGCCTATTTCGGGGATATTTTCATATATTTGTGATTTGGTTGTATCAGCACAGAACATTTTTATTTAATAGTTTTTTAGTTTAGATAATATTTATAGACCCTTTCATGTTTTTAGAAAGGGTCCTCAACTTTTGTATTAAGACTTGGAATGAGAGTTGCACTACTGTGCTTCCGATATAAATTTTTTTATAAACACTGGACCTGAATTTTGAGTTTTAATGAAGAGTACTTTTATATGATATGCACTATTTCTTTTTTGTAAAAGTATTTCCAAGTTGAAAGGCAAAATCTGAATGCGATTGATATCAGAGGGGATTCAAATTACATATGGTACTACTATCTATGTCTTTGCTTCATTCTTTTATATGAATCAACGTTTATTATTTTTGCTATCATTGACATATGTATGTGCTTTCACAACAGTTTTTTGGCTTATCACTATTGAATGTCTAAGGGTTGTTATTTTTAATTCATATTTATGTCAATGGTATATAAAAATAGAGTAATAATGTTTTAATTATTACTTTGTTCAACTACTTGAACACAGTAATTATCATATGAATGAATATTTTTATTTATGAGTAGAGTCATCTATATGCCTACTTGTTAATAAGAATCATCAAGAATTACACTAAAGAGAGAGATTTCTTAGGATATATTAGTTATTTATATTGTTGCACTTTTAGAATAAATCATCCATGATTCCCATTAGAAATTAGAAAACCAATCACTTATCCATATCATTTACAAAATCATTGGGAAACTGGTCCCATTATATCTAGTCGGAGCCACCACACCAAACGGAAAAGGGGTTGCCTTTAAGGTTTGGACCGGGTGTTTTTTCCTAATGTCGATGCAACGATTTTCGAGGCATCCACCTCCATACCCAACTCCATGTTATACCTACTATCCACCTCCACCACAACCATGACCCCAATCACATCCATCTCAAATATCCACTCCCACTCAACTACTTGTACCACCATTTCCAAACCCACACAACGAAGTAGCTCAGCCCAATTACAATGTTGTGGTACAACACTTCGAAACATCTCCTTTCGATCTCAATGGCATTCATCTCATATTAGGAAGAATATTCAAAAAAGAGATTCACTTGATTCCATTGAACAATAACATGTAGAAAAAGAAGATTCAAAGGAGAAGATTGAAGAATCATGGGCTGCACTTAATGAAGATCAGACAAAAACATCAGAGATTGAGAAAGCTCCCTCATGGTTACCATCAAATTGTCCATGTATTCAAGAGAACAACCAGAAAGAAGAGGAATATTTAAAGGTCATGGTGGAAGAATACATGAAGAATGATCTATATAAGAAATGAAATGAAGGGCATGAAAGTTATATTAAGGTTTGGTTCTAAATAGTCACTAAGTTGCAGCAACACTCTCTTCATCAAAGTCAAATCATTTGGTCTCTGAAATCCAGGTACATGTCAAATCATATATTGCAATCCTACACATCATTTTTTCTGTCATCTTGAAGTGCACATGGCTTCATTGGAAGTATTCTTATACTTGAAAGTGATTTTCTTATTCAAGTAGAGTAGGGTAAAAAAAAAAAAAAATGAAAAATAAGAGAAAAAAACAAAATCTTATGTGAAAACCTCCTTTAAGGCTCCTAATATTGACTCATTGATTGAAAACCTCCATGAGGCTATCAATGGGTTGGAAAAAAGGAAA
This sequence comes from Pinus taeda, assembly GCA_000404065.3. Classification (NCBI taxonomy): domain Eukaryota; kingdom Viridiplantae; phylum Streptophyta; class Pinopsida; order Pinales; family Pinaceae; genus Pinus; species Pinus taeda. Next base: position 132,780 of record APFE031687070.1, on the reverse strand, counting down.
AAGATCCTAGGTGGAAACCTCCTTTAAGGCTCCTAGGTAGACCTACTAGTTGAAAACCTCCTTGAGGTAGCTAGTAGGCCTAGAAGAAAAAAAAAGGAAAAAAATAAAAAAACTTTTCTCCATGTATCTCTGTGATGAATGTAGGTGCTCTCCAACATCTACAAGAAACAAAAACAAGTTGGCACCAAAGAAAAAAAATAGGTCAAACCTAGTCAAAAGAAGTCAAATTTTGACTTTCTCCTCTTTTTCTCAAATGCTCCAATAGGACCAAGGCCATGCCAATCCATCACCCTCATATATTTCCACCATCCACTCATAATTCCTAAGCCACTCATTTTCCTTGTTGTCCCAAAATACTACAAGAAGGCTTTGTTTTACTATAGGAAACAAAAATACATAGAGTAGAAATTTAGTTTTTCCATATCTTGGAAACCATGCATCCATTTGCCAAACTATTTCAAGGGAAGATGCATATGGAGGATGGTAACATGCTCAAGAAATTTCAGCAAATTCCAATGCACAATTTTGGAGAAATCGGCCTCCATCACCTACAAACAATTTTTAATTTTCTCGATATTCGTGCATCCATTTAAAAAAAAAATCACAGGGAGATGCATATGGATGGTGGTAGCATGCCCAAGTAATTTTAGAAAAATCTAGTGCATGATTTCCAATAAATCGGCCTCCATCTCCTTCAGCCATTTTTTGTTTTTCTCGAGACACTTGCATCCATTGTCCAACATTTTTTTATGGGGAGGTGCATAATGATGATGTCAACATGCTCAGAAAGGTTCAGGTCAATCCATTCTACTGTTTGGGAGATATGGACAAAACAAGTTTGCTATAAGAAGTTGTCATAAATTACTACATGATCTCTGTAGGAAATTTTGGATTACTATAGGATCTCTACCAGAAGGCCGATAAGAAGCTACAAGAGGCAATATGATGGAGAAATGAGTCAGAAGGTCAGGTATTCTTTAGGGAAGGTTGATATAGGTCCCCCAACACCTGCACATCAACAAGAAGACAACCCATCAGCAAAATAAGATCAACAAAAAGGAGAAAGGTAGTCAAGAAGATTTACCTGAGTCATGAGCAACACAACAACATCAACTTAGAAGAAACATGCATGTCTCTCCAAAAACCATCAGGTAGGTAAAGCTATGCAATATTCTTGACCTCTTCTCCTGGGCATATTATAGTTAGAAATTTGTTGTCAACGCATGAAAGATGAGGTTTATAAGCTAAGGATGGGTCAACATTCTCAACCACCCTCAACTAGTTAATTGCATCTCACTCCTTCACTCATACAATGTTGAAAAGTCAAAATTATGAAAGGTGATGATTTCAAGGAATGAGGACAATAGTTAAAAGAATAAATTCTTGCAAAGGCCAAGTCAGCACAGCACTCCAAGCCCTCCATCCACTTCATATTCACTATCTATCCATCATTCATCCATCCCATTACATAATTTGAAGAACAAACCTTACACTCTGTCTCACCCTAAAAATTTCTTGAAAAAAACAAACAAAGCATCCTCTCCATTTTCAAAATTTTGCATCATTTCTCATCACTCCCATATAGTTACAAGGCTCTGAAGGAAGAAGGAATGATTGTTACAGGAAGGCAGAATGCTGCTACAAGGAGGAAGAAAGGAACAAATTGTGCTAAAAACAAAAAAAAGGCAGTGCCTAAGAGAGACGTAACCAAAATAAAAAACTCCAAGTCCATTATGAAATCATCCAGGCCAGAAAAGAAAAGAAGAAGGCAAGCTAATGGTCTCAAGAAACAATGATTTTTCTTTGCACAAATATATTTTTGGGCTTGTCCTTGTAGAAATTACAACCAAGATTCTTAGGAGAAAAGATTGAGGAATGCACAAAAGGGAGGCCACCAAGGGACATGAATGAGGCACAATGAGGTCATTAAGTTGCTTAGAGGATGAGAAACACTTTCAGCAGGGGGGTATGATGGGCCTCTAAATTAGACATAAATTGAGGCCCATGTGTCTAAACTAAACATAAATTAAGGCCCATATAACCATCCTTTAGCATATTGAACCTCTCTTTTTGCATTAGATAATGTATTTTTAACTTTAATATGTTCATTCTGAAGGTTTATGAATAATTGCATATTTGTGTGTAATATTATTTATTTTTTCGGAATATTATGAGAATATTGGGAAGATTTTCAAGATTTGGAAGAGAAGATAATTTAGGGACTTTCTCCCTACTATAGGAGGATCAATATTAAATAATAAATCAACAAGATATTATGGAATTATGGCACAAATTGTGGAACTCCAATGATTGAGAAAATCTAGGAATGTGTTCCCTACCATTTAATACATATTCCTAGTATTGGGAACCAAATCCTCTAATCAAGGGATATTGGTGGGGAAAGTTTCCTCCTTTCATGGGGAATGATTCCGAATCATTTTGTATAAATACCAAGTCGAATTTGCCTATAGGGATAGATTTTTATTAGTCTTCTTGTGGAGAGAACTCGTATTTTTGCAGCTCCATTGTATTTTCTTGCAGGGATGTAATTATATTGATGAAAATATTGAAGATTGGTATCATGTTCAGCTTCTAAATATTTTTCTCCTCCATAGGTCTATGAGTTTCCTTGGGCTTGTCCATCCCAGGATTCTTAGAGTCCTTTTGTATCATTTTCTTTTCTTCTTTTCACTTCTTATTCACATGCATCTCTTTTTCTTATTTCTTTCCATTTCTTCATTTAATATTAATGATTTCTTGTTGTAGGATTGGATTAAATGGTTGATGTAAGTTCTTTTGAAGGAACAAAAATATCATTTCATCATTGGAAAATATTTGGAAGTTCATAGTAATCATTGAGCTACTCGTATTAGTCTTCTTATTCCCAAATCTAGATTTCTCGAACTCCTTTTTAACAAAGAACAATAAATTTCTTCTATTTTTAAGAGCATGCTAACTAGCTTCAATCGAGTTGGTTCCACTTGCATTAGATAAAAAAACATTCTATTGATAAAAAAATTACCCCATTGTATTTTCACTTGATTAGGTTAGGCATTTGATAGATTTACTAGCTTACTAGTTCTCGAATTTCTGATTTTTTAGACTAAGTAATTTTTCGTTATTTAATAAATCTTTCCCATGTATAGATGAATTTGTAGATAGATGTAGACAATAATGTGTGTTGTTTCATGATATTATACATTTCAGGGAGACCTCATCTCATTTGCCTCATCCAAGCCTCATCAACCCATGTCGCCAAAGCAAAAATTACCATTTCCATTGAGCAAATATACTCATCTTGAAGCCCTTGCTTGAGTTCTGGGTAGTGTCCACCACCTCCATGCCTTATTCTTCCATTATCCACCTTTCCCAACCTCCATTACACATTATATACCACTTCCTAAGCTTTGAGCCTTCTTTTTGTAATAAAACAGGGGATCCTGTAGACATCCTGTAGTGGCCTGTTTTGAGCTCAAATTGAGAAAAATCATCACTGGAAGCTAGGATTAGGCCCCTACTTGCCCTCCAATCCATATGAACCATTGTAATCCTTTTCCTCCACACCTGTCTCCCCTGCCAAAGAACCAAGCAAGATTATCATTTACATTTTTCAAGCAAAAAGATAAAAAGGAAAAATTTATTTTATATTTATTCATGCATACATCAGTTAGCACTCTCTAGATCATATTCCATGCTCAATTATTTTAAATCATCACATGTCATAAATAGGGTTAAGTTAGGTTTCTTTTACATTTAGTTCATGATCTTTATGCAATTGAAATATGTTTATTTCCTTGTACTTTATTTCTTGCAATAGGTTAGGGTTTCCAATTTAGTTCATTTTCTGCAATTAGTTTAGGGTTTGATTTTAGTACATGCAGTCCATTACATCATGAAAGAAAAGGAAGGACACATTGTATACTACACATATAGTGCCAATACCTCTTAATTTTCTACAAACCTTGGGTTGATAATTAAAAGTTGATAGCCTTGGGGGTTGCAGCATTCTTGTTGCAATACTGAGGCTCATCAACAAGTTGGTACATCATATCCTCTTGGGTATAGCCCCATGAGTAGTCATGTTCTTGGGGGTCCTTTTCTCTCTAGGGGAACATATCCTAGGGCACATAATCCCTTGATAAGTCATTCTAGTCCACAACAATCATATGCCAGGGAAAACCCATTCTTTAACCATAAAGCCATGTATCACAATCCATATATGGGGGGACTGCAAGGTTGGTTAGGGGCCTCTCCTTCCTGTGACCAATTCATTCAACTTCATAATCCATTTTGATCTTATCTTGATCCACCATATTTGGCCAATTTGAATAATGACCCCATTAGACATGATCTGTGGTGCCCACCTATGCTTGCAAAATTACCATCTAATATTCCCAAGTTTGAAGGAAAGCTTAGGGTGAATCCATCCACCCACATTACCACCTATCATTTATGGTGTTCCTCGAATTCTTTGGTGGATGATTCTATTAAATGTTTCTTGTTCCAATGTACCTAATCAGGGATGTCACCAAATGGTACATCAAATTAGATTTTGCGTTCTATAATGATTTTGCATCTTTAGCTCAAAAATTCTTGACACACTTCGAGTTAATAAGACTGTATGATATCGATTCTAATCTCGTCTCCAATTTCAAACAAGATGATACCACCTTAATCTCTGACTATATTCATGAGTGGTGTCATCAAAAAAGGATGGTTAGAGCCAAACTCCTTGATATGATTCTCCTTAAATGGTTCACTCGATCTCTCAAACCCAAAATTTCAAATAATGTGTCCATGTTTCGAGGCGTTACTAAGGAGAAAGCTATCTTATATTCCTAGCAACGATTTGATTTATTCATAGTCAGACATACTATGTGAATTTTCTCCTAGGAATTCCATTAACCCACCTAAACTTGCTCATGCCCCACATGTTCATGGTTTGATTGGGTCTATTTCTAATTCTATGAGCCAAATTTTTACTCAACTTGGCCACTTGATCATTACATCACAAGCACCAAAAAGTGTGTCTGGATCTACTAAAGCACTGTCTTCTATGCAGTCCACCAATTTTCTGACAGTGAAGTACACAACACCTAATAACAACCAAAAAGCTAGCAGTAAAAAGAATAACAATAAGAATAAACAAGAGAATAAAATTGCTTAAGAATCTCAACTAGATCCCCAAAATCAAGGAGGGGGAACTTGTGAGTGTCACTAAAAGATAAAATTCCCTTGTAGAATTTAACAAGTTGAACATATTACTCATGAATTCCCTTGGATGGTTGAAGTTCATAGGCTCCTTGCACCACCACATTCTACCGAACAACCTATTGTTTTAACTCATTCATTTCCTACCCAATGCCAACAACAAATGGTTTCCCAACCTCCTCCACCTCTACAAGGGAAAAAAGAGGTGCCATTTTCCTATACTACCCATAGTTAATATATATTTATGTGCAAAGATGTGAATGTGGCCACACGGCTAAGTCCTATGATGTTCCTGAGTCGAGTTCTTCTCCTACAAACTCACCCACTCTACCACCTTCTACTGGACCTCTCACATTAGATAAGCCTTTTGAACCAGTTTATCACCCTTCCAAGGGAATCATCTATAAGGAAACACACAATCCCTCTGCCCAGGCCACTCAACATTATAGTATTGTTGAAGATCTTTCCCAGGTGTTACCGGGAATAGTGTCCACTCAGATGCTGCTATTCCCACTAAGATGGGTGGCTATCTTAGAAACAAACAAGTAAAGTCTACTTTCGTTTTCTTTATGAAAATAAGACAGAGGAGAACCAAGAAACCAACCTTAGTCTTGCGCTGATTTCCTCTCCTTTAATAGAGCTTCGCTCGCTTCTTCCCAATCTGCCCAGCTTCAAAGAGACTTGGGAATCACAACAAATACTACTATCGAAGAACAAAGGATCTATATTCATAAATAACACAGGACCAGATGTGTGTTAACCATAATAATATGATATATAAACAATACACAAGAATATGGAAGAAACTAGAATAGCTTTAATTAAGATGAAAGAGCAAGAGGATTACAACCATATGCCCTGACCCAGCATCATCCTCCAGCTAGGAAGCCCTTCTTCACCTCAAGCAAATCTTAGATCACCCAACACTATGAATGTACACCAGAAAACCAACAACACTTCTCTATAAGATACAAAATTCCAGCCTTTGGAACTCTGTGATGAGGGATCCATATATAGATGATTACAGAGAGGTGAATCATCTTCTGGGATCTTGATTAGTGTCCTCTCTTTGATAGTTCCTGCTTCCACTTGGAGAATGATGATCTCTTACTCATCCCTAGTCGAAAACATAGAGGCAAGTGTCAGAGGGGAAGCTTCTATAAGATTCCATGATCTTCCACCTCGCATTTTGTCCCTGCCATTTGTCCATTCCTGACCATCGCACCCTATAGAGGAGAAATTTAGTATGCATCACACCTTGTACACTGGGAAGGTGATATGCAACCGTACCTCTACACTGAGCTTCAGTATGGTCCCAATTTTGAGCATTATGAAGCAGTTTTTAGTGGAGAACTTCTGGGAGATGATGTAATCAGCTGCACCTTGTTCCTTTAGGTAGTGAAGAAACACGTTAGGACTTAGGAGCCCTCAGTTTAGGACATTTATGATTGGGGTTGAAGCTGCCCAAAAATGTCCTATAATAGTTGCCCCTAAAGCATGAGGTCGTTAATCTTTCTGATGTCAGGTGAAATGCTTTACTATGAGGATCCGAAGTTTTTCCGAGCTGGGAGGCGACCTGTAATAAGATACTATACAATACATTATTTTGACAACAAAATTTCATGATCTACCTGAGGCGGGCATTCCCATGCTCAGCTTTATAAATTCATTTTCATGTACATAGGACAGATAATCGTCTGTGTGACAGACTGATGATATGGACTGTTACATAGTAATTTGTCACCATTGGTCACCGTCCCTGTTACCCCTATTTTCGTACATTGGAGGATACATTCCGGGACCTGTGAGCAGTGACATAGCCTAAAAACACTTGCATTATATTCCCCTGAGTATGTACTTCATGTTCCCTAAAGACACCTTCTGCAAATTATCCCTGAAAAGTGCCCTTTTTCCATTGGCGTAGGTACACAGTGTCTTACCCGCGCCAACCACTGAGATCCTCAAAAGGGGGCGCGCCCATTGGCGCTCTGTCCTAGAACAACACTCGCGCCAACTAAGTTTGGTAATGATTTTTGGAAAACGCACGCCCGTATGTTTTTTCCTTTCAGATCATGAAGTCTTTTGAGGGAAAAAACCATCTGATAGAGGTCGAGAGTCATCATCTATCCTTGACATCTATCCGCAGTGGCTTTTCAGAGATAATGTCGATCCACAATGGGTGTCCTGGTGCATTGAATCTTCCTCCCTTCTCCATTTATAAAAGTCTGTCCTCATGCATTAGACAAGCTAGTTTTTGTCAAAGGAGTTATGGAGTAATGCTAGAGTGATAGTAAGAGTCTTGAAGCATAGGGAGGTTATGCTGCCGGAATCCTGAGAGAGAAAAGGTCTATTGCAAGGCATACATAGCTGCTCACCCAGCCAGAGAATAGGTTCAACGTCAGAACCTTGGTTGTATCTTTCTCTGCCTATTATTCAATAATAGACTACTATCATTATGGTTCCACTCATGTGTCTTTATTATGATGTTTGAGTTGTATCCTTTCTGACTGATACATAGTTGCATTTCCCGGATTTTATGCTTGTATTTGTCTTGTTCTTTGCATGTGCAGGTGTCTGTTCACGGAGATCGTGAGGATTGTGATCAGCTGAAGCGAAAGAACGGAAGCGACGACCCTTCTACGAATATAAGCGTTGGATTCGAGGTAGGCTCTCATCTTGGCCTTTATTTTGCAATTAGGAACCTGCATGTCAGCGTTGTTTGATTGTTGCTAGACCTCAGTTAGGCTAGTGGGATCGCCTTTGTCCACAGAGGGGATTTACCTGTACAACAATTTGGCGACTCCACTGGGGAGTTTAGCTTGTTGTTTGATTTGTAAACTTTAGACGGAGTCTGAAGCACGGCCAGATAGCCTTCGAAACACTATTGCTTTGCATTAGTGAAGTAGATCAATGCCACTTCAATCAATCTCCGGTTTGGTTTACGGACTGAACAATTTGGAGTTTGTCTTGCCTTTTTGGTTTTCTCTTGTTTGCTTGCTTGGATAGCTTTCTAGATTGAATTTCTTGCTGCCTCTTGCTTCCTGGCCCGCCTAGATACTGTAAACCAAGATTTGGACCGTCTGTTTTTATTTTTTGACTTGGAAAACTTTATTAGCGCGGCTTTTCCTTTGACAGTCGCACCAGTTGGCGCAAGTTGCTAACTGACAACCCACGCCAATCCCTTTATAGTGCGAGTTATAGCCTGACAATCGCGCCGGACCTATTAACCTTTTCAGTTTGCTTGTTTGCCAGCCTTCTGAGCTTGGATTTGTATCTTGCCATATCTTTTGCAGCTTCTGGATGTGTGTTAGACCTTTGTGTGACTGGTTATTACTTTTATCCTTCAGTTGTTTGCTTATTTCTATCGATTTTATATCCTAGCCCTAGAACACCTAGTGGCTTTGCATGTCGAGCCTTCTGTGGGAAGTTGTGATTTGATAATCTAGTCAACTTTTTGGTTGTTTTCCGCACTTATCTAGTGGTTGGGAAAGTTTGGTATTCTATGCTTCGAGTGCTTCACTTCTAGCTTGTTTGGAAATCTCACCCAATTTTCTTGATTTTCACTTGATTGGTTCTTAGATTACATTAGAATCATCTTGTGTTTGAGAATTCTCTTGCATAGATCACACTTGCATAATTAGAATTCTCATTGGTGCATAGATTACGTTTGCACACTTTTCAAGTGAATTGTGCATAAATTACAATTGCATAGATTACCTTTACCCTTTGGGTGTTTGCCTTCTTCTATCGATTTCACATTTCTAGCCCTAGGGCATCTAGTGGCTTTGTGTGTCAAGCCTCCCTTAGGTGTTTTTGGTCTTCTTTTGGGTCAGTCGACTCTCTAATTGCTCCCTTGCACTTTCTCGGTGATTGTTGAAAGTGTTTTGGTTGTGTTCCAAGCGATTGCTTTCCTCCTTTGAATTCCTTTTTGTCTTGTTGAGCTTAGATTACATAGCTCCTACGCCTTCGTTTTCCTTGGATTTGGGAAACTGGTTTTCAGTGACTTGGGAATTGTCTTATGTGTGCATTGAGTGATTTTAGTTTTTCACTTAGTGTTGCTATCTCTCTAATTCATTTTAAAAGAAATTTTATGTCATTGAAAGTAAAGCAAACTAGTGTCTTTTGCATCAATAGTTGAAAGGAAAAGAACATTCCGTTGTTTTGTGCTTTCAAAAGAAAAGTCTCATTTCCTTGCTGTTAGTTGCATTAGGTTGCGTGATTGCTTGAATTCGTTTTGTTTGTTTGAAAGATTCTCACCCCTTTTTAGCTAGAATTCATCGAACAAAATGATGATCTTTGGCATATAGTTGCATTTAGGTGTTTTGAGAGATCATACGGTAGGACCTAAAACTAAAACCTAATTCAAGATCAACCGTAAAATAAACCAAATTTATCTAAAAACGCATTGGAACTTAACGTGAATATCTAGAGGTCTAGGCTAGAGACGTGTTCCGGCGTCTTTAAACCTAGCATCTTACCGTTGAGTGGTTCGGTGATTCCTCCATGGTGAAACGATAAGTGCTAGTACGGATTGGGCTCCCACGTACCGTCGCGTATATATGGGGAGACTCCATTAGGCTTGCATCCTTTATCCATAGGAAGCCGAGTCTGCTGCCTTGTGAACCGTAACACACCGAACACAGCATTCGGGAAGATTGACTGCAGTACGGGAAGTCCTTGGTTCTCATATGATTGCCAAGGCGTATAAGCAGTTTTACGGGTTGATTGGTAAACCTTTTTGCCTAGAACTTCCAGAGTAGTCGCTTTTGATCCTTTTCAGACTCTCTAAAAGAAAAGGTGTAAGTGAGCGTCTTGTCACT
>APFE031687070.1:58484-105218 GCA_000404065.3 Pinus taeda | reverse complement strand
CAGTTTTCAGTGGAGAACTTCTGGGAGATGATGTAATCAGCTGACCTTGTTCCTTTAGGCAGTGAAGCAACACTTTTAGGGACTTAGGAGCCCTCTGTTTATGGACATTTATGATTGGGGTTCAAGTGCCCAAAAATGTCTATAACACCAGGCTTCTTGTGCCATGCCTTCCCTAGAGGTTTTGCAAAGTTGTCCTCAACAACACAAGGCCATGTTGTCTATCATTAGTGGAGTAGATCCATATGACTGAAACATCATTGTGTTCAATGATGACAAGTGATCCTAATTGGATCATTATATTTTTTTCATCCATCTCAATTCATTTGGAGTGGAAAAAGTGGATGAATCAATTCACAGGAGCGTTTTTATTGGCGGGACCCATTTGGGTGAAATGGGGTCTGAAACCTTCCAGGAGTGTTTTGAGGCATCAAACGAAGTTTTTAGGGGTTAAAATTTTTCAAATTTAGCGCATCACCATTTCATGTTATTCTACACAGAGAGACCTTTCCAATAGTGAAAAAAGTGCATCAATTAGAGTACTATGTAAAAGTTATGCCACTCAGAAGTTGACCTTCCTTTTTTCACACCTATAGTTTGGGAGGATGCCACATCAACCCCCATTATTCATGGAAAAGGGGCTAGCCACGTATTTTTGATGCAAAAGACTCTAGAAGAGTCTATTTTGTAACTCTAGTTAGGATTTTATGTATTCAAAATTAACCACTAGTAGGCTATCAAGATGTATTATAACCAAGCCACTAGGAGGAAAAGGCATTCTATTATTCCGAGAGAATTTTTTTCAATAACTGAGAAAAGATAGCTAGGAGAGATAGGAGGTAGAACACACAGAGATTATTTGTGCACTATAACAACCCACGGGCCACATACATTACTTATTTGTACCTATTTCCATATTTCCAGACAAAGAAAGAGAGTGAAGCAACCTCACCTTCTAGCTGGGTTTTCTCTCGAAAGGTTTTCCTAGAGAGCATATATTATGTCTTGTGTGTGTGTGTGTGCTTATTTGTTTTTTCTCTACTTTTCTTCATCATTTCCATTTGCATGCATGCACTATTTATAGATAAATCCATAGATCTTAAATTTTAATAAATTGTAATAGTGTAAAATTAGAGTATTTTAATATATTATTATCAGATCTATTGTGACAAACTATCGAGTGGAATATCCATGGTAGTTTATGGATCAATTAGGCTTCTTCTCACTTTCCCACCATATTTCTTTTTAGATCATTGTGTGTTTCTTCCATAGGAATATTCATTTTACTCTGGTAGATGAAATTTATTCCACTTGTGCCATGTCAGCATCATACTAGAAGGCTCTTGGCTCTTCAGCACTTGCTACGCCCAACACCACCCTTCAATCTTTTGATGGAAACAATTTTGTGCCTAAGGGGGTTCTTCCCAAGATTTCTAGTAAGCTAGGAGGTAAAATTATTTATGTTGATGTTGAAGTCATTGATGCTCCTTTAGATTATAACCTTCTCCTTGGTCGTAGTTGGTTTTATGCCATGATCGTAGTTGTCTCATTTGTATTCCATGTAGTTTTCATTCCTCGTGAAGGGAATATTTTTACAATGAATCAAATTGACTATTTCGTGCCATCGGTCCAAATTTCAACTACAATTAATTTAATACCATTTATGGGAGGTAACCCTAATTAGTATTAGAGTGTTGGCACATGCTTGTTTAAAATCTCATCTCTTATTGGGGTATTTACTCAATTACCACCACCCGACATTCTTTCATATTCAAAATCTCCTATGCATATGATCTCTTCTGACACTTGTGGACCTCACAGGCCTCTTAATCCTTGGGTGATGTCGCCTGATATTATGAAAGCTAATTAAGCTAGTGAGCATCCTCTTCCATCTATTGCAGAAGAGATTACCTCTCTAGGAGTCTTGAGAGTACCTCCTAATGTTGGTCAGAATAATATGGAATATGACTAGGTTCCTTTTCCCACATAGGTTGTCATTGCGCCAATTCCAAATGACTCCCTCAATGACAAACCTCCCCATCCGGTTGAATCAGTAATCATGGATCTATTCACTAATAATCCTAGGGAGATTATGCCTCTTCATGCCTCTATTCTTCTTGAATTGGAAAAGGTAGAGCTTGGCATCCAAAATATTGAATTGACCTAGGCTTCATCTCCTCAGCCCTCCTTGGATGTGCCAACCTTGGATCGAGTCAAGTCTTGGGATTCTACTACCGAACTTTCCAATAAATTATCCAACACATCTCCACCTATTGACTAGCATCTTCCACCCCCTTTATTTCTTGATCTTGCGTTATGTCCTTAGGTTAATGTTGAGAGCACGACTATGTTAGAATGTCCTTGTCATTGTCAACCTTTCTGGATTGGGTAGTTTGACTCATTTTGTTATGGCCCCACATTGGTGAGCCATATGATACCTCCAATTCTCCATGAGTTCATGTATGGAAATCCTTGGCCTCTACCTAGCAGTGGGCACAAATTATCATTACATATTGGATTAAGTTGCGCTTGTACATATAGTACATAGGAGTGTTATGCTTTATCTATTTTTTGGTTTGGTGCATGATACGAGTGTTTGTCATTCCTTATTTATGTCAAAAACCAAAAAAATTATAAAACTCAAAAAATAAAAAATAAAATATGGTCATGTTTTTACCTATTTTATGATTATTTCTTTCATGATGTGATTTAACCATGAGTCTAGATGATTTTTACAGGATAGGGTGTCATTTTTATTATGACATCCAATGGACCTTAGATGAATTTCTCTAAACTTGGCATATAAGGGTAGGTCACATACCACCATATTCATTGCATTTTGATCATTAGTGCCATATTTATGCCTTAGGTCTAACCCTGTTAAGTTGCATCTTTAGCCATTCTCCTTTATGCATGTCATAGCTTGGCAGTAGGACTTACCCACTCATGGATACCCTAGTTAGCACCTCATTTCCATTGTGGTGTCCATGTAGTCATTTTTTCTTACTTTTCAGAATCGTTCCTTCTGACCTACCATGAATTTGAGCCTTGTGTCCTCTTCTTCGTCGTATTTTTGGCCATATACTAGGAGGATTCCACACTTTATCTCTTGTGATTTCCACTTTTTATCAGCCTATTTTTGTATTTTATGCCTATTTTTCTCTCTTCCATCATCATCATATGCTTGTCCTATCATTCACTTTCACTTGGTGTTATACCATTTCTTGGAAAAACCATTGTGATGAGCGGTCTTATTAGCATGGCTCTTGTCCTCATTATGTCATGATTAGTTCTGTCATTACTAAAACTAGTTACTATCATCTATATCACTTGTTCCCCTAAGAGGAGTTTTCTTTAAGCTTTTTCCAGACTCCTTAATTTAGAAAATATTGTCGAGTGAACTTGTCTCCTACACATTCATTAAAGTACTTGAAGGGTAGTCTACCTAGTATAAGTTTAACATTTTTTCAGATTGGGATGGACTAGTAAAGAAAAAGGAATACCATAGTATACTATGGATAGGCGGTTCTCCCTTGTATACTTTTATCTCTTTTTTGGGCTTGGGGAACAACTTTATGAAAAAGGAATTTATAAATAGAGAGGGAGAAGGGAAAATTTATTTCCATTAGTCATCAATTGGTGGAATATTTTTTGTTACCCTTAAACACGACACCTGTCTACTTCATTATCTCACAATTGGTTTTTAGCTTTCCTAGGAGTCACACCATACATATGAGTCTCTTTACTCCTCTGATTGGTTACTCTTCCAGTCATATGGATCATGCCTCGATGCCTCTTGCATCATTGCATGATATCATATGGTGCTCATTAGTCATGCTATAAAGTCACTCTTGTGTCATGTTGCTATGTGTTCAAGGGAAGTCTAAGCCTATTTTGATTGTCTGCATAGCCTGTTAACATTTTTGAGTATCTCATCCCTGTGTCCATTGTACTTCATTACTTCACGACTTGATCCATACATCACACCATCCTAGTCTGCTCCATGTCGATTGATGGGGGATACATCAAGGCCTTCCTTTGACTGATCTCCTCTTGTCAACTTTAGCTCATTATATAGGAGTTTACTCTAGGAACTAGTAATACCTTGGAGCTTGTAGACCTCAGTGGCAAGATTCCTCATTATCAACAGTGACTTTATGTCACTGACCCCTGAATGGTTGAGTTCACTAGTGTTTGATTTCAACTCAGTTATTCACACTTGTTGGATTGTATTAGGTGCCTTAGGGTCCATTTTCTATAGTTTTTAACCTCATACATAAATTACCTATATATGAATTATAAAACACAGAAAATAAACAATGCGAGAGTATAATACATAAAACACATATACATAGAGATTTTCCCTTGGATCCCAAAACTGGGACTACCAGCTTGATTTTTCATTATGTTCCCTTCAATGTTACAATAGATATTTATATGTGCGAAATCATCCAATACAATGGACCAAAAACCATCGTGTCCAAAACCATGGATCGAAAACCATCGCGTCCGAAACCATGTGCAAAAATCATGCACAAAACCATAAGTAGGTCTACCCAACCTAACATAGGGTCCAAAACCAAAATTTTCCAAGGCGTTTCCTCAGACCCCATAGAGTGGGGTTACCTGCACCCCTCAAACACCCTGTGACTCCCCTCACTATGCAATCGGCGCAATGAAGGGGGGGCTCCGCCCCCCTTCTAACCCTTGATTAACTATGTGGGCTAGTCATGGAAGGAATATAACACAACCCAACATTCTCCCACTTGTTGCTTTCTTTCCACAAGGGGGCCATAAGAGATCTTAGTCATTTATCCAACCCTAAAATGCCCATTGTTTCTCTACACCAAGAAAACTTCTTAGAGCTCAAAGATTTTGTCAATGCATATGCAATATTCTTCAAAGTGTCCACCTTTACTGACAACACCTTTTTGTCTTCTATCATATCCCTCACAAAGTGATATTGAACATTAATGTGCTTTGTCTTTGAATGATATACAGGGTTCTTTGCCAAGAAAATTGCACTTTGGCTGTCATAGTCTATCCTTATAGCTCCCTATACTAACCCCATACTTGAACACAATCTCTGCAACAAAACTACTTCCTTACTTGCATGAGTGGCTACCATGTATTCTGCCTCTGTAGGTGATATTGCCACTATAGATTGTTTCTTACTCATCCAACTGACTACACCTCTAAATAGGTTAAACACATACCCATTTGTAGATCTTCTCTGATCCAGATCTCCAGCCTAGTCTGAATAAAAAAAGCCACAAATATCCAACAGTCTATCCAATCCTGGTCTTCCTTGGTAGCACAATCCATAATCACTAGTTCCATGCAAATACCTAAAAACCCACTTCACTACTATCCAGTGCTCCTTCCCTGGTTTTGACATAAACCTGCTCAATACTCCCATTGCTTGTGCAATGTCTCATCTAGTACAGACCATCGCATACATCAGGCTAATGACTACACTTGGATATGGAACACGAGACATGTCCACTTCCTCTTCTTACGTCTTGGGACATTGTTCAGTAGATAACTTTACACCTACAGGAATAGGAACCTTCACCGGTTTACTATCCTGCATATTAAACCTTTGTAAAATTGTCTCGACATACTTCCTCTGGTTTAACCAAGGCTTCCTCTTTGTTCGATCTCTTTTAATTTCCATGCCCAAAATATAGTTTGTAGCACCAAGATCTTTCTTGTTGAATTCAGAGGACAAATGGGTCTTCAAATCTTGGATAATTTCTTTGTCATTTCCAACTAGCAACATATCATCCACATACAAGACCAGATAAATAACACGGTCACCAATTAATTTAAAATGCACATAGTGATCTACTTTGCTTCTGGTGAAGCCAAGTCCCCGTATAAATGTATCAAATTTTTGATACCACATCCTTGGTGACTGTTTTAACCCATACAGAGATTTCTTTACCTTGTGTTAGACTCCGTCTCACGTCAGAGATTGATTCTTCTTCAAAAACCTGTTTTGAAGAAGAAATCATAATGTATTGTTTTAAATTATGTAATTTATCTTCAGCTCTTTAAAAGGCAGCAGCGACTTCAAAGCTCCTATCTGCACAAGCACAATTCATAATATCATTAGCAATCAGAGGCAAAAATCTATGTGGAGAAAATACCAATTGCAACAGTATCAATTGCACAAGTTCATGGTGGTATTTTGAAAGATGGTACACGGATGGTTATAAAGATGCAACACTTGCAAATAGAGACAATGATGCGTTATGGTCTTCGTAATCTTGCTTAGATAGTTTATGGAGACAATAAAAAGGAACCTTGAAAAGAATAATTCAGACATATTGTAAGCCCCTGCCTACAAAATAAGTAGTGTGACCCTCCTTCATCAGGTACAGATGATAGTCTTTGCAAAGCCTGTGGTATTGATGAGTGCGCTGATTGTCTTCTAATATGTGATGCCTGTGATGGAGCATATCATACATATTGCCTTTCACCTCCAATTAATCTTCCACAGACCCACATTTTCTTGACACCCTTATTTGAAAGCTAAAATGTCACTGCTACCAGTGTGGGCAGATGTTGTTTCAGATATTCCAGCAATGTTCTCTGTTTGGCCATTAGAAGCTGCAGGTAATTGCATCTACAGACACTGTAATGTATTTCAAGAGCTTTGGCAGAAGTCTCCCTGCAAACTCTTCAGTATTGTCCGTCACCACACTAGCATGATTCAGTGAAGGGCATGAAAATTTTGGGTCTGGATGGGATATGGTGCTGTTTCCAGCTATTTTGTCAATTATTGCCTCAAAGATTTTAGTAGTGTCTTCCGGTGTGTTATCAGGAGTTGCAAACAGAGAATTAACATAACCGGGGACTTCTGTTCTGCCTATTGCTGTGGAATGACTGTATATATGGGCATGGTGAGATATGCCATCAGTTAACATACCATTTAAGCTGTATTCATACATATCATGGTCATCTTGTTTCCCATCGTTCCTAGAAGACAAGTAATGGGTGTCATTAACATCAAATGGTCCACGTTTTGCCAGAGGAATTACCAGAGAGTTGTCCATCTAATAATTTGATTGCAAACGTTTTGCATCACCATTTGACTCTAGGTTCCTTCGCAAAACGTTCCCAGTAGCATTACTGGCAGATTCAACACTTCGCAATGTTCGTATTGCTTCTGACAGCAACTTCTTAGTTTCAAAGAGCAAGGCCTGGGCAGTAGCATTTATAACTGATGATGATGTTCTGTGTTCATTTACATTCTGTTTCCTCGCAACTCTTCTGACAGAGGAGCATGGTCTGTTTCGATATATATATTTTTCATTGCAGAGCACGCCCTCTGGCGGTAATCCTAGAAATACATAAAGAAATATTAGAATTCACTGACATCATGCAAGAATTTGAGATTGTTGCTGTAGCATACAGAATGGGAGGAGACCCTGAGAGATTTGTTTAGTGAAAATGGGAATGTCTTAGGTGCAAAGTCGTTTATAATCGTAAAGATGGAGTGCCTTGTGCCTTTGGTTTTGTTTCTTTAGCCTCACAATCAGAAGTGGAGGCTGCCATTGCTTCATTGCACGGGAAGGAGTTTCATGGACGAATTCTGGTGGTGAGACAAGTCAGAGCAACGAACAAAGAATTTTATGAAAGAATACTAGTAGTGAAAGATGCAAAGGTGAAGAGCCAAGTATGATCTTTTGCGAAAAGTTGAGGAAACGAGGATGTTCCATCATGGATGCGATCTTTATAGAGGCTGTAATTAAGCAGGACATGTACAAGATGGTATATTGCTCAGTTATTGTTTGTGACTATAGTCTTTTCCTCAGGACTTTAATCAAGCATGAGCAAAAGTATGGTCTGGTGAAAATCTACCTTTGCATTCCCTTTTCGCTGGTTACAGGAGTAGTACAGGAGCAAAATTTTATGGGTGTAAAGGTAAAATATTTTGTGTGGCTCTTTGCGTACACACATCAGAGCTCTTGCAAGTTTGTGCATCGTCATTACAGTTTGTGCCTCCTATAAACTATATTATATGTGCAAACCTTTCTTTTGCCAAGTAAGTTGTCATTAGTTGACTAATTTAATTTCTTGAATAACATTGCTACGACACATTCGAGGCCAATGATTGTTATTTTATTCGAATGGGATGTCGAGCAAGGAAGAAAATTGTTCAAATTGAAGACGGTGAAACTATATATTCAAATGCTTTCAAATGGGTTGTGCGACGGGTGTCTGCATAAATGGTCTGTGAAGGAAGGAGTCTGTGTTTATGCTGGTAAAGGCTATGGTTTTGCTCACCGTCCCGATTCTCTTAAGGAAACCTTCCAAACAGAAAACATTTTGAAGGGGCGCATCACGTGCTTTGGCAGAGAAACCCTTCTAAGCCTGTGAACGAGCCTCTTGTTTGTGATATATGCTGCTATCATTTCCAGGTTCTGTTTCTACAGATGAAGATAGGCAACGCATATTTGTTTCTGACACTAAATCATCATCTAATCATCGTGGCAATGCAGATGGAAGCGTTTTAGACAGCGCAGGCAGATAAGAGCATTCAATGAATACAACTGGCACAATGTGCACAAATGTGAGATTGTTAAAGATTTCAAACAGAGAACAAAGGTGAAAAGTAAAGACCCGAAAGCATACACAGAGACATCTGTCATAAGCAGTGATTTAGGAACGAATTTTGCCTATTTTGATCCTCTGCTCTCGGAACAGTGATAATGAAGAACAGTTACTGGAGGAAAATAAATGGAGATGCCATATTAGAGCACCATGTTGCAATGGGGTCTTTGATTGTAGACATCTGTCACAGCAGAAAAACAGTCAATTCGCCTACTTTTATCCTCAGTCAATGCTTCAACAGGATTTGCGCTCCATGTGTCAGCCATCAGAGGATTTTTAGGAATACGCTGTTTTATTTTAGCATAGATGAAACACCATTTTCTAATTTTGGTAATTGCAGTTGAAACAACGCAGAGTTTTTGAGGTCGATTTGTTTTCTCCTTAGAATTATTGTATTTATTGTATTAAAAAATTCATTTGTGAGGGGAAGAGTTAGGGGAGAGTTTTCTGAGGGCTGAGAGCTACTGTAGCATAGTAGAGCTTCATTGTACAGTCATTGGCAAGATTTTTAATGAAAATTTCACAGCTCTGACTTCTGAGATCCCTGTGGTATGATAATTTAGCATAAGTTTTTCTCTTGTTTCATATGTAATCTGTTATGTTTCATTTCACTACATGATCATTTCTAACTGAGCAAATGAAGCGTTTAGGTAAGAATTCATGCTTGCCATGCTCTGCCTATAAGTTTGTTCATGTTCAATGTTTTCTTCTGTTTGACAAGGATTCATCTCCTATGCCCTTGTCAGCTCCTCACCAGTCTTGCCATCCCATTTAAATCTAAGTTTGATGCTAAATTTCTTGCCTACCTTGCCTCAGTCGATAATCTGTGTTGTTCATTATATTTCTCTATTCAAGCTGTGATTTTGCCCAAGCAGCCCAGAAAAACCCCGTCATTTTATTAAAAACCCCTTTTATCAGTTTACTAGCCTAATATCTGTGTTACCTTGTGGGTCATCTCTTCCCATTGAAAATTTAACGAGATTGACCGGAGAGAGCCTTCTCATACCCTGTAGGGCTAGCTACGAGGTGAAATGGTTTGATCTTGCCTTGAAGGTTTGCCTTTCTCAGCCTGAGGTGAAATCTCAAGCGCTAACAAGCGATAAAGTTTATGAAATAGGAACAAAACTTGACCTTTTCATGTTTCAAGAGTCGAGAAAAGGATGAAAAGGTGACTCTAGATCTTTCGAGGTTTAATGAGCCTGAAAGGACAAGTGCTCAAATGGACCTTTTCTTTTAAGGAGTCAAAAAGGAATGAAAGTGACTACTATGGAGAGCCAGGCAAAAGGTTTACCAAACAACCCGTAAAACTGCATATACACCTTGGTGATCAAATGAAAGAAAAAATGACCAAGCACTTTCTGTACAGCAGTCAATCTTCCTGAATATTGTGTTCGTTGCGTTAAGGTTTGCAAGTCAGTAGGCACGGCTTCCTAAGGATGTAGGATGATAACCTAGTGGGGTCTCTCGATATATACTCCACGGTACTGGGAGCACAAGCCCGTACTAGCAGCTATTGAGTCACATAAAGAGGAATCATCGAACCTTAAGCGAAAGCAATAGTGACTAGGTTTAACGATGTCGGAGCACATCTCTAGCCTAGACCTCTAAATAATGTGCGTTAAGTTCCAATGCATTGCTAAGTTCATTCAACTGATTTTAGAGTTGATCTTGAATTAGTTTTCAATTTCCAGGCCCTACCGTATGTATATCAAAACCCTAGGATGCAAATAGAATGAGTAAAGTATCTTCCATTTCGATGAACACCTACTTACAGAAAGGTAGAGAGTTCATTCCCAAACCAAGACAAAAATCGAAACAAGCAAATGCAAGCGCTAAGAAACACAATGCATTAACAAACCAATGCTACAGTGCATCGATACTACTAATATAGATTTAAAGTTTGCTTTCCAATTTCTCAAATATGACAATTTGAAATGAAAATGTACTTTCACTTTCGTATACTAAATGAATGCAATCTTTTGATTTTGATTGTTCTGAAATTAAAGAGACAAACAAGAAAGTGTGAATTGATCGATCCAAACAATTGTGATCTATGCCTGGTAGTGAAGAAATCGAATCAATATCAAAAATTGGTTCAATAATCGACACTAAAAATAAACCAGCTAAAAACAAGCAACCCAGACAGATGTTTCAAGAACTTGAAAGAGCTAGGTCATAAGGCCCAATAACACAAGATTCACTCAATGAAACTAAGAGACAGTACCCTAACTAAAAGAAATTAAAACAAGCTGATAGGAAAGAGGGAGACAGTAGGGGATAAACAAGACTGGTGAATTCAGGAGGTGAAGTTGTAAAAACAACTTACAGAGGAATCGTCGCGGGTATAAAACAACCATCTAGTGACAATCAGCCAATAGTTGCAGCAACATAGTGACATTGTCGTGAGAGTACACCTATCTTTCGTGACGTGCTGATTTCAAGAATCGTCGCAACTTTATGACAGGATTCAGTGATGCACAGGTTTACAAAACCGGGATAGGGCAACATCGTCGCGACTGTCAAGCTTTTTTCAGCGACGAGCTTAAAAATAATGGAAAATGAATGAAAACTCCCAAACAAACACCAGAATATTCTTCCAGACAGTAAGGGGACTTCCCAGATTGACCCAGGTAACCAAAAAGACCGATGGTTTAACCCCAAAATTCAAAAGACACTAAATCAAAACCCAACAAAAGAAAACAAGAGAAAAAACATACAAAGCACTCCCCAACAGAGTCGCCAACTTGTGAAATAGAAAAGTGTTCCCTCTGTCGACAGAGGCAACCCCTCTAGTCCTAGAGTGGGTCTAGTCACAGCAAAGGCAAAACAACAATTTATTCCCTTAAATAGTCATCGTTGGAGGCCTACCTCAAACCGGTGGTTAATGAAGATTCGTTGTGTTTCTCCAGCTTCTGTTTCTTTCTCCTCAATGAGCAATCAACCTGAAACACCACAAAAAAACAACAGAGCACGTAATAGAGAACAACAATGATCTATTTTCTTATAAATTCAAGAAATCATAAGCTATCAAGTAAATTGCACACAAGATATAGGAAATCATCATTGATTGTATTAAAATGAATCAAGAGCAAAGCTTACAACCAAGTCTTGACGTCGCAGGCCTTCTTGAAGGGTCTAGCTAGTATGTTCCTTCAAGAATTCACTCTCAGGAATGGGTCTCCCAAATAGACAATATCTCTCTCTCTCACAAGATTTAATACAAGGTTAAGGCACTCCACAACCTCTTAGCAAACTATTAGCAATCCCGCACTTTTCACACTCACACCAAAGCTATCTACCAAACTCAAAAGAACTAGCAGCACTGTCCAACCAAAAGAACTAGTAACTCATAGCAATGGTGAGTGATTTTATAGGAGAAGTAGTCTCCATGAAATGAGGGAGTGAGAGCTTATCCTCAAGGAAGGTTGCACAGAAGACGGAACCACCATCCCCGAGGAAGAGGGGTGACCCAAACTAACCCAACAACTAGCTCTAGAGACATCTAGAAGGCCGACTGTTCGAACAAATTTGCCTAATTTGGATCGTCGCTAGTCGTGAACTAAGTCTCAACGATGGCATCGCAAGGAGGCAATTGATGGAGACCAATCATCACGATAAATAGCTGGCAGCCTCGCGCCAGCCCTTAAAATTTGACCGTGGCGGGAAACAAGTGTACACCTGCGATGGTGTCTCGATGAGACTGTTTATGAAAGGAGATCGTCGCGTATATTAAGGGCTTACTTGCGACAAGGAAGAAACTTAGGGAATAAGGGTCAACATTCAGCATCAGAGAGCATTTTCTTAATCTTCTTACCATAGATCTCTCTACATTCTTTTCTGTTCACAGGTTACTGTTTAGCATTTTCTATTTGTAGGTCAGAAATTAGGTCAAGCTAGAGAAATTTCAGTTTTTAGTCCTTTCTTTGAACAATTTTTGTAAGTAGATGTGCAGATCTCTTGTAGGACACCTCATCTCACCATAATCCATAAAACAACTAGCACCAGTTCACTTCTCATAGATTTCCCAAGTCATTCGCAACATTTCGCCAATCTGCCCTAATTTCTGTGTTTTTCTCCATAAGTTTCCTCTTGCCATTTGAACAAATCCAACCATCTTGTTCTTTCTTGATCTTCCTTAACAAGTTCTAGACACCTCAACACCTTCATCTAGCCTTCAGTTCCCCTTTCCCATCATTTTTCCACCTTCAAAACTCCAAAAATAACTCTCGGCCTTCTCCTGTAGATCCTCGTGTAGATCCCCTGCAGCCTCCTATAGAATTTCCTGTGAGTGATTTTTCGAAGTCCGATCGCTATGAAAGTCTTTGGAAGGGTACTAGGGGCTTCCTAGGACCTCTCCACACCTTCCTCCACCTCTGCAACAACAAATTCCATCTTCCTTTGCCACCAAACCTCTGCACAATCACAAGTAGATAAATCACAAGCACAATAATTTCACATAAAAACACTCGAAAGCACAAAAAGATGTTTTCTTCTCATTTCTTTTCAGAAGTCACTTGAATAAATGCAATTTACCTTTTCAGTAGTCAATGGCACTCATTTCATCAGTTTTCATCTCTTTTCCTACAAAAGTAGGGTTAACAGGTAAATTAGGGTTTGTTATGGTTTGTGTTACATTTCAGTTTCCTTCTCTTTCTGCAAGTAGAATAGTCCTTGTAGAGTTAGCTTTCTTTCATCACAGTTAAAAGCTCCTTCTGATAATCCATAGAAGTTAGCTTAAGCTCCTAGCAATCTTGCGCCAGCTAACCAAGTGACACCCTGCAGTAAGAGCTAGTACTTGTGCATACAACACTGTCGCTTCCAAGTTTGTTACGAACTACCGGGTTGATAAAAGTAAAGAAGGAAGCCCCAGGAGTTGCAGCATTATTGCTGCAATACTGATGCTCACCATATTTTTGGTGCCGTTTCCAGGGAAGTGTCAGAGTATTGTGTGATTACTACTTTTCTTCTATTTTCTACTGCAACATTCTGCTAAGTAGTTTATTTAAGCAAAAGTAGTGTCATTGTTTCATTTCAATTCTACAAAAGTAGCTTAGGCATTTCCTGCTTTCATTTCAATTTTGCAATTTCCATTTTAGCAAGAGTAGATTAGTCATTTCCTTCTTTCATTTCAATTCTACAATTTCCATTTCAGCAAGAGTAGATTAGTCATTTCCTGCTTTCATTTCAATTTTGTAATTTCCATTTCAACAAGAGTAGATTAGTCATTTCCCGCTTTCATTTCAATTCTGCAATTTCCATTCTAGCAAAGTAGACTAGTCATTTTCTTGCTTTTATTTCAATTCTGCAATTTCATTTCAGCAAGTTCATTTTAGTAGTCATAATTTGTTGTTCAATCCATTTTAGTTTTGCAGGTACAAGAAAAAAATGAAAATCCCCTGAAAAATTGCCTCGTAGGAATAGAGACAATTTAGGAAAATTCCTACCCAACACCCCCACCACATCACACAGTTACACTTCTCTCTTCTTCGGTGGCAGTGATCATGAAGAACTTATAGGTGAACCACCAGAGATATACAAAGATCCTATAGCAGAAGAAAAGTAAGAAACCATTCCTCCCGAGACCATGGCTAAAAACAGAAACGTTAGACGAAATGGGGAAGAATAGAAGGAACTTTTCCTATCCGAGAGACCAATGGGGACACTAAAATGAAAAACATAAGTCCCTCAGCCTTACCCCACTTCCATGGATTGACTACCGAAGATCTTGATACCTTCTTATTTGAATTTGCTATTCTCTGTCGAACCTATGACTATGAAGAAGATGAGCAGAAGTTGAAATTGTTTCCTTCTACCCTCAGGGATGCAAGATTACGTTGGTTCATGGGGTTACCTGGAAACAACATCACAACTTGGGCTTAGATGCAGTAAGCCTTTAACAACAAATATCGAGACTACTGTAGGTCAAAGGATACCAAGGAAGAGATTTTCCGAATGACCATGGGAAGTGATGAATCCTTAGAAGACTATGAAGAGAGGTTTCAGCTCAGTTATAAAAGGGCTAGGTGCACACTTGACCCCGAATCTCTGAAGTTGGTCCTACTCAGAGGGGTCCTAGAAGACCTTCTAGATACCCTCCATTTGCTGGCTGGGGGGGACATCTACCAACTACCTTATGATGACATAAAGATTGTGTTTAGAAACTGTTCTAGGGCAGCCAGAAAGAGAGGGTAGGGGAATTCAACCTTTAGCTAGTACGTCCTTATCCAGTTCATCTCTTAGAAGTGAATTTGAGAATCAGCTGGAAGATTTCAAGAGCGAGATGAGGTAGACTCTTGCCATGCAAATGGATACCTTGCATATCAAAAGGAAACAAGAGGAAGTAGAGAGGGCTTTGGCCATATTTTGTCCTAGGTGCACCATAAGGCATCCTGGGAATGAATGTCCATGTAAATCTATAGAAGTGTGTTCAGTTTGTGAAGAAAACCATTCTACGAATCAGTGCCTTTCCTTGCCCAAACATAAAGCTGCATACAGAGTGCCAAAGGAGCCACTGTACCACTCTATTTCATGAACCAAAGGAGGCCACATGGTCCCAGACCTTACCAGCAGGGAATGCAAGGGACATCCCAGACCTATTACAACCCCAATCAAGCCACTTCCATGCCTTCTTGGGGTCCCCTTGCTCATCCTTCCTGGTCCACACCCCCTCCTTGGTCATATCCATCTCAATACCATGTTCAACCAGCTGCTCATTTGTTTCACTCTTATGCTCAGCCACAACCTCAGTGGAATGCACCTCATCAGGGGTGGAGGCCCCAGTACAACTCTCCTCCTGCTATTTTTCCTCCACCACCTGCTCAACCAAAACCATTGCCTCCTGCTCCACCAAGGCAACCTCAAATACCTGCTCAACCGAACCCGAACCCTAATAACAGATAGGCCCAGTAGGTATATAGTGGAGAAACATCATGCCTGACCTATGCTATGGAGATTCAGGAGATTAACCTACGATCTGGGAAGGTTCTCCCAGATAACCAACCTCCCCTAAGGGGGATGAGGAAGAAAAACAGGAAAGTGAACCAAAGGCCATTCCACCCTTTCCTAAGAGATTAACTAGGACCACAGAACTAACCCCAAAAGAAACTGAACTTCTGGGAGAATTAAAATAGTTATGTGTAAAGATACCACTTCTCCAAGCTATAAAGGATGTGCCTATATACAAAAATATGATCAAGGAGAAGTGCTTCAGGCACCTGGGTAGGCGCAAGAGAGATGCTCCAACTATCAATGTCATAGGACAACTATCCGACTTGATGTTGGGGCAGGTAATCTGTCTGAAATATCTAGACCCTGGAAGTCCTGTAGTCGATGTCCACATCAATGGCACCATAATCCCCCATACCCTAATTAATCTAGGGACTGCCATTAATGTGATGAACAAGGACACTATGCTCAAGCTCAACCTTCAGGGCTCCCTGAGAAAGACCACAACACTAGTATAGTTAGCAGACCACTCCACTGTGACCCCTGAGGGGATTGTGAAAGATGTAATGGTCTCCATCAATTCTTGGGAGTACCCTGCTTATTTCCTGGTTCTCCAACCAAAGGCGAAGCTCATTGGGTATCCTCTCATCCTAGGAAGACCCTGGCTAGCTACTGCAAATGCCTACATCAGTTGTCAAGCTGGGAACATGATAATCAAGAATGGGAATATGTACAAGCAACTAGTTCTATATCCTCCTTCCCAACCTTTGTTTGAACATGATTTACTTCTCTGGTTGGAGGAGGAAGATGAAGATGAAGTCTACTCCACACGACTGTGTGCAATAAAAACTACCATGGAGGGGGGCCCACAAACCAAGGATTATCTCATTGCAAACTTGATTCGGAATCCACCCCCCATTGTGTTGCCATTAGAAGAGTTGGTGGAAGAAACCCAAGCCAATCCTTTAGTTGATCTCTGTGTGGCTGATCCGACCTATCTCTGAGTTAAGAATGTGGAATTCAGCCCAGAGAGAACCTTGAAGATCAACTCATCCCTATCCACCTGTTAGGAGAAAGAACTGTGTAGCTTATTGAGAAACCACTTGGATGCTTTTGCTTGGAGCTATAAGGAGATGAAGGGAGTACACCCTTCAATCTGTACTCATCACATTTACATTAAGGAAGATTGCAAACCAGTCAGGCAGTGTCAAAGGAGGATGAATCCAGCCCTTAAGGAGATTGTCAAAGAAGAACTGCAAAAGTTACTAGATGTAGGATTCATCTACCCTATCTCTGACAACGAATGGGTCTCTCCTTTGGTGCTAGTGTCAAAGAAAAACAGAAACTGGAGAATCTGTGTCGATTATCGGGAACTAAACAAGGCCACCAAGAAGGACCATTTTCCTTTGCCTTTCATAGATCAAGTGTTAGATGGCCTGGCAGTAAAGAAGTTTTTCTCCTTCCTAGATGGGTTTAGCGGGTACAACTAGATCCAAATCAACCCAGAACACCAAGATAAGACCACTTTCACTTGTCCTTGGGGTACCTTTGCATACCGGGTCCTTCCTTTTGGGTTGTGCAATGC
Source organism: Pinus taeda (assembly GCA_000404065.3). Lineage (NCBI taxonomy): Eukaryota > Viridiplantae > Streptophyta > Pinopsida > Pinales > Pinaceae > Pinus > Pinus taeda. The sequence continues at coordinate 88,069 of APFE031687070.1, read as the reverse complement.
TCCTGCCACTTTCTAGAGATCAGTACTGAGTATATTTGCTAAACTGGTTCATGATGCAGTGGAAATCTATATGGATGACCTTACCCCTTATGGTTCTAACTTCCAGGAAGCTTTGTTTAACCTAGGAAAAGTTTTGGACAAATGTATTGAAATGAACTTGTCCCTCAGTCCTGAAAAATGTGAATTCTTGATGACTGAAGGGATCGTGCTAGGTCATGCAATCTCTCAGTAAGGATTACAAGTAGACCCCAACAAAATCGCCATCATCCAAAGGGTCCCACCTCCTCAAAAGGTAAGAGATGTTCAAAGTTTCCTAGGTTTAGCAGGGTAGAATAGAAGATTCATTAAGGATTTCAGTAAGCTAGCCTCTCCATTGTTTGGTCTTTTGGGAAAAGATGTTGAGTTTATATGGACTGACAACTGTCAAGAGGCTCTGGGTACCTTCAAAAGTAAACTGGTGACTACCCCAATTTTGAGAGGTACAAACTAGGCCCTACCTTTCCACATTCATACAGATGCCTCGAACAAATTGGTAGGAGCAACCTTAGGGCAAGTTGATGAGAAGTTGCCTTATGCCATATATTTTGTAAGCAAAAACTTGTCGAAGGTAGAATTAAACTACACTATAACTGAAAAGGAGCTCCTAGCTATAGTTCATTCCCTAAATAAGTTCAGACACTGCATCATCGACTATCAAACATTCATACACACTGATCATGCTGCAATTAGGTATTTAATTAACAAACCAGATCTAAATGCTCGTATTATTAGATGGTTACTTTTATTGCAGCAATTTGATTTAACCATTGTTGATAAGTCGGCTAAGGAAAATGTTGTTGTTGATTTTCTCTCTAGCATAGATCTGCCTGCAGGTGAAGAAGGAATGGTGGATGATCAAATGCTAGATGAACACTTATTTTCTATCTTAGTAATCTCTCCATGGTTTGTTGATATAGCAAATTACTTGGTTTCAGCATAGTTCCCGCCACACCTGTTCTCAGAAGAGAAGAGCAAGATCATGAGGAAAAGTGCCCCATTCACCTCGATTGGGGGCAATCTCTTAAAACTTGGCCCAGATCATATTTTCAGGAGATGTGTCAGGGAGGAGGAATTTTTTGACATTCTCCTAACCTATCATGATGGGCCCTATGGGGGCCATTTTTGCAGCAAAGAGGACTGCCTTCAAAATCCTGCCAGTAGGTTACTATTGGCCCACTCTTCATCAAGATGTAAGGAGATATATCAGCCAATGTGACCGATGTTAAAGGATGGGGAAACCTACTCCAAGGGATGAGATACCCCTGCAACCTCAAGTGACTTTCAAGCCATTTGAGAAGTGGGGGATGGACATTGTGGGTCCTGGAAGCCCTCCTTCAAAGCAGAAATCTTACATCATTGTGTCCACTGATTATCTAACAAAATGGGTAGATACAAAGGCGATCAAGGCAGCAACAGAAGAAAAATAGCTTAACTTTTGAGAGAGAATATCTTCTACAAGTTTGGCTATCCAAGAGATTTAGTCACCGATCAAGGGAGTTAGTTTACCTCCAATGTGATTGAAGACCTGCTCACACATCAAAAAATCAAGCACAGAACTTCCACCCCTTATCATCCTGAAGCAAATGGACAGGTGGAAGTCACTAATAAAGCTTTGGAAGGAATATTTACCAAGATAGTAAGCAGCAGCAGGAAAGATTGGGCAGATCGATTCGTTGAGGCCACCTGGGCCTATAACACCACCTGGGAAACCACCACAAGGTTCACACCCTATGAGCTAGTCTATGGGAAGAAGGCTTTGCTGTCAATAGAATTTGAATATAATACACTAAGGATGTGTTGTGGCCACCAACAACCCCCTCTTTATATAGTGTTATTACTAATACTAAATAAGTGGGGACCCTTAGTCAAAAAATTAAAAAAAATCAATTAGTGCTTATACTTCCTTTTGGATAAAGCTTACCATCATGAACTTAGGAAAATACCTTTGAAAAAGCTAAAAAAGCTTAAGTTTCGTGATAAAGGAAGTAAAGTCACTCCTTAAGAAATTTCACATCGCGCAAAAAAATGATAGGATGCCTTCTTATGAGCTAAAAAATGCAAGATTGTGACGTGAAACTCCATCGCATCACATGCATCAATGAGCACTCACGTTGGAAAACCTCAAAACCACTGATATGCGATATCGCATATCGCATATCGTAAAAACACATAAAATACACATAACGATTAAACGATTATGTGATATTGCGATTGTGCGATCTTACGATCTTGCGATGCAGAAATATTGCGATCATGCGATGCAACGATAATTGCGATAATACGATTCTCCAATCTGCGATACTGCGATGAAAATCGCAGAATCATTCCATCGCAGATTTTCCTGGCTCAATATTCAAGAAAAAGATTTTTCCATAAACCAAGAACTGGTCACGCATTTTAATGTTAATTAATGAGTTATATGCCAGTTGTTAATAAAATATGGTTTTGTGTCTATCAAGGAGCTAATTCACATAAGGTGACATGTTTTTGCATATCTTTGGAATTTAAAGCTTTCCTGTCATTATTTTTATCATTACTTTCACCTCACAATAACTTTAATTTTTTCCATATCTTACTTGATTCCATATTTGCATACTACATTTCCTTATAATATTCCTATTGGGATAACAAAGAAATATTATTTTATATTAAAATATAGATGGATATGCCACATATTTCTAACATAAGAATCAACCATTGGATGTGATCGTTGATAAGTGTGTAAAAAGTCCAATGCCATTGAAGTAGAGTGCTCTATATATGTATATGTATATGTATATGTATATATATATATATATATATATATATATATATATATATATATATATATATATATATATATATATATATATATATATACATCTGTGTGTGTGTGTGTGCGCGCGCGCTTGAAATGGTTTTACTAATATTCTAGATATTATTGTTGGGGCATTCTTTTATATCAAATGACATCACTCTATATGCAAAGGATCCAAATTATGAGGCAAACATAGTTTTTTCTTTATCACCCTTTGCAATGGGTACTTGATTGTATCATGAGAAGTTCTGTGTAAATGAATAACACTCATGTCCTACTACTTCATTTATGATTTCATTAATGAATGGAGTGAGGAAGGGGTCTGTTACTATCAATTTATTCAGGTTGTGAAAATCGACATAAATTCTTCGCCTTGTCAAGTCATGGTTTTTGGGCTACACTACCATGACACTTACACACTCCAACTTTTTTAATAAATAAATGATGTTGGTATCCAGCATCTCTTATATTTATTTATGTACAATCTATTTGTACTTGTGATCCATTTATATGTTATTTTTTTATGGGATTAGCTCCTTGAATGAGGAAAGAGTATTAGTCACAATTTTCTAGAGTGTGGCTTTGTGTGAGAAGGGGGATCCAACTCCTGCTAACTTCAATCCCTCTATCTCTATTGAGATTTTTGGGTTTCTTCATGATTTCTAGGGCTTCATGTATCCTCCTTTTATAATAATGGTTTTCATTAGATATTATTTCCATGTGTTCTAGGCACACATGGTGATTAGTTTTCGAAGAATGTTCGACGAGTATTGAGGATTTGATCCTTCCCTTCCTAATATCTGCTCCATTCTCCTTAAGTCTAATCTTGAAGGATCTTCTTGTCTCTCCAATGTAATGCTTACCATAATAACACTTGAATTTTTAAATTCCTTTATGTCGAAAGTGATCCAAGTCATGTTTTACAAATATCATCCTTTGTTGGATAGTATTAAGGGTTTGAACGAGGTTGGTATGCCATTTTTCTTAGTACCTTAGCTAATTTATCAATAACTCCCTGTTCATGAGGCTCATCAATAGGTAAATTATATGGACATTAATTCCACTCTACAGCTTATTAAAATCAACTTTTCTCATATTTCTTTACATATTTTATTATATTTTGCTTAGTGAGAAGGGTAAAGATAAGATGTTATGTCATGTGGCCTAATGTGCATTAATTGAAAGATTTGGAGCAATTTTGGCTAATTTAAGTGCAGGAACTCGAAGTAGACAAGAAAGAGCCATTTTACGAGATTGGATCTCCCTCCTTAACTCCTCAATCACTCAAAGATTCCTCCACCAGATCTCATCATCTTGGAGTTACAAGCAACCAAGCCCACCGAGGTCATTGGCAGCCAAGCCAGTGATAGTTGAAGCCAAGTTAACCTCGAGTTTGGGAGCCAAGCCTCCCTAATTTTAAGACAGTTGTTGGTAGCTTCAGTTGTATAAATAAGAAGGACTAGTGCTTCATTAGGATTCAACTTTTTTTGTTGTAGCCAACAGGCATTTTCAAGCCAAGACATTGTGACTGATTACTCTTATGTATTTTTGACATTTTGATGATAATGAGAAGCATTCCCTTGATCCAACACTAAGTTCACTCAGATTGCTGAAGCTCTTGGGTTAGGGCCCAACCCTAGCAGCAAAGGTTCCTCTTTTTTTTTATATGTATGCTTAGATTACATTCATAGTTAGTTGTTGAAGTGACTTATGTTTTGTTTAATCTGCAAGTATTTGGATGATTACTTAATTTGCTTCCATTTGTGGACAGAGAAATTAGTGGTACAATAGTGAAAGTAAATATTTCATAAAAGCTTGTGGTAGTGGCCTCTACCTTCTCTCCCTTATGGGATTATGGTTTGAGGGTTTCATTTTGACTGCCCAAAAACAAATTTATTGTTTGATTATTGCATAACTTAGGATATCTCGTTGCATAGATCATTGTTCCTCAATTCCTTAGAAGTACCTGCAATTTTCATTTTGGGTTCTTGAGTTTGCTATGGTTAGAAGAAAATCCATTCATAAACTTATCTATTAGCTATTAATAACTCTGTTTTTCCTAAATTGAACTCATCTTTTCCATATATAAATGAAGTTACACATAAATTAAGAAAAGAATGTATGTTGTTGCAGGAGTTTATGATCTATAGGGGGGCCTCATCTCACCCACCTCATCCAAGTCTTCTCCACCTATGCTACCAAAGTCCACCAAACCCTAATCTGAATTTCTGTTTTGTAGCAAAATGGACATTTTCCTTGAGCAAGTCCAACCATATTGAAGACTTGGGTTGAGCCTTGGGTAGTGTGCACCTCCTTGGTGCCTTATTCCCCCATCAAACATCTTTCCCACACTACATTCTACCTTTCTTACCTCCCTATAGCTTTCATCCAATTTCCTGTAGTAAAACAAGGCATCCAATAGTAGAACTAGGACATCTTGTAGTAATATAGGAAACCCTATAGCAGATTGTTTTGTGCCCAAATTGAGTAGAAATGGTCATCTGAGCTTAGGTTAGGCCTCTACTAGGCTTCCATACCATCAACACATTCTAGACATGTTTCCCCATACCCATCTCCCCCGCCAAAGATCAAATTGGTTCAATTAGCATTTGCATTCATAAAATTGAAAATCAAAAAGGCTTTTCTGAAATTTCTTGTTAGCACATGCATGCATCAGCCACAGTAGTTTGAGGATAATTTCCATGCTTATTTAATAAAGATAACTAGATGTTAGATGCAAGGTTAAGTTAGGTCTCTTTTGCAAGAAATATGTGTAGATGCTTAGCTAGATGATTTCATGTCACTTTATAGCACTTTCCAATTTAGCACTTTCATTTCCTAGAGTAGGCAACATCTCCTTTCTGCATTAAGAATAGTTGTCCCTTTTCTATTTGGTATTCAGAGTCCTTTTATTCAATAGAAGATTGGTTTGAAAAACCCTAGTGGTTTTTCGACCCAATTGAAAAGTGACAAGAGTAGACCATTGCATCTACTATGTATACAAAACTATCACCTCCAAGTTTCTACGAACCTCGGGTTGATGAAGTAAAGTTGGTATCCCTAGAAGTTGCAACATCCTTGCTGCAATACTAGAGCTCATCACTTTTTGGTGTTGTTGTTGGGGAGGTGTCTAAGTAGATTTGATTTATTCTTTCCTTTTTGTTTTTCATCCAACAGATAGTTGCAATATTTTATTTCTTTCCATTCTACAAGTAGTTCCATTCAACAAATAGTTGCAAATCCTTCTTTTTTGCCATTTTGCAAGTAATTTTGAAGAAAAATAAACCCTGAAAAAGGTAAAAAAAATTCCTTTCCTGCCTCGTAGGAATAGAGATAACTTAGGAAAAAAAAAATTTCTAGATACACCCACTAGATCTAAAAACCAACCTTTCCTCTTCTTCGATGGTTGTGAGCTAGACGACCCATTAGGTGAACAACCAACAATCTTTGAAGAGCCTATTGGGGAAGAAGAAGAAGAGACTATTCCACCAACCTACACCATGGCTGAAAATAGAAATGGGATTGAAAACAGAGAAGGAGATGAAAACAAGCTAAGGGTGATTTTCCCATCAAAGAAACTAATGGAGATGCTATGATGAAAAACATAAGCCCCGCTACCCTTCCCCACTTCCATGGCTTAACCTCAAAGGACCTAGATACCTTTTTGTTTGAGTTTGTTTTCATATGCATAACTTATGACCAGAAGTTGAAATTTTTCCCATCCACCCTCAAAGATGCAACCATGCGCTAGTTCATGGGTTTACCTGGGGACAACATCACCACCTGGGATCAAATGAAACAAGCCTTTAACAATAAGTACAGGGATTACTGCAAGTCCAAAGATACCAAAGAGGAATTTTTTAGAATGACCTTGGGACATGAAGATTCTTTGGAAGATTATGAGGAAAGGTTCGAACTCAACTACAAAAGGGCCAGATGCACCCTCGATCCTGAATCACTTAATTTATTCCTTCTTAGAGGGATTAGGGAAAATCTCCTGGAAACCCTAAACATGCTTTCAGGAGGGGACATCTATGAGTTACCCTATGATGATATCAAGACAGTTTTCAAAAATCATTCTAGGGCAACCAAAAAGAAGGGTAGGGCTAGTCAAGCTTTGGCCATTTCATGCTCCTCTAACACATCCATCAAAAGTGAAATCGGGAACATGTTGGAAGACTTTAATAGTGAAATTATGCATACCCTTCCTCTACAAATTGACACCATGTAGATCAAGAGGAAGCAGGAGGAAGAAGAGAGATCCTTCGCTATATTTTGCCCTAGATGCACCAGAAGGAACCCCATAAATGAATTTACATTAAATCTTGTAGATATTTTTGAAGAGAAACACTCCACAGACAATTCCCTTCTCTGCCTAGATTGAAAGTTGTGTATCAAGGAACTGAAGGGGTGACTGAAAAACTATGCTATATCAACCAAAGAAGGCCTCAAGGACCTCAACCATACCAGTAAGGCATGCAAGGGGAATTCTATTCATATTACTACCCTGACCATAATGCATTTATTCCCCCTTGGTTCCCTCCTCCTCATCCTTCATGTTCCACACCTTCTCCCTAGTCTTTTTCACCTCAATACCATTCCCAACCTTCCAATCAATCATTTCATCGATATGCTCCTCCACAACCTTAGTGGAATACACCATCCCAGGGGCAGAGGCCCCCATATGACCAATCTCCAGCCTTACTGCCTCCACCTCCATCTCAACCATAGCTCCTTCACCCAGCTCCACCTAAGAAACCTCATATTTTGCTTAACCAAATCTGAACCCGAACAACAGACAGGCACAACAGGTATACATTGGGGAAACATCTTACCCTGCATATGCTGTGGAAATTCAAGAAATCAACCTCGGGTATGGAAGAGTGCTTCCATATAATCAACTTCCATCTCCACCTGAGGAGCTTGAAAAGGAAAAGGAGAAGAGTGTTCCTCAAGCCAATCCACCTCCTTTTCCTAAGAGATGGACCCATCCTATCCAGCACACCCTAGAAGAGACTGAACTTTTGGGTGAATTGAAAAACTCGTGTGTTAAAATCTCACTCCTCCAAGCTATCAAGGATGTCCCCATCTACAACAAGTTAATCAAGGAGAAACTATTCAAACATCCTGGGAGGTGAAATAAAGAGACCCTTACCATTAATGTCATTGGACAACTATCTGAATTAATGTTGGGGCGAGTGACTTTACTAAATTATCTAGATCCTGGAAGTCATGTGGTATATGTGCACATCAATTGTATCAGTTTCCCCCATACCTTGATCGATCTTGGGGCTGCCATTAATGTGATGACTAAGGAGACTATGCTTAAACTGAATCTTGAAGGATCATTAAGGAAGACCACAATGGTCTTGCAGCTTGCAAACAAGTCCATAGTAGCTCCTGAGGGAGTTATTGAGGATGTGATGGTCTCCATTGATTCTTGGGAATACCATACTGGCTTCTTAGTTCTCCAACCTAAGACCAAGTTCAATGGTTATCCTCTCATCCTTGGAAGGCCATGGTTAGCCACTGTTGATGCGTACATAAGTTGCAGGGTTGGGAATATGACCATTGAAAATGGGCATTTGTCCAAACAATTGTTCTTGTAACCTCGTGCTCAACCATCTCTAGAGCATGAATTACCTTTATGGTTAGAAGAGGAGGAGGAATATGAAGTCTACTCTTCCCCAATATGCACCCTAGATGCTACTATAGGAGGGGGGAAACCAGATGAAGACGACTTGATCGAACAAATCCTTCATAATCAAACCCCCAACACCATGTCTCTTGAGGAGTTAGTAAAGAAATTTGAAGATAACCCTTGGATTGATTTGTGCCTAGCTGACTCAAGTCCTACTCATGTCAATATGATAAAATTTGGTCTAGAAATAACATTGAAAATCAACCCCTCTCTCTGCACATCAGGAAGAGGAGTTATGTGACATGCTAAGAAAGCATCTGGATGCATTTTCCTAGATTTATAAGGAAATGAAGGGAGTACACCCTCGATGTGTACTCACCACATTTACATCAAAGAATATTTCAAGCCAATGCTCCAACCTCAAAGGAGAAGTAACCCATCCCTCAAAGATATAGTCAAATAAGAATTGCATAAGTTGTTTGATGCAGGGTTCATTCTCAGATAGTGAGTGGGTGTCTCCTCTGGTTCTGGTCCTAAAGAAAAATGGGATGTGGAGGATCTGTGTGGACTATAGAGAGCTAAACAAAGCCACAAAAAAGGACCATTCCCCTCTACCTTCCCTTGACCAAGTATTAGATGGTTAGGTAGGAAATAATTTCTTTTATTTCCTGGATGGATTTTGTGGTTACAATCAGATCCAGATCAGCCCATAGGACAAAGATAAAATTACCTTCACCTGTCCCTGGGGTACCTTTGCTTATAGGGTCCTTCTTTTTGGATTATGCAATGCCCCTACTAGTTTTCAGAGGGCAGTCATGAGCATCTTTGCAAGCTAGTCCATGACTCTATGGAAATTTATAAGGATGATTTCACCCCCTATGGGTGTGATTTCCTAGAGGCTCTCTCTAACTTCGGAAAAGTATTAAAAAAATGAATTGAAATGAACTTATCCCTTAGTCATGAAAAGTGTGAGTTAGTGATGACTGTTGGGATTGTTCTAGGTCACTCAATATCCCAGGAAGGATTGCAAGTGGACCAAAATAAAATTGCTATCATAAAGAGGGTCTCTACTCCTCAGAAGTAGAGGGATGTCAAAAGTTTCTTGGGATTAGATTGATACTTTAGGAGATTCATAAAGGACTTCAGAAAAGTAGCCTCACCTTTGTTTGGACCACTGGCCAAGGACTTCGAATTTTTATGGTCAGAAAGCTGCTAAGAGGCCCTAGAAACCCTAAAGGACAAATTGACTACTACACCTATACTCTGAGGCCCAAATTGGGCTCTTCCTTTACACATCCATGTTGATGCCTCTAAAAAATATGTAGGAGAAGCTCTAGGCCAGATAGATGACAAGTTACCTTGTGTCATTTACTTCATCAGCAAAAATATGTCCAAGGCTGAATTGAACTATATTGTGACCAAAAAAGAGCTCCTAATTGTTGTCCATACCTTGAATAAATTTAGACATTACATCACTGGTTACCAGACCTTTATACATACTGACCATGTTGTTATTAAATATTTTATGAACAAGCCAAATGTGAATTCCAGAATTATTAGATGGTCTCTTTTGTTATAACAGTTTGATCTAACTATCACTAATAAGCTTGGTAGAGAAAATGTAGTTGCATAATTTTTGTCTAGACTGGATTTTCTTGTAGGTGAGGAAAGAATGGTTGATGATCAGCTTCCAGATGAGCATTTATTCTTTATTTCAGTTCTCTCTCCATGGTTTTTTGACAGAGCCAACTACTTAGTGGTTGCACAGTTCCCTCCAAATTTTTCCTCTAAGGAAAAGATCAGAATTATAAGAAAAAGTGCATCATTCACTTGGATTGGGGGAAATCTCTTCAAGCTAGGTCCAGATCAAATTCTAAGAAGATGTGTTAGGGAGGAGGAATTTTTTGACATCCTTCTAGCTTGTCATGATGGGCCTTGTGGAGGTCACTTTGTAGCCAAGAGGTCAACCTTTAAGGTAATACAAGTTGGCTACTACTGGCCCACTCTCCACCAAGATGCAAGAAGATATACAAGTCGATGTAATCGGTGCCAAAGAATGAGGAAACCTAATCCCAAGGATGAAATGCATTTGCAACCTTAAGTGACTCTTGATCCATTTGACAAGTGGGGCATGGATTTTATTGGGCCCATTGGTCCACCATCAGGTAAGAAAAAGTACATAATTGTGTGCATTGTTACTTAACAAAATGGGTTGAAACCAAGGCTATGAAGGTAGCAACAAAAGCAAAAGTGGCTAAGTTCTTAAGGGAGAATTTTTTTTACAAGTTTGGGTACCCTAGCAAGCTAGTCACTGATCAAGGTGCTCAATTAACTTCACACCTAATTGAGAATCTGTTGAGTGAGCATCACATCAAGCACAGGAAGTCAAATTCTTACCATCCTCAAGTCAATGGACAAGTAGAGGTTACCACACTCATTACTTGACAAAGTGAGATGAAACAAAGACTATCAAGGTAGCAACAAAAGAGAAAGTGGTTGAGTTCCTAAGGGAGAATTTTTTTTACAAGTTTGGGTACCCTAGAGAGCTAGTCACTCATCAGGGCACTTAATTAACCTCACACTTGATTGAGAATCTATTGAGCCAACATAAGATCAAGTGAAGGAAGTCAACTTCTTACCATCCTTAGGCCAATGGACAAGTAGAGGTTACCAACAGATCATTGGAAAACATTCTCACAAAGGTGGTGAGAAGCAACAGGAAATATTGGGCTGACAGATTGGTGGAGGCCACTTGGGCCTTAATACAACATGGAAGACAACCACTGAATTCACCCTTTATGATTTGGTCTATGGGAAGAAGTCTCTGCTCTCCATTGAGTTTGAGTACAACACTTTAAGAATGGAAGCACAACTGGATTTGGATGTTACAAGGGCACAACAAGAGAGGTTTCTCCAGCTCAATGGGTTAGATGAATTCAGGATGCAGGTCGTCCTACACATAGAAGTGACTCAAGTACAAAGAAAGGATTGGCATGAAAAAAACATCAAAGAATCAGTTTTTCAAGAGGGTGATTGGGCTCTACTATATGACTCTATTTCAAGGATTTCAAAGGAAAATTGATGACCAGATGGTTGGGCCTATATGTGATAGAAAAGTGCCATGACAATGGGGTTGTTCAGATAAGAACCATTGACGAAAAAGGTATCCCCTTACTTGTCAATGGGTACATATTGAAAGCCTACAAAAGATGTTTCTCAAAGGAAGAGTTTATCAGTACTATCAGTAAGGAAGTGAATGTGATTGGAAGTGTCTTGGCTTCCAACTTACTGAATTTTTGAAGATTGTTTTATTTTTGAAGAAAAAAATGAAAAAAAGATAAAGAAAAAATAAGGGGCCTAGGTGAAAACCTCCATGAGACACCTGAGGCCAAATTCTGGGTTGAAAACCTCCATGAGACACTTAAGGCCAACTTTTGGGTTGAAAACCTCCTTGAGGCAACCCAAGAGTGAAAGAAAACGAAAAATAAAGGACCCCCAGGTGAAAACTTCCCTTGAGGCGCCTAGGGCAAGAAAACAGGTTGCAAACCTCCTTTGAGGAAATTTATGTGTCTTTCAAAAAAAAAAGAGAAAACAAAAACAAAAATGCTATGGCAGGGACCTCAAACCTACCCACTAATAAAATTTTGTGATTTCTGCAGGTTTTCAAGGCAACAAAGGGCACCAAGTTTAGAGGGAAGAAACACCCCATTCTTCCTTCATTCAATTCATATCCCCCATTCCCACCATGTCTCCATCATCCATCCTCATTTCCAAGCATCCCAAAACTAGTTTGCAGGTAATTTTCTGACTTCTATAGGATTTCCTGTAGTTACTACAGGAGTTTCCTATAGTACTACGAATGTCCTGAAACTCTATAGGAATGAAATTCCAATTGAGAAATGATAATGCAGGTATGTTTTGGGTTGAAAGAGGAGACCATTGACCTCACCACATCTCACCCAACACCAACTCAAGACCATGCCACCCTCTCTGTCCATCAAAGAAACCAATAAAAAAGAAATATATAAATAAAAAAAAACACACACACACACACAGAAAAGTCTAATGACCATACCATTAGTGGCCTCCTTCACCTACCACTCCATATCCCCCATTTACACCTCTTCCGCTCCTACCTCACCACCTATTCCTCCTCCAAGAAAAAAACAAAAGAATTAAGAAAGAGGCAGCTACAAGATTTCTTGTAGTACTATAGGAAACCCTATAGCAGCATGTGTTATGACAATAGTCGTCTCCATGCTCCTCCTTCATCATTCATGCATAGAAAGAGTATTAACACCCCTGCAAGAACTATGGCACCTATGCAGAGCTCAGTAGCAACAGAAGAGGCCAGTACCTGCACACCACAACAAGTAAGACAATCATATTAGCTGGGTGGAATCAATAAAACAAGAGCAAAGGAAAACATGTACTTGAACAAGAAGAAGAACAACAGAGCCACCCTCCAGCATGCATCAACCAAGCGAAGGAAGCAATAGATATGTCACCTCATCCACACTCTTTCCTAAGTATGAATATGATAAAAGTGTAGGAATATCAAAAAGGTTGATTTTATAAGCTGAAGGTGGCCAGTTAACTCGGTCGCCCTCAACCTGTAAAAAAAAAAAAAAAAAAAAGTAGTCTTAGTCTAGATGCCACGTGGAAAGGTCACATCAAAGCAAATAAGTTGAAAAGGTGGTCGAGTTAAGTTGTACAAAAGTGGATGATGATTACAAGGAAAGGTTGCATGATAACTAACGGTGGGCCAACGATCCAAAAGGGGAAATCACATACACTGCCAGCTAGCACAACACTCTAAGCAATTGACCATAAATAGAAAAAATTCCTAACTTTCATGCACACATCGTTCATTTTGAGATTTAGAGAACTGGGACCACCTATAGGAGCCATCGAAGAAGAAAACTAGTTTCGGCCATCCTACAGTGAACACCTACAGGAAACGCAGAGAACTATAGGAAACAATGGGAATTGTCAAAAAACTCTACAAGGGGGTGCATAGGGCCCAACTATTTAGAAATTATCCTCATCTAGGGCATCACAGTGAAAGGTAGGTGGACCATATCCTCTATGTTTTTACTTGATTTCTAGGAAAGAGAAAAAGGAAAATAAATATTCATTTTTTATAATAATTATAATGTGCATGGGGATAAACAGAATTGTGTGGAGATAAAGAGAAAATTTCAGTAATCACCCTCCTAAACTCTAAACCCATAGTCACTTTGAAAATATCTAGAACTAAACCACCAAACTACCTACAGTCAGCTTGATAGAGAGGAGAAAATGATAGGAGGTTTCAGCAGAAAGGAGCCCACAGGGACATCCAGAATACACCTCCATCCCCCTGTGGTAGAGATATTTAGGAGGCATCAATGGCTGGGATTCTTCGAGTTGCTTAGAGGATACGATGATGATGTAGCTTGGGAATTTTCCATGTCACTCACACCTCAGGCTAGAGTTAGTGCTACTTTTGTGGTGAGAGGATTGTCAGTAACAATTACCCCTGAAATCATTAGCATAATCACTACACTTCCTCTAGGCATGCAATTGAGAAAGGAGGATAAAGCTAGCAGCACTTATTCTAAGAAGAACTTTTTCTTGAGAGATGAAGAGCCAATTGAGGACAAAAATGGGACTAGAAGAGAGAGCCTTCCATATCCTTGGGATGAAGTAAGCTATCACATTCTCAAGTATATTTCTTGTGAGGGAAGGCTCAGTATAGTCTATGGTTACCAATTTAGACTCCTCCATGAGCTGAGATTTGGAGAAGAGTTACCCCTTAACAGAAGACTTAATGTGCCCTACTTCTTGTTGCAATCAATATAGACATGAGCATAAAGTAGAGGAAGGAAAACATCAACAGTTGGCACATCATGGACTAATCAAGCTCATACTAGAAGATGTCTTAAGCCAATTCAGAGTCCCTACTCTATGATCCACATTTAGGGACATGGACAGGGAGGCTGTAATTGAAGTAATTGAATATGAGAGGGACCCAACCTCTAGTGGTGAGGAGGAAGAAGAAGAACTTGAGGAGGAAGAAGTAGAACTTGAGGAAGAAGAGGAACCTGAAGAAGAAGAGGAAGAACCAAAGGAAGAAGAGCGGGCAGAAACAAATAAAACAAAGGGTAAAGAGGAAGGAGAAGCGAAAAATGGAGAAGAAGAATAGAAGGATGAGGAAATCCCTGAAAAACATACCAAGGAAGGGGAGGAATCTCCAAGAGTGTCTCCTCAACCCACGGAGAAGGAGACAGTTGTTGCCTTGACTTCCCTAATGATCAGGTGCTCAAAAATTTGCTCATAATTCAAAGTTATTGGATCAGTGTGGAGCCTGAACAACCCCATATTTCTTGTCATCCTGAATCCAACGCAACTCATTTCGTGTGAAATGAACATCATATGCTCCCAGAATCATGTTATGCTCGCTTTCCCACACAAGCAATTTTTTGCAAAATGTGACAGTCTAGTCAAAAATCTGTACTACTGGTGTGGTTCTGACTATGCATTCTAACTTGGTAGGGGTGACTGGTCAATGGGCTCCTTCAGTGAATCATATGATGCCAAGCGGTAGTTTTTCATTGGGTACATTTGGCAAAATTTAATTGGTTGGAAGGTGGGCAACCACAGGCAGAAACGTGGCCCAACCAGAGGCAGCCACGTGGTAGCTCAGGAGCCACCAAAATTTTAGTTAAGGTCTAGGTAATAGTGGTGAGCGTTGAACCCGTGACCCTCAAGCAACAAGTCCAAGCCTCCTACCAACACGTCATCCGGAGAGTTCTTAACATATTATGGTTTCGACATTTATTTAAAGTTTAACTATGTTCCATTCGAGAGAAAGGGCCATCCCTTGGGTGTGTGCCACTCCACAGGACTACCAGTGGAGCAGAGTGGGGGCTCGGCAAGCGGAGTCAAGCCATTGGCCTTAGCCTTGGGCACATGGCCCCCATGTGGCCCAAAATGTGTAGATTTAAGGCCTTAGATGCCAAATTAAGGCGCACACAAAATGCGCCAAATTTTAGGCAAAATGGTGCTCCGTTAGCACAATTTGGGGTGAATTTGTAGGATGGTGCTAGATTTTGGGGAAATTGCGGTACGATTAGAAGAAATACTTGGGGAAGCCATAACTTTTTTAGGTTTTGACCAAATCATGAGCATAAAGAGGCTAAACATGCATTTTTGGGCATTCTGGAGCCATTGGAACAGGTTTTAGAGCTATATGAGCATTGTAAACTGATGTATTCGCACTTTTGAGCATAATAGAGAGGTCCAAGCCATTGGAAGTTGGACCAAGGAGACATAGCCTAGGCGAGGTGAACTCATCCATCATGTGTTGTTGTGATATTGTTTTGGTGATGTTCATGTATGTTATATGTTGTTGTTCAATCATTTGTTTATGTTAATTTGTACATGAAATTTACATAAAAACATTCAAAAACTCATGTTAAAACTTGCAATTAACCTCATGAATCCTTAAGCACTTTTACATATTCTGAAGAGGGATTTAGCACAAAAAAGCTATTTTTTCCCATTCAGATCAAGTTTGGTATCATAGCTCTTGGTTTTCCTTGTGCAAAGAGGATTTAACTATTTGCAAGTGAATGTGATTCTTACAAGGTTGAAGCTCAAGAGAGGAGAAGGGAAGTTGGTTGAAAGTCCTGAAGTTGGGTTAAGGAGAAGGAGTGAAATATTTCCACAAATCTCCACCACCAGCTCTACCTCAAATTGCAGTTGAAGCTTCAGTGAGCATGTCACATGAGGGAGAGCCAACAAATATGATAGAGTATGAGAAGGTTTTTAGGAAGGCTTTCTTTGACATCACAGAGATGGTAAAATTCCTCTATGAAGAGAGGAATACAAGACTACAGGGTGAAAGATCCAAGCCTCCAAAAGGAGAAGGTTCTTCAGGAGGAGGAGGTAATGGAAATGGAGGTAAACCTCCACCCTCTCCACTATCATCTTCATCTTCATCTTCACAGGCTTCTTCACCCTCTTCCACTAATACAACCCTTACTCATACTCATCAACATACCTCAAAAGGAATTGGTAAAACACCTCTGTTAAAACTTGATGTTAAATTTGAACTGCCCATGTATAATGGTGAAGTGAATGTAGAGAAGCTTGATAATTGGGTTCATCAATTGGGGGTCTATTGCAGAATACAAAACCTTCAAGATGATGACATAAAGATTCAACTAGATTCCTTGAGGCTGGAGGGTGCAACACTACTATGGTGGGAATCCAAGACATAAAAAGAGATAAAAAAAACATGGTAAGATCTCAATTTCTTGGTCTAATTTCATTGTTGCAATAAAAATACAGTTTTACCCTCTAGGATATATGTAGAAATCCATCATGAATTGGTAGAACTTTAGACAACTTAAAGGTCAAAATGTGCAAGATTACATCCAGTAATTTAGAAGAAGGTCTCTAATGTTAGGTGTGGATTTGCAATCACAAGACACATTGCTGGAGTATATAGGGGGCCTACACAGTTACCTTAGGCATACTATCCTTATGTTTAATACCAATAATCTAGATGAGGTGTGTGCAAGAAACTCATCTTGAGGCAAGAGGGAAAAATACTCTAGAAGAGGGTAGTAAAAAGCTATTTAAGGGTAAAGAAAAAGAAAAGGGTTTCAAAGGAAAGAAAAATGCATCCATTAAAAAGGAAGGAGAGAAAACAATATGTAAACATTGTTCCAAAGAGGGTTATGATGAAGCACATTGTTGGAAGCATCATCCTGAGATGAGGCCTAAGAAACTCAACAACAAAGTAAAAGAAAAGACAGTTGCAATCATTCAAGAGGATTTGGGATCCTATTCAGGTGATGAAACTAAAATTATAGCCATGGGTATAAAAGGAAAAGAATCCATTTCTAGCACTAATATATCAAATTGTCACACTAGCACTCCAATTGAAGAAACAAGGATTGAATTATTTCATGTGAGGTAATCTCAAAACATACAAAATTTGACACACTATTTGATAGTGGGTCTCAAGCCAACTTGATCTCTGAAGACTTAGTCAAGAAACTTAATCTTGAAATCATTCTACATCCCAAGCCATATCCATTGGGTTGGATATGCAAGGACACAAACTTACAGGTTACAAGAAAATGTATTCTTAGGTTTTCAATCACGGCAAACTTCATTGATGAAGTTGAATTAGATGTTGTACCACTTGATATTTTAGGAATTGTTTTAGGTATTCCTTACCTCTATGATAGAAAAAAAAATCTTCTATCGCCATGAAAACAAGTACCACTTGTTCAAATATGGTGTGGAGTACATTGTGAGAGCTCACTGCAAGAAACTAAATCTTTCATTAGTTAATGCAGGGAAAATGAAAATACTAGTGAATTCAAGTAACAATTTAGTGCTTCTTATGATCAAACCAAATATTAATGTTGATTGCAAAGTGATTTATGGTTGTAATTAAAAATTGAAAACTGATTTGGTTGATGTAGTTAACCATGATGATGAGGTGTTTCAGAAAGCAAAGGGATTTCCTCCCAAGAGGAGAATTCAACATGAAATACTATTGCAGCAAAAGTGTCTTCTTCCTAACATTGACATGCACCAGATGTCAAGAAGGGAAAGTGAAAAAATAACAAAGAAAATCCAAGGGTTGTTTAACAAAATGATCATCTGACCATCTCCTTCACCATGTGGTGCACCTATTGTTTTGGTGCCCAAGAAGAATAGAAAGCATTTCATTAAATGGGACTCAAGGAGTGGCTATCATCAAAGTAGAGTTGTTGAAGAAGACATATGGAAGACGATATTAAAAAGCAAGAAAGGTTTTTTTTAATGGCTTGTTATGCTTTTTGGTCTTTTCCATGCTCCTACTACTTTCACGCATATGAAGAAAGATGTATTAAAGCCATTTCTAGACATGATAGTCTACTTAGATGACATTTTCATTTACAGAAAATTTCATTATGAACATGTCATGTATGGGAGAAAAGTACTTGATTTTGTAAGTCAAGAACATTTCCTATTGAAGATGTCAAAGTATGAGTTGGGTAAAACTTGTTTGATGTAATTGGGCTATAATATTGGAGAAGGTGAATTGAAGTTAGACCTCTCCAAGGTTGATGCCATTATGGATTGATTAATGCTCAAGATAGTCATTTGGATAAGAGATTTTTTGGGAGCAACTCAATGTTGGAGGAAAAATTTTGTTAATTTTTCTTCTGTTGCATCTCCTTTGCATTCATTGACAGTTGTGCAAAAGGTCTTCTAGTAGGGAGGCAAACAACATGTTAAGAAACCAACTCACAAAAAGATGGAAAAGATAAATCAACGACTTCAGAATCAGCCTCTTCGAGGGGGCAACCTCCTTTACATTACACAAATGAACAATTCTTGGATGATACAAATGAAAAAAACCTCCTTTCTATATATAGGAGTCTAAGGGGTCACAATATAATCAAAGCCGACATAGAAATAATAATGTAAGGGCACAACAATAACAATAGTGGGCTTATATGGGGCACAATAATAAAAATATGGGGACAATAGGGGAACACCAATAACAATAAGGGCTACAATGACAATAGTAATGGGGGAATCACTAGTATTATTGGGACCTAACACAACAAGAGGCATTTGATTCTTTGAGACAAAAGATCAATTCATCCCTTATACTTGCTCTTCTAGACTTGAAAATGTCATTTGAGTTTCAGGTTCATGTATGCGACTATTGCATGGGCACAGTCCTTAAGCCCATTTCATTTCATTCATAAATTTTCAATGGTGCAATGATTAAGTTGCAACGACAAAGGCACTTTCATTGGATGGGTTTACTTCTACTATTCCATTTGATCAAAAGGAATAAGAAAGGTATAAGTGACAAGTTTGTTGATTGATTTCTAGGCCTATTATTTGTGTAACTACTTTCCTCAAGAATCATTTTGTTTTGCATGAAAGTTATGATCAGAAAAATACATACTTTCAAGATGTACATTCAAGCTTGAGTCAAAGGAATCAAGTAGAGGAATTTGTTTACCATTTGCATCATAATGTGTTGTATCATATTGGTAAGAAGGATGTTGCTATTGATGGTAACATGGACAAAGCCAAGGAGTTCATTGAACGAATCCAAATGGTACATCAAATAGTGCAAGATCGGCTTGAAAAGAGCCAAAACAAGTACAAAGCAAGGCACGACAAGCATCATGTAGATCACAAGTTCCAAGTCAGTGATGAAGTTTGGCTTCACATTAGCAAAGAGAGGATCCAAGGAGAAGGTAAAAAGTTGAAACCAATTAGATATGGTCCATTCAAAATTCTGGAAAAGATTGGTGACAATGCCTTCAAGTTGGATTTTCCTTCATATATGCAAATTTATTTTGTTGTTAATGTGGAAAATCTAAGGTTGCATGAGCCTCCCTTGATTCAAGATCAAGGAGAGAATGTTCAAATTCCTTCCAGTGAATATTTTTCTCCTAAATACCTTGATGAACTACAACAAGACACCATTCTTGACAAAATAACAAGGTCTTCAAAACGAGGGAATTTGGATTACCTTCGTGTGGGGCTCAAAGGAATAAATCCTTCCAAGGCCAAATGGATCAAGATTATAAAGGTGAGGGAATTATACCCTCACCCGTTGGACAACTGAAAGTGATCTTTTGGGGTCCAAAAGGCTTCCAGTGGGGAGGAATGATCAAGTGCTCAAAAATTTGCTCAAAATTAAAAGTTTTTGGATCAATGTGGAACCTAAACGAATGCATAGTTCTCTTCATCCTGAGTCTATTGCAACTCATTTCGCATGAAACAGACACCATATGCTCCCAGAATCATATTTTGTTCGCTTTCCCAAACAGGCAAATTTTTGCAAAATGTGACAACCCAATTAGCAGTCTGTACTGCTGACATGGCAATGATATGGATGCTAACATGGAAGGGTTGAATGGTCAACGAGCTCCTTCGGTGAATCATGTGATTCCAAGTGGTAGTTTTCCATTGGGTACATTTGGTAAAATTTAATTGGTTGGAAGGTGGCCAACCACAGGCTGACACATGGCCCATCCAAAGGCTACCACATGGAAGCCCAAGGGCCACCAAAATTTGGATTAAGGTCTGGGCAGTAGCAGCGGGGGTCGAACCCGTGACCTCCAAGAAACAAGTTCAAGCCTCCTACCAACATGCCATCCGAATAGTTCTTAACATATTATGGTTTCAACATTCATTTAATGTTTAACTATGTGCCATTCTAGGGAAAGGGTCATCCACCGGGGCTAACCCTTGGGTGCATACCACCCCACGGGACCACCATCAGAGTGGAGTGGGGGCCCATCCAGTGGGGTGGGGCCGTTGTCTTAGCCCAGGGAACCTGGTCCTAATGTGGCCCAAAATTTGTGGATTTAAGGCCTTAGAGGCCGAATTAAGGTGCCCATAAAAGGAAATAGATTTTGGGCAAAATGACACTCCGTTAGCAAAATTTGGGGTGAATTTGTAGGATGGTGCTGGATTTTGGGGAAATTGTGGTGTGATTAGGATATATACATGGGGAAGCCATAACTTCTTCAGTTTTTTACCAAATCAGGAGAAAACAGAGGCTAGACAAGAATTTTTGGGCATTCTGGAGCCATTAGAACATGTTTCAGAGCTATCTGAGAATTGTAAACTGATATATTCACACTCTTGACCATAATATAGAGGGCCAAGCCATTGGAAGCTAGACCAAGGAGACGTAGCCCAGGCGGGGTGAACTCCTTCATCATGTGATGTTGTGATACTGTTTTCGTGATGTTCACGTCTGTTATATGTTGTTGTTCAACCATTTGTTTATGTTAATTGGTACATGCAATTTACATAAAAACATTCACAAAATCATGTTAAAACTTGCAATTAACCTCATGAATCCCTAAACACTTTTTCATATTCTGAAGAAGAATTTAGCACAACAATACTAATTTTCCCATTCAGATCACCTAAGCACACCCATAAAGTCAACAGAAAAAAGGTAGAGGAAAACTCCCTTATATTTTAAAACAAGGAGGAGCACTAGGATCAAATAGGGGAGACCACAAACACCTACCAAGACTCCTATCATCATTTAAGACTCAACAAAAGGAAAATAAAAACTAATCTCCCCAGAAATTAAAGATGAAGAGGGCATATCAAAACAAGCTTCCCAAAAATCACCATTCACCTATGTTAGGAGGCCTATCACCAGGTCAACCTCAACAAAGCAAATCAAAGAACATTTGACCCCATTTCAAAAAGGGGAAAGCCTCCTACAAGAAACACAAACAGTCCTACAGGAAACTCTGTCAGCACTACAAGAAACACAAAAAAAGCAGCAGGAAAGATAGAAAGGACAAAGGAAAGGCAAGGAAGAAGAAACACAAGTATAGGAGGAGGAAGATGCTCCAAAAATATTAAAGGGAGAATACCAAGAACTGCAAGAACCTAGCCCACATCCCAATCTTAGCTCCCATTATAGATTCATTGAGGGAGGCTGAGTAATACCACAGAAATTTTCCATCCCTCACTTCTTTGAGCTTGAGAAGGAGAGAGTAAGGACACATCGCTAGATGAAAATTTCTAAATCAAAGAATGTAGAGGATGTGGGCCACATGGAAGAGAAGCCACTAGAGATGGGCAAAGAGTTGAGTAGGATAAGAGACATGGAAAGGGTTATGAAATCTCAACTAGAGTTCGAAAATAGATGGTTGAGGAGGTAGGTACAGGAAAAAGAGATCCAATTGGCCACTATGGCAAGTCTCTCTATGTAGTCACTCCAGTGCAAGATTCCACCAAATCCATATGCCTTGTACCTAAAATATCAATGGTTGCAATTTCAGATAAAGACCCTAACACAATGAGGGACTATGCCTTTCCAAGACTATAGGCAGTTCATTGAGATCCATGACCAAAGCACCCTGGAGGATAATGCTAAGATATCTGAATTCTACTTAAACAACTTGGCCTTAATAGACTTGAATGTGTGGGACCCCAATGAAAAGTTGGGGGACTTACAACTAATGGCCTTTGCATCATGGATGAGTCATGAGGAGGCCATGGCTAAGGAAGTAAATAGGGTGTTGGAAAGAGAATAAAAAGAGCCCCTTTACATCAGAGCGGAATAGATCAATTCCATGGTTGTCATTAGCACCCATAACATCATCACCAATGATCCCCAGCTTGCACCAAGATACCTAGGTACACAAGAGCAAGCAATCACTCATTTTAAGGACACCTTGAGATTGCTAAGGGATGAAAGCCAACAAGCATGCCAAAGGAGATGGGGCACCCTACCATATAGCCTAAGGATCAAGGAGCGTCATTCCCCTAAAATAATGAGAGATGCACTAGAAATGACCCCACTATATAAGAAGGAACTATAGAGACTCAAAATCAACTGGATTGGTTTGAAACTCAACCCACCATTGCTCTTGTGTATGTTATAAGGAAGAAAGGAGGAAGAGGAAAGAAAGTAGTGGGAGGAAATAGAGAAGCATACATGATTTTATCCACAAGAGGAGAATACATCAACAAAAGCCTGGAATGTCAGAGAGGCCACAAGAAAAATAAAAGACATGGTCATAGATTAAGATGCTCAGAGGATGAGAAACACTTTCAGTAGGGGCATGATGATGAAGCTCATAAATAGGTAAATTATATGGACCTTAATGTCACTCTCCATCTTATTAAAATAAACTTTTCTCACATTTCTTTACATATTTTATTATATTTTTCTTAGTGAGAAGGGTAAAGATGAGATGTTATGTCATGTGGCCTAATGTGCATTAATTGCAGGATTTGAAGCAATTTTGGCTAATATAAGTGCAGGAACTCGAAGTATATGAGCAAGAGGGATTCTAGGAGATTGGATCTCCCTCCTTAACTCCTCAATCATTTGAAGATTCCTCCACCAGATATCATCATCTCAAAGTTACAAGCAGCCAAGTCCACAGAGGTCATTGGCGGCCAAACCAGTGATAGTTGAAGACAAGTTAACCTCGAGTTTGGGAACCAAGCCTCCCTAGTTTTAAGGAAGTTGTTGGTAGCTTCAATTATATAAATAAGAAGGCCTAGGGCCTCATTAGGATACGACATTTTTTGTTGTAGCCAAGAGGCATTTTCAAGCTAAGACAATGTGACTGATTACTCTTATGTATTTTTGACATTTTGATGAGAATAAGAAGCATCGTCTTGATCCAACATTGAGTTGACTTAGAGAGATGAATCTCTTGGGTTAGGGCCCAACCCTAGCAGTAGATGTTCCTCTTTTTTTGTATATGTATGCTTATATTACATTCATATTTAGCTGCTGAAGTGACTTATGTTTTGTTTAAGATTAAATTATTTGGATGATTACTTAGTTTGCTTCCATTTGTGGACAGACAGATCAATGGTACAATAGTGAAATTAAATACTTTAGAAAATCTTGTGGTAGTGGCCTCTACCTCATATCCTTTATGGGATCATGGTTTGAGGGTCCCATTCTCACCACCCAAAAACATATTTATTGTTTGATCAGCATAACTTGGGATTTCTCGTTGCATAGATCATTGATCCTTAATTCCTTATAAGTACCTTCAATTTTCATTTTTTGTTCTTGGGTTTGATATGGTTTAGAAGCACTTCCATTGATAGACTTAGCCATTAGCTATTAATAACTCTGTTTTTCCTAAATTCATCTCATCTTTTCCATATATAAATGAAGTTGTGCATAAATGAAGAAAAAAATGTATGTTGTTGCAGGAGTTTCTTTTCTGTAGGGGGACCTCATCTCACCAGCCTCATCCAAGTCTTCTCCACCTATGCTGCCAAAGTCCACCAAACCCTAATCCGAATTTTTATTTTATAGCAAAGTGGACATTTTCCTTGAGCAAATCCAACCATATTGAAGAATTGGGTTGAGCCTTGGGTAGTGTGCACCTCCTCTATGTCTTATTCCCCCATCAGACACCTTTCCCACACTTCATTCTACCTTTCCTACCTCCCTATATCCTTCAGTATGTTTCCTGTAGTAAAGCAGGGCATCCTGTAGTAGAACTAGGACATCTTGTAGTACTACTGGAAACCCTGTTGCAACTTGTTTTAAGCCCAAATTGAGCAAAAAAGGTCATTTGAGCTTAGGTTAGGCCTCCACTAGGCTTCCATACCCTCAACGTCATTCCAAACTTGTTTCCCCATACCTGTCTCCCATGCCAAAGATCAAATTGGTTCAATTAGCATTTGCATTCATAAAATTGAAAATCAAAAAGGATTTTCTGCAATTTCTAGTTAGCACATGCATGCAATAATCACATTAGTTTTAGGATAATTTCCATGCTTATTTAATCGAGATAACTAGATGTTGAATGCAAGGTTAAGTTAGGTCTCTTTTGCAAGCAATACGTGTAGATGCTTAGCTAGATGATTTCATGTCACTTTATAGCACTTTCCAATTCAACATTTTCATTTCATAGAGTAGGAAACATCTCCTTTCTACATTAAGAATAGTTTTCCCTTTTCTATTTGGTATTTAGACTCCTTATATTCAATAGAAGACTGGTTTGGAAAACCCTAGTGGTCTATCACCTCGGTTGAAAATTGACAAGAGTAGACCATTGCATCTACTGTGTATACAACACTGACACCTTCAAGTTTGTACGAACCCAGGGTTGATGAAGTAACTTTGGTAGCCCTAGGAGTTGTAGCATCCTTGCTACAATACTGGAGCTCATCACCT
Organism: Pinus taeda; assembly: GCA_000404065.3. Lineage (NCBI taxonomy): Eukaryota > Viridiplantae > Streptophyta > Pinopsida > Pinales > Pinaceae > Pinus > Pinus taeda. The sequence goes on along the minus strand of APFE031687070.1, from coordinate 62,881 downwards.
GTATGTATGGGAGATATGCCTTACCACTAAGAACCTAGGAGCTAGATGAGGGGGGTTTAGATGTAGCTCCAGATTTGGATTTAGAGGTAGCCTTATTGATGTCTTTATACCTGTAGCCAATTTTTAAGAAAAAAATTTCTAGATACTCCATTTCTTCATCCACATGTTCTTTGTCTGATATCCTTAATGTTCTACGAAGATTTTGTTGAACACTCCCATATTTTGGGTTGGATGGTGATGAGAATCAGCATGTAGGTAATTATCTTTGTGAGTTTTCGTTCTATATACTTTATGCCCTGATTATCCATCACTTTTTCTTAGAAGAAGGATATCAAGGAACGAAACACAGTTGTTATCGTGAGTTTCCATTGTAAATTTAATGTCATTAGAACTGTTATTAAGGTGGTTAAGGAAGTTGTTCAACTTAGTGTCTCCATGTAGCCACTTCACATTTGTGTCGTCAACAAACCTTATCCAATATTTTGGTTTAAGAGGATAGGTTTCCAAGGCTTTCTTTTCAAATTTCTCCATGAAAAGATTGACAACCATGGGGGATAATGGAGATCTTGTAGCCACCCCAGTGGTTTGTTCAAAGTATTCACCCTGGAAGGTAAAAAATGTAGAACAAAGACAAACCTCAACAAGTTTGAAAGTATCGGGGTCTGTAACCTCATTTACCACCTAGATAGCTTATTCTAAAGGTATTTTTGTGAAAAGTTGTGTTACATTGAAGTTGGCAATCTTGTCTTCTAGATCTAGCCCTTTTCCTTTGATGAGCTCCACATAATTGTTTGAGTCTTTAATATAGGAATCAGTTTTTCCAACTAGTGGGGCTAGGGTGTTAGCTACATATTTAGCTAATCCATTTGTGGGTGATCCAATTGTGTTGAATATAGGTCTTATGGGAGCACCATTTTTGTGTATCTTGGGAGCTCCACAAATTTTTGGGGTAATCTCACTGTTGGGTAAAAGGTGCTTCTTCAATCCTTCGTTGAGATTGGAATCCTTGATAAATTTCTTAACCTCCTTGATAATATGAGATATAGGGTTGTCTTTAAGTTTTTTTTAGTTGCCACTATTGCACAAGTGGTCTCTTATTTTCGTGACATAATCATCATTGTTCATCACAACAGTGGCTCCTCCTTTGTCAGCTTTTAGAATGGCAATGTCCTTATTGTTCCCAAGGTTTTTGAGAGCCAGTAATTGACTGTTGCTTAGATTTCTATTTGGGGGCTTTTCTTTTCTCAAGACTATGCAATATTGTTTAATGTATTCCTTTTCCTCATCCCTCGTGTTCAGAATCCCATCCTCCATGTTACATATAATCTCTTTTTTTAGGAATGTGCTTAGGAGTTATTTCAAAGTTTAATCCTTTGTTTAAGACCTCTAATTCATCTGTATTCAATTGTTTAAGCTCTCTAGGTTCATATGGACCGAACTTTGATCATCATATTAATATCATTGGGGTCAATAAAATCCATCGTACAATGGATGAACAAATGGTCGGCAATGCTCCTGACAAGGATACAGTAGGGAGTGACAAATATGCATTAAGAAGCATTACAACTGCATGCACATAAATGAATCACGACGGAGGAAGGGTAGTAAACAATAATAGCTCGATTCTCAATGGGAATAAGATTACAATAATATTTACGATGGACAAAGAAGAATACATGTCGAACAACATCATGTTCTCTCACGTTAGGTATAGAATAGAGCAGTGTGGTGTAAGCAAGGTTCTGGAAGACAAGCTAAGCAACAACGACTCCTCTCTTAAGGATGTTAAGAATGTATTCACCCTCAACACTTCATACAACTAAAACGACAGAAGAAACAATCAGGTGGTCAACATATCCTCCTACGAATTGAACAGGGATGAATTGGAGGTCTTAAACAAAGGCTTAAACTTTGCAATACTGCTAAGCACATTCCTACATAAGAGATTATATGTAACCTGGAGGATGGGATTCAGAACCTAAGGGCTGAAGAAAAGGAACAAATTAGACAAGATTGCATAGGCATCTTGAGAAATTAACATCCCCCTATCAGGTTAAGCACGTCCATTTCCTTATCTTAACTAAGCATCCTTTGTTTCATAATTACATATCATGTAGCTTTATATCAATGGGTCTTGTACTTATGGTAGAAAGAGATATAGACTAGTATTGGTTATGTTTATTACTATCAACCCCGAAGAGCAATATAAGCAAAGGTTAATCACTGACTCTCAAAACCTTATGCAGAATAGGAACATTGTCATTCTAAAAGTCGACAAAGGAGGAGCCACTATTGTGATGAACAATAAGGATTATGTCATGAAAATGTGAGACCACTTGTAAAATAGTGGCGACCACAAAAAACTTAAATACAACCCTATATCTCAGATTAACAAGGAGGTTAAGAAGACGATAAAGGATTCTAATCTTGACAAAGGATTGAAGAAGCGCCTTTTACCCAACATTGAGATTAGCCTCAGAATTTATGGAGCTCCCAAGATACACAAAAATGGTGCTCCCCTAAGACCTATAGTAAACACAATCAAATCACCCACATATGGATTAGCTAAATATGTAGCTTGCACCCTAACCTCACTAGTTAGCAAAATTGATTCCTACATTAAAGACTCAAACCATTATGTTGAGCTCATCAAAAGAAAAAGGTTGGATCCAGAAGACAATAGTGTTAGCTTCAATGTAACACAACTTTTCACAAAAATACCTTTAGAAGAAGCTACCCAAGTGGTAAATGAGGTTACAGACCCCGATACTACCAAACTTATTGAGGTTTGTCTTTATTTTATGTCATTTACTTTCCAAGGTGAGTACTTTGAATAGACCACTAGGTGGCTATGGGGTCTCCGTTATCCCCCATAATTTCCAACCTTTTCATTGAAAATTTTGAAAAGAAAGCCTTGGAAACCTACCCTTTTAAACCCAAATATTGGATAAGGTTCGTTGACAGCACAAGTGTGAATTAGCTACATGGAGACACTGAGTTGAACAACTTATTTAACCACCTTAACAACATTTTTTATTACATTAAATTTACAATGGATACTAAGGATAACAACTGCATTTTGTTCCTTGATATCCTTCTTCTAAGAAAAAGTGATGGATAATTACGACATAAAGTATATAAAAAGAAAGCTCACATAGATAACTACCTTCATGCTAACTCTCATCACCATCCGGCCCAAAATATGGGAGTGTTCAACATACTCTTCACAAGAGAATTAAGGATATCAAACAAAGAACGTGTGGATGAAGAAATGGAGTATTTGAAAAAAAAATCTTAAACACTGGCTACAGGTACAAAGACATCAATAAGGCTATCTCAAAAGCCAAATCTAGAGCCGCATCTAAACACCAACACCCCCCCCCCCTCTAGCTCCCAAGCCCTTAGTGGTAAAGTGTATCTCCCATACATCCAGGGTGTTACTGATAAATTAGCTAAGGTACTAATAAAGAAGGGCATACCAATCTCATTCAAGCCCTTGAATACTATCCAACAAATGATGAGATATGTAAACGATGACCTGGATCACTTCCAACATAAAGGTTTACAAAGTCAAGTGTTCTTGTGGTAAATGTTAGACCTAAGGAGCATGGAGCAAATATCAATAAGGGAAGGATGAAATCCTCATCACTTGCTGGACATTCTTCAAAAACCATTCACCATGTGTGCCTAGAAGACATAAAAGTAATATCTAAGGAAACCCATTATTATAAGAGGAGGATGGGTGAAGCCCTAGAAATCATGAAGCATCCCAACAATCTCAACAAAGATGAAGGAATTAAAGTTAGCAGGAGTTGGATCCCCCTCTCACACAAAGCCACACTCCAGAAAATCGTAACTAATCCTCCTTCCTCATCCTTATCATTCTACACCTCGCCTTCGTCCTTTCCTTAATTAACAATATTAACAATTAATAGTTATTAAAAATTTAATATAACTAATAATAACAATAACAATAAATAACTTCATTAACATAACTTTAAATAATTAATAATAATTAGAATATAATATATAATATTATATACATCTAATACTCTTTAGTTAATATCACTAATAATTCTAAATTTTATCATTAACATTTAATATCTTATAAAATAAATCAATATTACCACTAAATAATAACAAGGATAACAAACATATATTGAGATAATTTATATCAATTATAATTATAATATACAATATTATATACAACTTATGTCACCTTCTCATATTTATTAATTTGATTTCAAAACTTAAAAAATTGGTGAATTTCTTGAAGACTCATTACCTCTTCTCTTCTACTCGATTTTTGTCTTGATGATGGGTCTTGGTTTAGACTGAAACGTCAAGTATAAAAATGTCTACTGTGAAGCAATTTTCGATTATTATTATTATTATTA
>APFE031687070.1:0-57534 GCA_000404065.3 Pinus taeda | reverse complement strand
AAAAATAATTTCGTAGATCACTAATTAAAATTAAAAATCCTTAAATCTGCACAAAAATAATTAAAATAAATAAATAAAATAAAATCTAAAACCTCTGTAAATAGTAAGATTTATGACACTTTACACATAAAGATTCAGCATCAACGCAGGAACGCAGCAAGGCTTTCCATAGCTGGTTCATCTTCTCAAATTCTATGCGAGTTTTGATGAAGTGAATGAATGTCAAATTCTGTGCGAGTTTTGATGAAGTGAATGAATGTCAACTTCTAGTTTATATACAATTTTGTTACATAGAGTAAATGCCACTGCTTCTGTAAAGTAAGAGCAGTTTTTTACAGAAGCAGTTTCGAATTGCAATTTTATGAACTTCGAATTGCAGAACTTCAGGCCAATTTCACGACTTTCGAATTGCAGTTTCAGAACCGTTGTTTTTTTAGATTCATTCGCAAAACCATGAAGATTCGGATTGTTTATGGTCGGAAAGCTACTTACAAAGATTCAGATAGTTCGGATTGTTTATGGTCAGGAAGCATACTTACAAAGATTTAGATAGTTCTTTTTGTCTCTGGAAGGTCAAAGACTGCATGTGAAAACTATTCTCTTTGGGAAATTTTTTAGATCCTCCATTTGTGGATATGTAAATTGGGTATCACCTATGTCGTATGAGTTTTAAGTATGTAGGTATTTTGGGTATAAGTTTCGTCAAAATTTTCAAGAAAAGCAGTAATAATATATATATATTTAAAAATAAAAGTAAAATATTTTATTATTTTTTATTAAAATTTGTTAATCAAATTCTATTTGGTAATGAAATAGGTAAAATATTGAATTTTGATATATTTTCAGAAAAAATCAAAATATTAATGGATCAACAATTTATCAATTAAATTCCTTGTCAACAAAGAAATATGAAAAACTTCAAAATCGGAAAAACCAAAAAAAAAATTGTTATTACTTAATTTCATGTAACTCTATATTATATTCAATTTCCAAATCAAAGTTTGGTAATTTATAAAATGACACTGACTAACTCGTTGAATCTTATCATTAAAACTTCAAAAAAAAGTTGTTATTACTTGATTAATATGTGATTTCATGTAACTCTATATTATATTCAATTTCCAAATCCAAGTTTGGTATTTATAAAATGACACTGACTAACTAGTTGAATTTTATCATTAAAACTTCAAGAAAATAGACTTATTTGCAATTGTTGAACTTCAAAATTTGCAATTTTGGTAATTTATAAAATGACACTGACTAACTCGTTGAATCTTATCATTAAAACTTCAAGATAGACTTCAAGAAAATAGACTTATTTGCAATTGTTGAACTTCAAAATTTGCAACTGCCAATGAATGATTGGCAACTATCTATATTTTGTTGAAACCTTTGTTGTGTCTGCCAATCTAACCTTTGTTGTGTCTCCAAGTCTCTGTAGCTTTACAAAGCTCATGCAGTCCAACTTATTTGCAATTGTTGAACTTCAAGATTTACAACTGCCAGTGAATGATTGGCAACTATATATATTTTGTTGAAACCTTTGTTATGTCTCCACGTCTCTGTAGCTTTACAAAGCTCATGCAGTCTAACCCCTGGTATGTATCACTTAGAAAATAAACAAATGGTACCTTCTCTGCTCAAATAGGTACCCTAAATGTGAAAATCTGCTCGAAATAAATACCAAAAACTTCAAAATTTGTTTTAGTGAAGCTCCTGAAAAGCTCCAAAGTACTCGCTGAAGCTCCCAGCGGTTTTGGAGCATTTCCTACCAACTCTCAGGTTGCCATGAGCAGTACCCTTGTAACTATGGGCACCACTATAATATCTTCTTATTTTCCATCAATGTAAGCTATGATATCGATGCTTTGTGGAAAGGAGCTGCAACTCTGCTACAGTGAGATGTATATTTTCCTTTTTAGAGTAGTCTCTGTTAGAGAGTAGTGGAAATTCTAGCATGATTTTGACAAATATCTAACAGAAATTTTGAATGACACAGAGGGTTTTTGATAGTGCCCAATATCAGATTAAAAAAAAATGCCCTGATTCTGATAAAAAATGATTTTCCAAATAAAAGTATATCCACATTAAACAACGCCCGTTTCGTACAAGCAGATGTATTCTTTTTTGGGTTCCAGGTACCCCTTTAATAAGTGACTGCAGCCACATGCAACAAAAAAGTAACGCCTCGAAAGAAAGTGCAACAACTACTATAACACGATACAACACCTCTTTCACTTTTGGCCGACAGCTTGCTGCAACTCTGGTACAGCAAGATGTATTTTTTTGGAGGAGGGGGGGGGGAACGGGTTCCAGGAATGATTAAATACACCTTTAATAAGTGACTGAAGCCAGATGCATTTGCCTCAAAAGAAAGCGCAACAATGGCTGCATCTCTGCTACAGCAAGATGTATTTTTTTTTGGCAGTTCTCTATAATGCGATTTTTTGAAAGCTTTTTCTGTAGGTTTTTCCAGTCAAAATCCGGCAGCAATTTATTGGAATCACAAGTTTGATAGCTAGTTTCTGCACAATCAAAGTGTCCCAGAGGTTTTTTAGGGTGCTGAATCCAAATATGCAGTTAAAAAACCATTTTAACTGCAACAAATCAAGATTTAACCTCAATTTCTTCCACCGGAATCTCCAAAAAGTCACATTATAAACAACTCCTTTTTTTGGTCCATATATGTTTTTTTTTATTCCAGAAATGATTAAATGAGCCCTTTAATAAGTGACTGCAGCCAGATGCATTTGCTCAAAAGAAAGTGCAGCAACTACTATATAACAGGATGTTTCCTCTAAAATGTGAAATTCATTTGCCTCGGAAGAAAGTGCAACCACTACTACAACAGGATATTTCCTGTAAAATTCATTTGCCTAGAATGAATTTGCAACAACTACTGCAATAGGGTGTTTCCTCTAAAGAAAATACCACCATTACTGCAATAAAATGTTTCATCAAAAATGTGAAATTCATTTGCTTGAAAAAAAGTGCAACAACTAAAAGATGTTTCCTCAAAAATGTGAAATTCATTTGGCTCAAAAGAAAGTGCAACAACTACTACAACAAAATCAACTAAAAGATGTTTCCTCAAAAATGTGAAATTCATTTGGCTCAAAAGAAAGTGCAACAACTACTACTACAAAATGTTTAAAAAAAAAAAAAATTAAAATGCAACAACTACCACAATAAGATGTACGCTCTAAAGAAAATGCAATAAGATGTTTCCTAAAAAGAAAATTACTTATCTTAAGTAAAACTTTTTGAAAGGTTTTCCAGTGGGTTTTTCTGGTCTAATTTCTGTGAAATTTGAGAGGAATGTATTGAAATCACAAGCTTGATTGGGTATCCCTACACAATTAAAGGTTTTTCTGATTTAATTTCTCTAAAATTTGACAAGAATGTATTGAAATCACAAGCTTGATGGGGTATCCTGCACAATCAAAGTGCCCTGCAGGTTTTTCAGGATGCTGAATCTATATATACAATTAAAAAAAACCAGTTTAAATGACACAAATCAAGATTTCCGTTCAAATTTTCCACCAAATTTCAAAATTTTCCACCCAATTCCAGCACCAAAAATCCAAAAAATCACACTAAAAACAACTCCAGAAGAAAACACAACACCTAAATGTTTCCCCAAAAATGTGAAATTCATTTAAGTCAAGTGTAACGAGTACTACAACAGCATGTTTACTCAAAATTGCAAAATTCAGGCTAAAACAACAACAACATGTTTACTCAAAATTGCAAAATTATAAAATTCAGGCTAAAACTGTTAACGCCTACTGTGGAGCTCGAACCTGCGCCAAGTAAAAATGTAAAATTCAGGCTAAAACTGTTAACGCCCACAGTGGGGCTCGAACCTGCAAGTAAAATTGTAAAATTCAGGTTAAACTGTTAACGCCCACCGTGGGGCTCGAACCCGCGACAAGTAAAATTGTAAAATTCAGGCTAAACCTGTTGACGCCCACCGTGGGGCTCGAACCCGCGGCAAGTAAAATTGTAAAATTCAGGCTAAAACTCTTGACGCCCACCGTGGCGCTCGAACCCGCGGCAAGTAAAATTGTAAAATTCAGGCTAGAACTGTTGACGCCCACCGTGGGGCTCGAACCCGCGGCAAGTAAAATTGTAAAATTCAGGCTAGAACTGTTGACGCCCACCGTGGGGCTCGAACCCGCGGCAAGTAAAATTGTAAAATTCAGGCTAGAACTGTTGACGCCCACCGTGGGGCTCGAACCCGCGGCAAGTAAAATTGTAAAATTCAGGCTAAAACTGTTGACGCCCACCGTGGGGCTCGAACCCGCGGCAAGTAAAATTGTAAAATTCAGGCTAGCGACCAGTAAAATTGTAAAATTCGGGCTAAGACGGTTAACGCCCACCGTGGAACTCGAACCCGCGACAAGTAAAATTATAAAATTCGGCGACAAGTAAAATTGTAAAATTCGGGCTAAAACTGTTAACGCCCACCGGGAGCTCGAACCGGCAACAAATAAAATTGTAAAATTCAGGCTAAAACTGTCGACGCCCACCCGTGAGGCTCGAAAATTTCTGGCTAAAACTGTAAACGCCCACCGTGGGGTTCGAACCCACGACCACAAGGTTAAGAGCCTTGCGCTCTACCAACTGAGCTAGACGGGCCGGTGAAATTTCATTTTCAGATGCTAATTTGTAACTTTATACTCTGGACAAAATTTCCCACTCATCGTGTACCAGTTCTGAAAGGTGTGCTGCTGCAGCAAATAAAAGTTCGCACCCTGCAATTGAGAAGACTTTCCAATAGGAACACTATTTAGTGAGCCATCTTCCAAGAGCCTCGCAGATTCCATGTTGTGGAGGATTTTTTTATTGTTTTCCCGCTTAGAATTTAGTTGAGATTTGTTTAGAATTATAAGTTTAAATTGTAAATTCCGTATAAGGTAAATGTTTTAAAGGTTTTTTAGATATGGAATGTTTTTATATATTAAATATATAATTTAATTGTGGTTAATTGGGAGTTATTAGAAATAGTTTTTATTTTCTAAGCTCAAGTTTAAATTTTTGCTAGTAACATGACGAGCTATAATACTTTGATAAATATTGTTGTAATGGTTATGTGCCCATAAATATTATTGTATTGACTTCCAGCTCTACAAACTCAAGTATACTTATAAATTAATTGTTATAGTATCAACAACTTTAACTTAAAAAAATTAAAACACATATAATATCACAATATGATAAAAATAATTACCACCAAATTTTACAACCAAAACACACAATACCAAATAAAGTTTTTTCTTCATCGCTCTCACCAGCTTTTACCACGGACACCGTGGTTCGTGATCCGTGGAAAAATACTCTCAAGACTTATTAACAGAAAAGGAAATCAGGATTAAGGAAAGCCCCTGATGGCTTCATTGTTGGAAGGTGGTTTTGGGGCCAATATTGCTTCGCGAATCACCCATAATAGCTTTTGATCGAGAAAACCTTAGTCTGGCATTTGCCTAGGTTAAGGTAATTTTCATGGCCATGAGCGTTGCATGATGTTGTGTTCAATTCTCTTAAGTTGGAAGAGCACTTTAAAATTCACAAACATCAAGTTAACGCACATAACTACGAGTTAAGCTTATTGTGATATATCAAATGAAGACATGAAAAATTGGGTTACTTTTAATTTATTGCCAAGGTAAATGCCTAATGTTATTTATATTATATCTGAAATAAGTGGATAAATTTTTTTTAGGAGTTTTAAAATAAAAGAATGTGTTAGAAGGGAAAATATTAGAAACAGCTATTAAAATATATATAATATATATAAATAGTTTGTAGATTAGTTTGTTTGAGTGGGTTTAGTTTTTAAATTTAATGGGGTCCATGAAAGCCACTTTTCAGGGGAAAATGACAAAATGACATTTTTGAGGATGTCTCGTTGGATTGTTGTTTATGGTCTTCTCAGGAAGAGTATATTTTGGGATCTAACTAGTGGCAATTATTTGGAGATTGGAGTCTAGTTTGGAGTTCTATGATATGCATTTGCATGGGATTGAATTAGTGGCAATTATTTAGAGATTGAAGTCTAGTTTGGAGTTCTATGATATGCATTTGCATGGGATTAAATTAGTGGCAATTATTTGGAGATTGGAGTCTAGTTTGGAGTGGGATTGAATTAGTGGCAATTATTTGGAGATTGGAGACTAGTTTGGAGTTATACTAGTATAGATCATTATTTAAATATTTTGTATAGTTGTTTAATTTTTTTTATTTTTTATTTTTATTTGGGCCTACAGGAGTAAAATTTCAACTTTGATGACATATGGATAGGGTTACACATCATATTGGGTTGTAGAATAAGCCTCTCGGGTTACACATCATATTGGGCTATAGAATGAGCCTCTCGGGTTACACTTCATATTGAGTTGTAGAATGAGCCTCTCGGGTTACACATCATATTGGGCTGCAGAATGAGCCTCTCGGGTTACACATCATATTGGGCTGCAGAATGAGCCTCTTGGGTTACACATCATATTGGGCTGTAGACATATTGGGCTGTAGAATGAGCCTCTCAGCTCAACCAATATAGATCCATCTTAAATACGGATCTAACATGAACAGAGAGGGATCCAAATTCTTCACGTGCAATTTTTTTTATGAACCGACATTATTTAAATATTTTGTATAGTTATTTATTTATTTATTTTTATTTTTAAAATTTTTATTTGGGCTTACATGAGAAAAATCTCAACTTTGATGAAGGATGGACAAGGTTACACATCATATTGGGTTGTAGGATGAGCCTCTCAACTCAATGATATGCATTTACAGAACCATCCTACGGACGGTATATTTTGAGATCTAACGAATGGCAATTATTTGGAGATTGAAATTTAATATGAAGTTATAACTAATGGCAATTATTTGGATATTGAAATTTAATATGAAGTTATAACTAATGGCAATTATTTGGAGATTGAAATTTAATTTGAAGTTATATGATATTAAATGAAGCTTTTCACGAAGTATATTTTAGGATCTAACTAGTGACAGTGATTTGGAAATTGGAGTCTAGTTTGGAGTTATATGATATTAAGTGAATCTTTTCAAATACTCAAAATGCTTATTTTTTAGGTATAATTCACTGATCTAGCAAAGGTGTACTCAAAACTTTTCAAATACTCAAAATGCTTATCTTTTAGGTGTGATTCATTGAGCTGACAAAGGTGTTAAGGACATCCTCGTGACTACTTTAAGTGCAGTACATGTAAACAATTAAACAATTAAACCCTGAGATAACATAAGAAAGTACAAAAATCCTAGGTTAAGTGAATTGGTGTACTCAAAACTTTTCAAATACTCAAAATGCTTATCTTTTAGGTGTGATCCATTGAGCTGACAAAGGTGTTAAGGACATCCTCGTGACTACTTTAAGTGCAGTACATGTAAACAATTAAACAATTAAACCCTGAGATAACATAAGAAAGTACAAAAATCCTAGGTCAAGTGAATTAGAATTAGCAACACACGAGAAGGAAAATTTTACACTTCTTGAATCTTGTCTCATAAAAAAGTACAAAAATCCTAGGTCAAGTTAAACCCATACAACATAAGAAAGTACAAAAATCCTAGGTCAAGTGCATTAGAATTAGTAACACATGAAGAAGGAAAATTTGACACTTCTTGAATCATTGTATATGTGTCTAGCATAAGCTAAACTCCCAACAATTTTCACCTTTATTGGTTGTCCTTTCCGACACCTGATCGCCATTTCTGTCTATGCCTTTCAACTATCAATTTTTTGACCAGCCAGCCAGCCATCCCTTATTATGACCCTGTCTGTAAAACATAGTTTCCATTCTTAATGCAATTGAAAATTTGCGGCACCAACCCAGCGACAACATTTACGCCATGCATTAATGCTCCTTGGGTAGTGCCTACTCCTTCCCCCTTTGCTGCATTTATTCAAAATTTGTAGCTGCACCCTCTCCTTCCTGTATCCGAGAATCCATTCAAACACTTGATGGTGACAACCCTATTCACCTCCCTTGCATCCAGATGAACTCCTTCCCCCTTTGTTGCATCCAATCGAACATTTCCACTACAATGTCTCCTCTCCTGCAGGCTGCATCTAAGAATCCATTCAACCTCTTGATGGTGACAACAGAGATTTCCCCCTCATAATAGAGAACGAAATACTATTAGCAACGCCTATAATCTCAATGATTTCATCTTAGACTCATATAAAGACTATTAGCAGCGCCCAGAATCTCAACGATTTCGGCTTAGCATCCTATAAGTTCTCACTGTCATGTCCATAAAGTAGCAATGTAATATTTGCTTTGGTTTTGTCATGGCAAGATAAATAATTGGAGTGTATATTAACCCAAAAAAAATAATTCAAATGATGAATTCCATGATTTATTGTTGTAAGTAGGTATTTTAGGATTGGGTGATTTTAATTTGATAGACTGATAATATTAGATTATTAAGGCTTTGTTATTTTACTAGATTGTTAAGGTCACCGATTGATAATATTGAAATAGTGAATCATATTGGTGGTAAAGATAGTAGTCTTTGTGCTTATGACATTTATTATAGTATTGTTTTCCTTTCCTCTCACACAATGAGAAATCTTCATAGACATGTCATGCCTTGAGGCAAGATTCCCCTCATCATGCTTCATTACACATTTATTATGCATTACTTCATAAGGTTTCTCTCTACAAACATATGTCTATGCAAGGTATACTGAGTGAAACCTTGTCATAAAAAAATGCATACTTCATTATGCATTAAGGCATTCATTATGTATCAAAAATGTATATAGATTGAACCCTTCATGGTTATATTAATTAACACTTAAGACACAAGAGATATTATAACATTGAACCCAACCACATTAAATGGGAAAGGAAATGATCCACAATTCAAAAGAGGCTTTGAGACCAGGATGAAACAATAAAAACTCCAACTTTTCATGAGCACTAAAGGGATTGAAGTCCCATGTCATTTCATTTAGGAACATGTTAAAAATGATTACATCCAACTCCAACATCATTCCATTAGTGAAAAACTTATAGACATATTCATTAAGGAACTTGCATATGCCAAATTTGAATTGTTTCAAGCTTCTCTCTACCAAGTGGTTGGATAGGGTTGTTTGGAGTCATTAGTAAGTGACACAAACTAATCCATGTATACCACCACTATGATTGATTTATGATCATAAACCTTTACCTAATATATCAATTTATTCTTCTAAGCATTACTCTTATTAGTCTGAAGCATTTTCTTTGTATCTATGTTTCTATTTCCTTTATCTTTTCCGCTCTAAAGTCAATTTTCCACATATTCCTAGTTAAGTTGAAGTTGGGATAAATTGATTCAAAAATAAGAATAATTGAATCAATTTATCCCATCCTCATTTTCCCCTTATATTCAATTGATAATCCGTAGATGTAAAAATTGGTTGTTTTTTCAACCCATAATCCCTCTCTCTCATATTCTTGTTATTCACTCTAATCTCAACCCCTTTGTATGCTTTCCAACCCGCAAACTTATGAATCTAAGTAATAAAGTTGCCCCCCTTCCGAGTGCATAGAAAACTCTACTTTACTCAATGGTTGTTTTCACTATTCATGAGTTGCTAGAAAAATTTTCCCCTGTTCCTCCCCTTAATTCTATACAACACAAAAAGGAGTATATCAACCCACAACTACCTGTGAGTCAACCCATAAAATGCCTCAAGTACCCACATAGTTTCTTGCATAAAGCCATTGTTTTCTACTTACTCAAAATTGTTTTCACCTTGCTAGGATAGCACTAGGTCTCCTCATACCTTGCCAATGCTTCATAGACATATGGATGGGTCAGTTTAGGTGGATGTTTGACCTTGGTTAGAGTGCAAGCATGGTGCCCCTACCTACGAAATTTTTAACCTAATCAACATGATGACTAACCCATTGGGTGCACATAATGGGGGGGTTTATTGCTCAATTAGGAGAGATACCTACCTAGGAGGAGGAATGGTAGGCACTTGGGGGAGGGAATATAACCTAGGGGTTTGGGATGATGTGATATGCCCCTTAGAGGTTAGGCATTTAACTTGAGCACGTTTGGGTTGAGAAATGTACTTGATGGAGGTTGGTGATAGACTTGACACACACTTAGGAGAAGCGTTGAAGATAGTGACCACATTGGCACACATATTAAGGAGTGTTGAGCATAGAAGGACATGTGGCACATAGTCAGAGGAGTGCTTACATAAGAATCCTTGGATGGAAAATCATCATAGAAGAGGTTGCATTGAACTAATAACTTGTTGGAGAGCGCACCATCTTGGAGGAGCATTGAACACAAGAATCATCATTCATGGAAGGCATTTGGTATTGGGGATCAGATAAATCCCTATGTCAACACTCCATGTGGAGTTGTCTTGTTTGTTAATTATATGGACATAAGTCTTTATTTTATGTTATTCCCGTTCACCTACTTTATATGTAAAGGGAGGAGAGAATTCTTGTAATCATTATCATCATTGTACTCTATTATATTTTTTATTTGTCTTGGAGATGTCTTTTAGGGAGAAAGATGCTATGATCAATGAGGAAATCCTCAAAAAAGACAAAAAGAGAGAAATGTCTTAGATGTTTTTGGAGAGATTGTTGATGTTATGCTATGGTTTTCTCTTGTGAGATGCTAGGGTTTTTTCTATGCAAGTAATCCCATAGAAGAAAATGATGGTGGAGGTGATGAGATTTCTCTATGTCTCTCATTGTAGCATTAGGGTTTCTACCCTAGTGGTAGACATGAAGAGAAGAGCTAACACCTTGTATGATTTTGTAGCCTTTTTCTTCTAGGATGCATGGAGGCTATGGAAATATTATGGAGATATTAGCTTAATGATTCCTGAGCTTGGTGTGATTCCTTACTTGGAAGAAGGTGTAGTTATTATATTATTAATGTTCCATGGAAGTCTCAATGCTTGTGATGATATAAGAGTTGAAAACCTAGGGTTTGAGAACTCAAACCCTAAGATGGACATGAATACTTGATGACTAATTATAGAGTGGTATTGATATGTATTTGTGTGCATCAGGGTTTGTAAACTCTAATACAAGACCACTCACTACTACATATAGGACTAAACCGTAATGACATAATTCGACGGTATGGCCTATACTATCGCAAAGGTTAAGAAAATTGTCTTTTTTTTTTAATTTTAGCAAGGTAAAGTCTCTGCGTTCATCAAAATTCCGATGACCTATTTCTATGGCATCAGAATTGCGATGTACCATTTCTAGATCGTCTCAAATGTGACGAAAAATGTAGTATGTCACAATTGCAACTTCTAATTTAAGGAGTCATAATCGTGACGAACGAAATCTATTGTCTTAATTGCGACAACATATGGTTGTCTACATTCCAACGTCAATTTGATTATTTATTTGATGGCCATCTATGACTTTGACTAGTGATCTAATGTCACAATTGCGATGATAAATACATACATAAATATGTTGCATGTATGACATGTTGCGACATCTTTGTTATAACTACAATAATTCTGAAAGGTTATAAGGTCTTTTTTGCAAGCGAAAAACAGATTTTATTTTTAATAATTATTTTTGGTTGGGAAGAATGCAAAAAACATTAAATGGAGAACTAAACAGCTAGGGGTCAATGATGGGAAATGTTATTTCCCTTGCAAAGTTTGCGGGTGTAGAGGTTTGCAAAGAATTTCATATGAAACAACTAATAAACACTGTAAGAAGAATGGGCACTTTCAAGGCGAAAACAAATAGTGTCTGGTAGTAAGCTATATTTTATGATCATATATATATAATAGATATATCTATATAATAAATATATAATAATATATATAATATATATATATATATATATATTATATATATATATATATATATATATATATATATATAAATATATATATATATATTTATATATATATATATATATATATTCAAGCCTTTTTGAATTGTATTGTAAAAAAAAATAATATTATAATATTTGTAAAGCAGATTAATTTCACATGATTTTTTGTAATTATTATAAAGTCAAGGTGGTCGCCTAGGTATTTGATCCTAATGTGTCAAGTAGTCATAGTAGAAATGATGTTCTACAAGTTGAGGAACACAAAGCAAATATGGTTGAAGATCAAGATAATGATCCTATGGAAGTAGATGACAATAATAACATAGTTCAAGATGATGGGACAAATCAATTGATCCAAGACTTGTACGGTGATGAGAACAATGATGATATTTATGATGCACCTGTGCTACAAAAGGTAGGGACACCACTTTATGAAGGCTCAAGAGAAAATATTCTCCCTGCTACATAGTTGTTGGTGAACTTAAAGGTTTTGAATGGTTTGACAAACACATGTATGACACAGGTCCTAAGGTATAATGTAATATGTTTCATCAGTACATGAAAGGTTGATTTCTTTTCCCTTTTTTTAGTGTTAATTAATGTGTAAAATAAGAATGAAATAGTTATGATTAATATTCTTTACACTAACTAGTGATTTTTTATGTTGTAATAGATTGTTAGGTGAGTTTCTATTATCATTGCCAAATAAATTACCTCATAGATATCGAGATTTATATGTTGTTATGAAAGAAATCGGAATGGAGTATCAAGTTATAGATGCATGTCCTAATTATCATATTATATATTATGGACAACATGCATTGAAAATAAAATTCCCGAAATGTGACAACAGTAGATATCAAACCAATCAAATAACAAAAAAGGTGTCTCAAAAGGTTCTTTGTCATATTCCCATATTTCCATGTTTGCAATGTTTGTTCATGTTTCAAAGCATAGCACGGTTTATGGATTACCATGCACATAAGAGAGGTGGAGATGGTTTTCTTCGAATGCTTGCATATGGTTATGCATTTAGGAAAATTGAAGAAAAAAAGTCGCATTTTAAAGATGAACCTTGTAATGTTGGGTTTCATTGGCAACTGATGGTGTAATTCCATTTGGAGATCCCAGGTCTATTTCCTGAGTGTGACCAATTTTTGTTATCAACAATAACCTTCCTTCTTGGAAGTTAATAAACAAGGAGCACATTATGTTCACAATGATTGTTCCAGGTATTTGTTTACATTAAATTTTCGAATATTGTAACATTTTCATTTGTCTTGTTTGTTGCATAATGTGTTATGTTTATTTATTTACTTATAAGTACATATCATGGTAGTAATTATGTGTAATTTAAAACAATTAGGGAAGTACCAAGTTATATATATATAATATATAGTATATATATATATATATATATATAATTATATATATATATATATATAATATATATATATATATTATATATATATTCCTCTTATCGATGAGTTATGAAGTTATGCATTGGTATCACTATGTATGGCATCTATAAACCAATAGGGGAGAGGCAATTTCAATTCCATGAAATAATTGTATGGACAATTCATGATGCCCCAGGACTAACACATTTTTTTGGAATGTAACATTCCATTGTACTTTAATAGTATATAATTATTTCAATTATATTATATCATGCATGTTTTTAAAATAATCCCTTTGTTTATATTATTTTACATTAATTCATCTCCTGTAGGCCTTCAAACAAAGGGTAAATTTGCATGTCCAGTTTGTGGTCCTACGATGAAATCTCATCATTCAAAAAGTTTAGGAAATGAGGTGTCCGATGAGTATAAGTGTTTCCTCTCTAAGAACCATAGGTATTGTGCTACTGAAAATCATCTTTTCAATGGGAAAGAAGAGTCTAGATTAAAACCACGAAGAATGACACCTCACGTATGAAAGTTGGAATATAACATAAATCATTGTGAAGGACATGGGCTTCCACGGGGAGCGAAACGTTATCCCGCTCAATTCATGAGGTTATCATACTATGAGAACCTAAAAATATCTCATTTATTTGATACAATGCATATCAAGAAGAATGTGATAGGAACTTTATGGCGGATCATAGATGGTTGGAGGGATAAAGAAAAAATTGTGAAAATTCATAATGACATTGTGGAAGAAAATCATGCAATGAAAAGTGGGATACGATCAAATAGCGATGGAGACCAAAACAACCATACATGGTTATTAATAGAGTAGCAAAGTGATGATCTAAAAGAGGTCATTCGAAGAATTAAATTTCCCAGTGAATTTTCTTCAAACATAAATAACATCTTAACAAAGAAAGGTGAATTTGGTGGGGTAAAAATGCACGATTGTAATACCTCCATTAAGGTAATGATTTTGGTATATATATTTCTATATTAGTATATATACTTGTTTATGGTTTTTTTTTCTCTACTTTGGATTAAAAAAATAACGATTCATTTTTATTGTTACAGTATGTTCTACCTCTATATCTCCCAGATGAATTTGACAACAATTTCAAACAAGTTATATATGATCTTGGCAAATACACGAGGTAATAGTGATTTATATGCCGAGTGTTTTTTCAATTAGTTGTTGATCAAATTAATGGCATGTGTTTTACTTGTAATGTAATATATTAAGTTTTGTTGAAACATGTTATTTTCTTGCATCATCTTTAGATGGTTGTCATTGAAAGAAATACATAAAGACGATATAAAGAATTGGAGGAGAGAACTTCCTTGGCTAATGTGTGAAATGAAAAAGTATCTACCTTCTAAATTTTTCAATGCACATGAACACTACCTCATGCACCAAGTTGAGGAGATTGAATTGTGCATACCTATACACATGAGGTCAATGTGCATGGTGGAGAGGCACTTAAAATCATTGAAGGCTTTGGTTAGACAAAGAGTGCATTCTGAGGGTTCTATGGTGGATGGATATATGCAATATCAATCCATGGTGTATATTAGTTAGTAACTGTTGGGATAAATAATGAGAGGGGGGGTCAGAACCTACGATTTATGGGTTTTAGGTTTTTTCTCAGATCTGTTTATGGGTTTTGCTTAGAGCTATTTGCTGGGTGTCTGACCTCTGTCTCATCTCGCTTAGGCCTTGCTCCATTCTGTTTTACTCATAGAAGTTGAATTTAGTCTCCCTTAGGGCTTCTAGTACATTTCCACCTTTCAAGGAGGAGTTTAGCTAAGTGAGAAGTTTGAGTTTTTGCAACACTTTCAACCATATTTTCCAGATCTGTAACCTTTTGTTTCAGATTTGATAAGACAGGTTGGTACCATCCATAGTTTAACATTTAAACTTGTTTCGTCATTCCCTTAGGGTCCCATCAGTTGCCCTAGGTGTTTCACCCATCTCCCTATCTTTTTGCAATGATCCTCCCCTCTGGTTTTTTGTTGTGCTGCACCACTTCCCAACAGCTTAGAGTCACTTGGTCCCAGTCACACTGACATTCATATCTCTTGATCGTTTCAGTGTATTTTCCATTGGTTTAGCCACCTAGCAGTGCGGTGTTTACAAACCCAATTTGGGTGGGGTTTAGTTAATTTTTTTGTTGTTTATTTTCTGTCATTTATTTCAGTTTATTTGCAACAAGTTTTTTCTTTTTTACAAACACGATCTGGGTTTAATAAATCAATACACTTTCACACACAAGCAAACCTTAACTGAAGGGCACTTGGTTTACACTGCCAAGCCAAGACTTAACATAATAAACTTATCTCACCACATCAGAGACATAAGACATATTGTTGATCTCCCTTCACCATTTCTGTGTTCCGTGTGTCCTTCCATCATTGTGCCACCAAGGCGTGAGTTGTGGAGACTATTAGGCCTTCACCCCCAGTTTCCGCTTGGGCATATTACTCCTCCCCATAAGGTTTGAGTTCATAGCCCTCCGAGTCCCCATCCCGACTCTTCTCCTGGTCCTTCTGATTCTTCATCTGATTCCCAACCTCCTTCACCACATATTGTCACCATGTCTAGACCCACAGCTAGTGCAAGAACCCAAACTAGCGGTGGCTCCGGTAATATACCAGTGGTCACATCAGGCGGAACAGTCTCAGGAACCGTTCCGGCAACCCCCATGCTCCCCTTTATGGCTAGGTTAAGTCTACCAAATATTAACCAGTTGATAAATGACCCCATACACCATGATGCTGGTTGGACCTCTATGCTGACTAAGCTTCCCTCAAACATCCAAAAGTTTGAGGGTATTGCTGGAGAGGATCCTACCAACCATGTCTGATCTTTCCATATGTGGTGTTCGTCCAACTCCATATCCGATGACTCGATTCGTCTTTGGCTCTTCCAACACACGCTCGCTGGAGACGCTGCTAAATGGTATGTAGACTAGCCCTTCACATATCATTCAATTTTCACAATGCTTGCTAAAGAGTTCTTATCCTATTTCTAGTTACCTCTCCAATACAAAACTGGTACTTAGTTTTTGACAACATTCTGTTAATCCTCCACTACTTGTGTTTCTAACCATGTTCAAGAGTGGCATCGAAGGAGGAGCACATGTCGTGCCCCGCCTTTCGAAGACCGTGTTTATCTATATTGGTTTATTAAGAGCCTTTTATCCGCCATTAGGAAAGACGTCACATCCCATTTTCCTCAGACCGAGGAAGAAGCTCTCCAAACTACTTTGAGATACGATCTAATCTATGCTCAATCTGGTTATGTCTATACCATTATTCCAGACCTCCCTCGTCTTGGAAGTGGCAATGCACGAGGGGCATCTCACGCCATTGACGGTATCGTTGGATCCATTTGACACTCTTTGCCATATTCTCAGCAAAGTTATGACTACCCATAGGAGGGGCACCAACTCCTCCAACATTTATGCCCCTCCTACTAACAACATGTTTCCAGGGCTCCAACCCGTCTACCAAACTATTGTTCCTTCTTAGGCATAGCCTGGAACTCTAGCCCCTCAAGCATTAGTGTTGCAGCCTCCCATGCATCCTCAACCCCAACAGCCACCACCCCCTAAGGGTCAGGTGTTTGCGTAGTAGAGTGATACGAATCCCCATAATTCGAAGAAAAAGAATAAGGGGAAGGGTAACAAGGGTAACCAAGGTAACCATCCTAGTGATCCCTAGGGAAACCAACCTAACACCAACAACCAACAATAGGGCGGCCAGCCCAAGCAGAACAAGGCTATTCGTACGAACAAGCCTTATGCCTTTTGTGGTGTACATGGCCACTACACACATGAGTGTCCCCTCTTACCCCAGATGCACCAAATGTGGGAAGCTCAAGCAACTTCTAGAGGTCAGCAATCACCTCAGAATCTTGTGCCACCTCAACCAGTCGTGCTCACAAATCCTTTCCCTCAACAAGGATTTGTTGCTACTCAAACTAAACTAGGTCAAGTAGCCCATCCCCCCCAACCTTCTGGTCCCAGTGAATACCAAATATTGATGATGAACTCTGATGAGGTTAACCCCTCCCATATCAACCTACAAACTCAGTCGTGCCAATATAACAAGCCCTCCACTTCGTCAACTGCCAAGTCCAAAACCAAAGTATCCACTGAGCCTCTTACGACACCAAATGTTCCTTTACAGATCCCTCAACCCAAAGTTGAGGCCATGCCCAAGAACCCAAAAGGACCATTACATCGTAATGCGGCTTTTAACAGAGATGCCCATACATACAGTATAGTAGATGACTTGGTGCAATCACCTGCCACCATGTCAACACTAGATGTCCTCCATTCATGCCCTTCCCAAAAGAAGGCTATACTAACTTCCTTGGGTGCAGTGGATCCTTGCGGCAATTGTTTGATTATCTTCCATATTGATACATTAGAGCACCCCCCATTACCTTCATTTTTTACTTTCCAGATATCAGTTAGAGTCTGTAATCCCATCATCTCTAGATGCATTATTGACGAAGGCGCATCCACTTGTGTGATGTACGTTCTTGTTTGGAAACAACTAAAGTCACCCAAGTTGTCCCCCTCCACCATCACCTTGCATGTGTGGGATGTACACTCCTCCCAGCCCCTTGGCATGTACCACCACTATCCAATGACCCTAGCAGGCAAGAATTTCCATGCCGATATCGAATTCATCAATGCCCCTTTGGATTACAATATTCTCTTAGGTTGTAGTTACACATACGCCATATCAGCAATCGCATATGTGGTGTTACACAAGATGTGCTTCCCCCATGAAGGGAAGATCATTACCATTGATCAATTGAATTACTATGAGCCGACATTCATGACCTCCCCTGAGTCCATCATCTCGTCGGTATCTAATAGACAGTCGTCCACTCCTTGTACCAGTATCTCACCCGGAATCTATAAAGACTCCTCATTGTTGGGTTCTTTCCTTGGTCCTCCCCTTCCCATCTCAGAGATTAATTCTATGAGCATTTGCATGTTACAGGCATCACCCTTGAGTTCCTCATAGGTTAACCTTTCAGAGGTTTCCGTGCACATTTCTGTCGAACCTCTTTCGACAGAATCCCAGGTCTCAACATAAATAAATCCTCTGTCTACCAGCCTGTTGTCTACCATTCAAGACGATGCACATGTGAACCTTTTGTCTTAGGATGATGCACCAAGTAACATCGTCGCATCATGTAGCTGGTCTTCCTTCAATCTACCCATCTTCCATTTTGATGAGGACATCATGGAAGCCATGTCTACCCCTGACTACCCTTGGGATGATATGCACTAATGTGCATACTTCCTGCCACAATAGTCCCATGAAAAGTAGGTTGTGGAATCAAAATACTTCATCCATGGTGAAGTCAAATGGTTTTGAAATCCCATACCTACCCCAGATGCTTTCGAAGAAGGGAATATGACCAACATCTCTCCTACTATCAAAATCAACATTTCAAATCAACTAGGGGTTGAAGAAATCATTTCCTTGGGGGCACAGTGCACCCCAGAAGAAATTGAAGCTTACAACAAGCTCTTAAAATAATTTTGTGATGTTTTCACCTGGTCTTATTCTGAGATGCCTGTACTTGATCCTACCATTGTCGAAAACCAGATCGACACATGGCCTGATGCCACTCCTATTTGGCAGAAGTTGAGACCCATCCACCCTTCTCGACGTGAGGCCATAAAAGTTGAAATCATCAAGCTCAAGTAGGCTGATTTCATCTATCCCAATGAGTATACCACATGGGTATCCAACCTGGTTACTATTCTCAAGAAACAAGGCATCATTCATGTCTTCACATATTTTCGCGACCTAAACAAAGCTTGTCCCAAAGACAACTTTCCCACACCCTTTATTGACCAAACCATTGATGAGTGTTTGGGGCACGAGGTTCTATCCTTTATGGATGGATTCTCTGGATACAACCAAATCAGTATCCGTCATGCCAACAGTTAAAGACATCGTTCATTAGTCCGTGGGGAACCTTTGCATATTGGATCATGCCATTTAGTTTAAAAAATGTTGGAGCCACATCTTAGAGGTACATTTCATACTGCTTTCATGACTTGGCACACCTTATCCTTGCTTACCTCAATGATCTCACCACTCATTCGAAGTTTCAGGCACAACATATTCATGATTAGCGCACCATTTTTCTCTAATGTCACAAGTATAAAATTCATCTTAATCCATTGAAATGTGTCTTTTGTGTTCCTGCCGACCGTCTGTTAGGCTTCATTTTGTCGAAAGACAGTATCACTCTTGACCCCTTGAAAGTTCAAGCCATTCTTGAACTACCACCTCCCTATACCTTGCGCCAGTTACAAAGCCTTCAAAGCAAAGCCAACTTCCTTCGCAAGTTCGTACCTGACTATGTGACCATTGTGCATGGGTTTCTCAGACTCCTTCGCTCTACCATTCCATTTGTTTGGGATGACCATGATCAACAACCTTTTGATGCCCTGAAACATGCTCTCACTTCCGCACCCTTGATTAGTCCCCCTGACTTCACTAAGGACTTCATCTTATACATATCAGCTTCCACCCATTTGGTCACTGGGGTTCTTATTCAAGAAGATGAGTATGAGAATGAGCATGTTATCTATTATGTCAGTAAGAACTTAGTGGGTCCCCCTGTGAACTACTCCCATGAAGAGAAGTTGGCATTGGTTGTCATGTTTTATGTCCAAAAGCTTCATCACTATATCCTCAGGTGTACCACCAGGGTCATAACAAACTCCAACCCCATGACCTTCCTATTGAGTCAGTGGATCATCAATGGGAAGTATGCATGTTGGATCATCATCCTCTAGGAATTTGATTTCGAGTTTGTTACGCCTAAGAGTAAGAAAGGTTTGGCCCTTGCCAAACTCATTTTTGAATTACCCACTAGTGCACATGATCCATCGGTTAATGATAAGATCCCGATGAACACTTGTTCTTTATCACTCTAGACGATCCTTGGTACAAAGATATTATCACATATTTGCGAACCTAAAAGTTCACTCCACATAGTTCCCGTGATGATCGGTGACAGATTTGATACCAGCCCCTCACTACCTCTTCATCGGTGATGACCTCTATCGTCGCGGTGTGGATTCTATCCTCCATCATTGTCTCACTCATCCTGAAGCAGAGATAGTGCTAAATTCCTGTCACAGTGGTGCTTGTGGTGGCCACCTCTTCGGTATGGCCACTACCCAGAAAGTCATGTGCGCTAGTTACTTTTGGCCTTCTCTCTTCACTGATTGCATTAAGGCAGTCAAACACTGCCCCAATTGCCAACATTTTTCCCCAAAGGCAAGAGCCCCATCAATTCCCCTCCATCCTGTCATCGTGGCTGGTCCTTTCTGTAAATGGGCCATTGACTTTATGGAGTGTCGACCACCATCTATTAATAACCATAAGTATATTATCGTGGTGGTTGATTATTTTACCAAATGGGCTGAGGCCATGCCAACATTCAATAACATAGCAGCTATTGCAAACCTTTTCTTCTTTATCCATGTTATCGCTCGATTTGGGGTTCCAAAACAATTGGTCTCTAACCATGGGAGACATTTTGAAGATGAGGTATGGCATGAACTATCCTCACTGTTGGGCTTCCAACACCAATATTCATCATATTATTACCCCCAAGGTAATGGACAAGTTGAATTAGTCAACAAGATTCTCAAGGCAATGCTTCAATGGACGGTGAATAAGCACAAGACCAACTGGCACCTTATGCTCTTCCAATATTTATGGGCCTACAGAAATTCTGTTAAAAGCACCACTAGGTTTACTCCTTTCCACCTTGTCTTTGGCGAGGAGGCAGTCTTACCAATCGAGTGCGAGATCCCTTCCCTCCACCTAGTTATTGAACTTCTCCCTGACACCCAGAACAAAGACTTGTTATGCTTGAATGTGCCTCTGAAGACTGTAATGTTGCTTTGCAAACCATTGAAGCGGCCAAAAAGTGCACCAAAGCTCAATATGACTGAAAAGTCACCCCTTGTGCCTTTCACGAAGGTGATCTTGTTCTAGTGTATGACCAGGCCCATGATACCCTAGGGCATGTGAAGTTCGAATCATTATGGCCAGGACCTTATATCATTCATAAGGACTTAGGTAAGGGGGCATTTCTCCTAGAGGATTTCGAAGGCCAACTCCTTCCCAATCCTCATAATGCACTCTACCTTAAGAAATTTTACCCATAGAATTTCCCATTGATTTGTGTGTGTTTATTTTGGTCATGCATTTAGGTAGGTTCACCACTTCATTTGATGATTTGACACTTCACAAGGAAACCCTTTTTCCAAGAAAGTCTCTTTGTTGCCCTTCAAAATTGACTCTTGTCATAAAGAGGCACTTGTACTTTTAGCTCCACCTCCTTTAAATACTCGTCATATCATATGTCGATTGTCACCATGAATAACCATCATTTACACATGTTTTCATGGTCCCTGTCAAGCCTAGTTTATGTGGCAACATCATCGAGTCACCCTTGTTCAGAGCATCCATGATGAGTCACCCTTGCATCCTTGGAGTCTGTTTCATGTCCCATCATATCATGTCACAGTATTCCATACATATTTTCATATTGTTCATCTTGTGTCACCCATTTTGGCCTCCATTCATACTGTCCCCATCCCCTCCAGAATTGAGTCAGTTGCTGCCATGTCAACCATGCACTTTATGATCTGACAAGGGAAGTCATTTGTTTGTCCCTCAGTTTCATTTTCCCATTATCCTTAGTGTCAGTCCATCAACCACATTGCTATTTTCCTTGGTGCTTTAGTTGAGGATGCTCATTGCCTCATCTATCGCGGGCCCTATTATGTCGACATCAACTCATTTATTCCAGAAGAACGACCTAGAGGACAATGTATCTCAGTTCCAACTTTCATTCTTGTTTGGCGCCTTGGATTGAGCAGAGGGTCCCATTATTGCCCTTTGACCTGGTCATTTCATATCCATGATCCATACACTTGATGGTTCAATGATGCAGCAGATTGTACCAGTGATTCTTGGGTATGTGTGAGATGTTTCGAACCTCATGAGGGGGTGGCCCTTCAGGTAGCCCCCCACATGCCCGAATGCATACCTACTATATTATAGCCTCAGATGTAGTTTTGCAAAGTTGATGGGTTTGGTTCCTATAGATGCAGTGTTCATTGCATGCACATCTCCTCCAGAGGATCAATTTAGTTTTGTAGAGCCCTCCCTTGTTCAACAACGCTTCTTTGGTTGTTCTACCCTCCCTCCCACCCATTTTTTGAGGAAAGGGACTTTGTATATCATGTACTCAAATATTATTATATTCAGTCCTGGCTCATGTTTTTACCAAGTGCATTATGTATATGGGACACAT
The DNA here is from genome assembly GCA_000404065.3 of Pinus taeda. Lineage (NCBI taxonomy): Eukaryota > Viridiplantae > Streptophyta > Pinopsida > Pinales > Pinaceae > Pinus > Pinus taeda. The sequence continues at coordinate 34,872 of APFE031687070.1, read as the reverse complement.
TGTATTATTTTTTGGCTATGTTATGCCAACGTTTCATGTACCATTCAGCATGTACTTTATTGCTTAGTTTCATATTTCTGGGCAAACCATGATTTTTGTACTAAGTTATCTTGGCAGGTATGGGTATGCCTCCCTCACCTCATTGAGGTTCGGTACCACAACAAAAAAGGAGACTTGCATTAGTCTCACCCCCTCTGTAACTATCCTCTCTCGGCTTTAGCTTCATTGGTCTTTCTCTCTCTCCTTGACTCCCTTGTTGTCTAAGTGATTGTGTCTTTACAACATACTTCGGTCATACGTTTTGCTCCTAACACTCGTACGTTGGCGGGAAATCTATTATCACCAAAAAATTGATCATCTAGCCTAATTTACTAGATGGATCAAAGTACACCATGTAAAACCAATTTTACCATAGTAAAATTGCTTTTACTGTGAGAAATTACCTAATAAACCACCTTTATTAAGTAATTTATAGTTAAACCCATGAAGAATAATTAAATAAATCACTATTTATTTGATTTTGTTCTAGGAATAATTAATTAAACCATTGTTTTATTATTATTCCTTGTTAGATTTGACCCAATCATGAAAAATAAATAGATAAATCATTATTTATCTTATTTGTCTCTAAGAATAATTAATTAATCACTAATTAATTATTATTCTTTGTTAACTTTGACTAAATCCCTTAGGAATAATTAAACAAATCATTATTTGTTTATTATTCCTTAACTAATTCATCGAGATAATAAATAAATCATTTATTTATTTATTATTTCTAAATAAAATTTTAAATACTTTTCCTATCCTAAACAAATATAATAAAATATTCCAAGTGGTTATTCGAGGAATGGGATCAATAATATTCTATTATTGCTTATTATTCGAGGATAACTCAATATTTTGTTATAAATAGAATGGTTTTCCATTCATTATTCACTTTTGATTATTTTCATTGTTGCACTCACTATTGTAACTGTGATTCTTTTCATTGTCACACACCATATTTTTGTTGGGTTTATGCATTATAGAGGAGAGAGACTCTACAGAAGCTGAAGGTGTTTGAGGATTGCCAAGAACCCATCCCATAGAGGGGGACTAGTAACATATATTTGTTCCCTTCACAAGTGTTATAATAAAATTATTCTTTACATATCTGGTTTCCATTGGATGTTTTGGGGTTATTACTTTTTATTTCATTGTTTAACTGTGATTGCAACATAGATTAGAATTTTGGTAGGTTTTGTTTCTATTAATAGTTGCAGATCTACAATATTTAGCAGTCATTTCTATTGTTGAGATCGTTTGTCATCCACGATCTTAAGTGGTTCTTTTCGTAAATCATTGAGAAGAAAACACTACAACAATGGGTCAATACCATGGTAATGACCCCTAGTATCCAGATTACCATGGTGTGGTTTTTGTACGTGACTTTTCTTCATAATAACTACATATTTACGTGACCTTTCTTCTTAGGCCCTGCATATACTTTCTCAAACATCACCTTTGTCATTCATTGGTCTCTGAACTATCATTCCTTTGTCCATATCACCTGTAAAACAATCTGTATAATCATCATGTTGTCATAATTTTGACATCTTTATCAAGTAGGTTGCCATCAAGGACAACACATTAGCCATAATGCCAACAATCTCCCCCTTTGGACTTGATGGAAACCACTTTGGAGTTTGTTCACCATTTTTAATCACCTGCAAACACACCTACAAATACCAAGGCTTCTCACCAAACTTCTCCAAGCATTCTTCTCCAAACATCAAACATATCTCTCCCTTTGACATAAAGGGCAAAAGGTTGACCACTGTTGGATGAAGGCTTCTCTCCCACCTTATAGAGAGGATATTTTTAGGTCTGATATGTTGAGTATGAAAATTGCATACTAACCATGCTCCCCCTCAGCGTATGTTGGAACCTCTAAAGATATACAATAAAAACATAAGACTTTGTGACTCAACCAAATATGACCTTTCCTATCACCAATGAATCATGATTACATCAATCATCCACAACATTGGGGTTACATATTTGACTCAATCATTACAACAATTGCCCAAAATAATGGGACTACATCATAAATGACTTGACCCCAATAACCCATATATGATTGAATTTTACAATGATTTAAAACATGGGTCCTTACATGACCTTTTATATCAAGATACATATATGACATCTGTAACCAAAACCAAGACCTCAACAATGAGGTTATAATATAATGATAGTCATCATACCATATAGGAACCTGCAACATGAACATTTGATAGCAGCAACATGAAAATTTGATAGCAGCAACATGGAAGCAACATGAACATCCTCATCATCAAGAAGTAAGATAGGGCAATGGAGCATCAAACTCTTCAGCATCATCAACATGGTACTAAGTATGCAATGCTTCCAAACATCACCAAGTAACTTCAGCGATAAACAACCAATCATTAATATTGACCATAGCAGATACATCCTCATCATCAAGCATGTCAACAGATAGACATTATTCATAGCTTTATCATTTGGAATCCATGCCTCATTGATAACTATTGAAAGAACAATAACATATAAATCTCTAGCAATAACTAGTAGAAATATCCAAACATCAACAAATATATACAACAAGACATTCTTATGAATCCATAATGCCAACAAGGGACTATAGGGTTATAATAGCTACTCCCCCTAAACCAATAGACTGCAACAAACAAATGTCAGAAATAGAAGACCAAACATGAAATGGTGAATGTATATAGGAGCCCCCCCTGAATTTGTGCCATTTTTTATCAATCATTGAGATGTATACGCGCCTATCTAACTCATAAACTACGTATATACATTACTATCTTTCACACCGTCAATGTATAGAAAGTAAACTGTAGTAATTTACAGTCACATCTCCCCCTGAACATGACATACTTGTTAGTGTTGAAGAATCTAGGGAAAATGAATTTAATGAGATTCTTCTTTCATGGTAACTATTTGTGAGGTATGTTAACTTTTCTTCTTAGCACAATATTCATTTGTTATTATTAGAGTGTGTCTTATTAGTTCATAAAATAGATACCAAAAGCAAAGAGACAAGAACACATGATGTTGGATTTCTTCTAGGGCCAAAACCTCTCCCTCTTGGAGAGGAAAACCCGCACAAAATTCTGCTTATAGATATTACAATTGACGAATACCAAGACCATGACCCTTGACCTATCAAGCCACTCCAAGACCAAGACACCAATCCTCTTCTTTGTCACTGCTGAGATCATCATCATCACTGCTGCATCACTAAGGTCATCATTATTACATCACAGAGGTTATTTTAGTTGCATCATTGTTGTACCTTCATCTAGATCATTGTTGCACTCTTACTAAGATCATTACTACACCTTGAGATCACCATTGTGACTTTACTGAGATTATCTCTATGCCTTCACCGAGATCACCATCATAACAACGAGATCTATATTGAGATATGCATGTATGTTGAGAGTATTCATGTAGGATCACTGAGATCCTTATCATTACTGTTATACCGAAAGTGCATGATATTTCTTCAAAACATGTATGTTGATACTGTGTATACTGTTGTGGGATCATCGTGATCCTCTTTCATCATAATAAGACCGAGAGTATATTACCTAAGAGATCATCGAGACAATGAATGTGCCTTTGTATTTTTCATGGTTGTGTTTAATATTTCAAGACTGTGATCATGAGGAGATTGAGACACTTATCACTGTAATTTCCTTGCACTAAGACACTTTATTCATCACCGAGATCCTGTACCTTATTTTACCATCCGAATTTATAGAGTAATCCAAGTTCTTCTTCATTATTTTGTGAATACCATAGCTGGGTATTTATAGTGGTTCGATTCTTCTATTGAGCTGGCGTGACAATGGATTGTTGTGTCTATTATTTGAGCTAACTTCATTTCCTTTTAATTCAATTTCCAAGCCAACATGATAGAGAGGATGGTTCTTGTCATTTTGGAGGGCTTCTTCCAAGTATAAACATTATAATGACTCTTATTCATTATGACAAATCCTAAAGACATCAAGAAGAAGTATTTGACCTATGAATTACACTTCTTGCCTATGAAACCCATGATGAAAGGAATACAATAAATATATTTTGTTCTCTTTATTACATCATTTATATTAGTTATAATTACATGTCATTATGAAGACTAAACCTAGTTATACTTTCTTCAACACTCCCTCTTAACTAGGGAGGTATTCATAATGGTACTTGGTCATTCTCAATCTGAATAATTTCTCATAAGAAGAATCATATTGGTAACCCATATGTATAGAGTCATAGTAACCAACATTGTTTCCATAGCAAGGCCTTGAATGAAAGCTCTATCTCTCATTAGATCAGAGCACAATGTTGGCGAGAACAATGACTATAGACACCTTCATCATTTTATGTCAAGGTACATACCCACCCGGGTGTGCACTCAGTATGACCTTCTAGGACTATTCTTATCTTGGGTTCCCAGCCCTCAAAGAGTATTGGTCCTCTTGCCTACTCTTATCTTGGATTCCCTACACATCCTCAAAGAGCATCAGATGATATATGATTACCTAATCCTCCATTCTTTCTTCCAAAGTGAAGACAATAATATTGTGTTTAGCTCTCCCTCTCAACTGGGGAAGATATGCCCAAGTTCCCTCTAACCAGGAACTTGCCCAAGCTCCCTTTTAATCAGGAACTTGTCAGATCTCCCTCTTAGATAGGGACTCTTCTATACATCAACAACTTCTTCTTCATGGGTCCTTCCACTACTCTATCAACTTCTCTCCTTGATGTCATGAAATTCAATTGAGATTCTTCCTTGTAGGAAACCATCAATCACTTTCCTTCTTATTTCATCATGTCATTCATTTCTTCATGGAAAGTGGCCTTCTTCATATCTGGAACCTTTGTCATATGACTACTTCTTTCCATCATGCTTCTTCCATCCACCACATGAATGTTACTTGTACTTGTAATTAGCTCGGCATGAACTTATCCAGATATTATTCAAGAAATCAAAACATAATATTAAATCAAATCATACCTTACGAGATGGCTCTTCATCATGACATCTTTCTGTAGGTATCATCATCCTGCATACATGTTGACACATCTCCCAAATGTATCCATTGTCAAGGGTTTTCATCTTTTTCCATCTGAGTCTTCATATCTTTTCAGGAGATTTCCTAGTTAAGTCTTCTTGGTCTTTTGGATGTTGATCACCTTTATTAGGGTTGCATATCTCATGATCTCTTCCTTCTCCACACATTCCATTCCCAGGTGCTTTCAATCAGAGTTTCTTAATTGTAGTCATATTATGTTGATTTCATCTTAGTGTGTCTTATGCTTTCCTGCATCCTTTCAGAGGAGGATATCATGTTTCTCTTGATCATGCTTCTTAAGCTATAAGTAATGATCCATGTTACTTCAAACCATATGACATGACATTATAAATATAAACACAAGAATACCTACGTTATTTCATCTTTAGGTCATATAGGCTTCCTTGATTGAAGTGTCTTCAACCTCTTGATCTGCTTCTCCTCTTATGTCACCATAACATCATTCACGAATTCCACAAGTTGGAGTTTCAGATGAAACACTTGCTTCCTCTCTAGATTAGTGAACCCTCTGATGAGGATTCCATTAGAAGATCTTGAGGATTTTGTATGTACCCATCTGGTAGATGTTTCCTTTCTAACTTGATGTATGATCAACCTTGTCCTGGATGACTTCTTCTTTCCTTCCATGTCCAATGAGGTTCCCATGAGCTATATCCTTCATGTTTTAATGCCATGGATTTTTTAATCCATGATTCCCATGGTGATGTCATGAGTTCTTGTTTCTAATTCTTTCATGATGCCACGATGCATCTTATTATCTTGGTCATATCTATAACACAAGATTTAGGAGCTTATGATAGGACAATTTTGTGAGGGATACCATCTTACTCGTAGTAGATATTTGTTACTCCCTCTTTGCTTGGCCCTTTTTCTTCAGCTTCCTCCATCTTTTTGGCGATATGAGATTCTTTCCATAATCTTTCCATAGCATTGAATCTTAGCTATATTATGTCTTCCTTGAGGACCAAAATTTCCTTTCCTTTCTGCACATGTTTGAGTTATGTTATCCTTCAATATTTTTGCCATCAACTTGTCTTTCTCTATTTAGCATAGAGACCATAAGTTGTCGAATGAGGTAACTTTCTTATCCCATGGATATTTTTTACCTTGTTTGTTATTGCATTACGAATCAATGATGGTTATCTTCCTTCCTAGGTCTTGTAGATGGGACCTTATGAAGATATTTTACATCCTTTGATACCCTTTACTTTCATGTAGATCAGATTTCATGTGACCTTCTTCATTGCACCTTCAAAGAATGAGTTTATCATATACATCCCTTTGATGTCTCCAATATTTCTATATGAGGGGATATTTCATAAGTATCCCTTTCCATGAATTCAGAGGAGACCTTTTGACGTGTTCAATGAGTTCAACTACTTAGAGGACTATATGAGGGGATATTTCATAAGTATCCCTTTCCATGAATTCAGAGGAGACCTTTTGACGTGTTCAATGAGTTCAACTACTTAGAGGACTATGTTTATCTTACTTATTTATGCAAGGAATCTTGATGACCCAAGTGATTTATATATCTTCTTGCAAACACGAAATAATTTAACCAAATTTGATTATAGAATGAAAAGATACTTACTTGACATGTGAAGATGAAATCTTCATCTTGATGACTTTGATGGTGGTTGAAGAATATGTATTAGTACTTCTTCTTTGATGACCTTCTTTTGAATGAGAGAATACTTCCTCAATAAAAAAGGTTGCTCCTTTTGATGAGGATGATTTGTTGCTTCTTTGGATGATCTTATTCTAGGGCTAGGAGATGATCCTTTCTTGAATATGGCTACTCCTTATTGCCTTCAATATGCTTTGCCTTCTTTTGTAGTGTAGATCAGGATTGTTGCTTGGGTTTCAACCTATTCCAAGATGAGGTGATCTTTGATTTTGAGGTCCTTTGAGTTATGTTTCTTTGTAGACATCTTGATGAGGGTCTTGGTGGCCTTTTGGATGATGACTGTGGAGATACAAATTCTTGTTGTTGAAAACTGCCTCCTTGATCATGTAGATAAAAACCCTTGTTGTTGTAGACTGCTTGTTGTAGAATAATCCTTCAATATTGACAAATCCCTTCAACTTTATTTGGTTCCCTTCTCAAAAACTGATCCTTTTTTGTCTCATTTTGCTGCCCTTCCTTTGACTTCAATGCCTTAGCTCTGATACCATGTTGAAGAATCTAGGGCAAGTGCAGTTAATGAGATTCTTCTTAGAACAATTAGCAAAGTGATGAAGCATGAATCATTCCTAATTTTTGTTTGAGATATTTAAAGGAATCACATGGAAGTGGATTTGTAAATATATATGCAACTTGTTCCTTTATAGGAACATACTCAAGGTTGAACCTTTTTTCAAGCCCCAACTCTCTTAGAAAATGATATTTGATTGGAATGTGATTGGTTTTTGAGTGCATGAAGGATTCTTAGATATACTTATGGTATTGGTATTGTCATAGAGAATAGGTACAGGTTGAGGACAGGTGACCTGAATGTATTGCAATGTTTGGATAATCCATATAAGTTGAGTAGAGCAAGATGCAGTAGAAACATATTCTACCTCAGCAGTAGATAAATTGACATAACTATGTTTCTTGTTGAACCACGAAATCAAGCATGGTCCCAAATAAAATGCTCCTCCACTAGTACTATTGCGATCATCAACATTACCTGCCTAATCTCCATTTGTGTAAGCATGAAGTGCAAAGTCTCCATTTTTCGGATACCATAGACCAAAATCTTGAGTTCCTTGTAGATAATTGAATACTCTATTAAATTCTTGGAGATGAGTTTCCTTAGGATTTTCTTGAAAGCATCCAACAATTCCAACTGCATGCATAATGTCTGGTCTTGTACCTATAAGATAGAATGAGCTACCAATTATAGACCTGTATTTTGGTTGATTGATTGAATGAGAATCATCATTTTGACTAAGATTGAATCTTGTTACAATATATGTGGGTGGGGGTTGGGGGAGTTAATATGCATTGCATATTAACTCCCCCCACCCCCACACCGACTCTCCTTCTCCCACCGACACGATCGAGCTAAACTTCTACGCCAAGACCTTGCGACCAGGAGACATACGAGCAGGGAAGACAACGAGCATACTCCCTGGAGAGTGGGGGCCCCTCAGGAGGGGAATTTACCCAACAATCTATTTTTTCGACCCAGGCCCCAACCAATTCACAAATAACAATCAGAGGGGAGGGAGTCGACATTTTAAGGTACCTCCTATTTCAGTTACCGGGTTTTCAAGGTCAGTACCCTTGACCCGGCCATTCCTGTCCACCGTTCATGCCACCAATTTGAACTGAGGATCACTAGCAGAATGAATGGTGTGCATATCGACTTGCAGTCTTCCATTCCTGATTTCTTTAAAATCTATTTGAGGTACTTGGTTTGAGAAAGAAAGATACCATTCTTATTTTGTTGAAGTTGAAGACCAAGAAACTATGTTAGTTCAAATTCTTGCATCATAACTGAATAAAATCATTGACTCATAGATTTTGCATTGCTTCCAAATATGATGTCATTTGCATAAACAACAACTATCAATAATTTGTGTGTATCACATTTGACATATAGGTTGATATCTACAAACTCCTTTTTGAAGCCTTGTTGCTAAAGATACATGTCAAGATGATAATAGCATGCATGAGGAGCTTGTTTTAACTCGTACACTACCTTCATAAGTTTACAAGTAATATTTTTATCAATGTTAGGAATGAACCCTTCAGGTTGTTCAATATAAACTTCTTCTTCTAGATACCCATTTAAAAATATAGATTTAATATCCATTTGATATAATTTAAAGTTATGAAAGCTTAAAAATGTAAGAAACATTATTATGGCTTCAAGTCTAGCTACAGGTACAAATTTTTCTTCAAAGTTATCCCTTCCTATTGAGAATATCCTTTTCATACAAGTCTAGATTTGTTTCAAATTACTTCTCCACTTTCATTTAGTTTGTTCTTGAACACCCATTTTATCTCAATAACATTTTTATCATGAGGCCTTGGTACTAATTCCCATGTATGGTTCTTTTCTATTTGATCAAGTTCTTCATGCATTGCCTTAACCTAACATTCATATTTGCTTCCTTGATTCATATTTTGAGGTTTAGTTGTGGATAATAAGGCTAAGTAACTAGAAGTTCCAACAAGATTTCTTCTAGTTTGTATTCCTACTTCCTTTTCACCTAGAATTTCAGATTCATGTTGGTTTTTCTGAACATAAATGGAAGGATTCTTTTATGATGTATCTATATTTTCATTTCCTTTTTCTGAAGCATCTCTATTTGCTTCTCCTACAACCTTTTGGCTTGTAGTAGGGAGAGGTTCATCATATATTGGTGCTTCTCTTTTGGTGCTTGTGGACGATTCATCAATCACAACATCTATGCATTCAACAATATTTTGAAGCCTTTTATTATAACATTTATATGCCTTGCTTCTAGAAGAGTATCCAAGAAGGATTCCTTCATCAACTCTAGATTCAAAATTTCCATGCTTATCATCATTATTCTTTATGTAACATTTGCTTCCAAAAATTCTAAAGTGTTTGACAGTTGTAGGCCTACCATACTATAGTTTATGTGGAGTTTTATCATTGTTAACTCGAACATGATCTTTGTTAAGTATATTCACGGTTGTATGTGTTGCTTCTCCCCAAAAGGTATGAGGTGTTCTTGACTCATCAAACATGGCACGTGCCATTTGTTGGATTATTTTTTTCATTCTTTCTGCCACTCCATTATTTTAGGAATCTTAGTTATGGAAAATTGTCTTTTGATGTTGTGTTGTTCACAAAAATTAAAAACTCATTTGATATAAACTCTCATCCTCTATCAGATCTAAGAAATTTGATTTTAAAATCTAACTCATTTTCTACTAGAACCTTGAATACTTTAAATTTATCAAATATTTCATCTTTATGTTTTAGTAACAAATCCAACACATTCTTGTAAAATCGCCAATGAATAATATGAAGTATTGTTCACCATGATGTGACTCCTTTCGCATAGGACCACACAAATCAGTATGAATAATTCCAAGTGGATTACTTGAAGTACCTTCTTTAGCTTTAAACTAAACTCTGGTTTTCTTGCCAAATTGACATGATTTTCAGATGTTAATTTTAGGTAAAGAAATGTTAGGCAAGTCACAAACTACTCCCATTCTGCTTGATTTATATAATTGAGAAAAGCTAAGGTGCCCCAACCTTTTTTTCCAAATCCAACTTTCTTCAGATTTACTTAAATAACAATGCTTTTGGCCTCCTTCTAAGACATATACATTGCTTGGAGTTCTTGTTCCCTCTATTATGATCTCGCCCATATCCAAATTTCTTACCATATAATTATTTGATTTGAAAATAACTTCATACCCTTGGTCACACATTTGACTAACACTTAATAAGTTATGTCTTAGTCCATCGACAAATAATACATTTCCATCCTTGACCTTTTTCTTCAACAACACAATTCCTTTTCCTTTGATAGCAACAGGTGAGTTATTACCGAAAGTTACATTATTTTCTTTCTTTATTTCATTAAAAGAAATAAACTTATCTTTGTCACCTGCCATATGCTTTGAACATCCGCTATCAATGTACCATAGCTTTTCTCGATCTCCTGCGTACGAAGCTAGACCACAATTTTCAATATATGTAATTTTCTTTTTCCATACCTTGGGGGGTATTGTCTTCTGTTCATGCTGGTAAGACATTCTCATTCTTCTTTTGCATTTAGTTTCTTTATGACCAAAGTTATTGTAAAGAGAACATTCAATTTCATCTTGAAGAGGTGAGAAAACATTATAAAAAGATTTCTCTTCCTGACCTCATTCTTTTGTTTTCTTACTTCTCTAGACATAATAGTTTTATAGGCAACACAATGAATAGATTTCTGACCAAAATTGTGACAAGTGAAGCATTATCCATTGAAGTAGGAATACCTGGGAGTATAATACTTTCTTGAGTAGATTTTGCTTTGATTATGGTAAGGTTTTTTTGCATGAGAAAAAATTGATCCTTAATTATTTTGCTGAGAATTACAATTCTGATGATTGCTTCCTTTTATTACATTGACGTAGCTTCCTATACCCGTTTCAGAAGTTTTCAAAGTTTTTGATGTTTCACCATTTGATTTGTATCCAAGACATGTCTTGATTAGAGGAGAAAATTGTACGTTGACAATTTCTTCTAAAGTCTTAGATCCTTTAGCAAATCTAAGATTTAGAGCCCTTGTATTCTCAAGTTCCTTTCTTAGACCCACTATTTTAAGTTCTAAATTTTCAATGCCCTTCCTTTTCTAGAACTTGTTTCTTCAAAAATTATTCAACCAATTTAGCTTATTCTAGACATATTTTTAGCTAAGTTATTTCTTCAACAAGAGTATTTCTTCAAATGACATAAGCAACTGACAATCTTGATCAGATCCAACATCCTCATTGTTGGAGGAATAATCACTATTTTCATGAGTATAAAAGAAATTCTTACTATCAAAACTTATTTTAACATTCCTTTTTGGAGAATTATTCCCTTTCTCATGATTTTATTTATAAGGAAATTTAGTAGCATAGTGACCTACCCTTCCACGAGAAAAACATTTAAAATGAAGCTTACCTCTAAACCTGTCAGTTCCTACCTGAACTTTCTTCACAAAATTTGCTTCTTCTTCATCTGAAATGTAACTCGTTTCCTTACGCTCTTCATTTTCCTTCCATTTCTATGAGGGTTTGAATGTTTTCTCTCTGATATTTGATGGACCCCCTTTTCTCATTTCATAAGATGTTAAAATCCCATGGAATTGTTCAATAGTGAGATTCTTCAAATCTTACATTCCTTGAATGGAAAAGACTTGGGAATTGAACTTTGAGGTTAGAGATCTTAGAATTTTCTTTACAATGGTAGAATATTTTATTTCTTTCGTCACTATAATTTTTCATTGAGCTAACTATCTCATCCACTCTAAGGAAAAATATTTCAATACTTTCATCATCATGCATTCTGAGAATCTCATACTGAATTCTAAATGTTTGAAGTTTAACGCTCTTTACCTTAGTGTCACCTTCATAGCTTTGGATAATATTGTCCCATATAGTCTTTGTGGTATTCAACTGCGTGATCTTCACAAATTTTGATTTAGCCAAGCTTCCTAAGATCCTTTACATTGGTCTCATAGTGTTTCTTCCCTGCATCATTTGTGGGAATAAATGATGAGTATTGATATCCTCCTTCAACGATTTCCCATACATAAGCTACAAGTGAATGTAAACATTAGGGGAATTTTGAGGTCTAAAATGGGCCTCCTAAGGAAATTATAAGATAATAGTGAAAATAATAAAATAAGATTAGATTACATCATCAAATTTTAGAGGGAAAAAAGAAAAACCATTTTTTCAACTCATATTTTAAACTTATCTCCCTATGGGTTTACTTAAATTTCAAGCAACAACACTCATTAGATGCAAAATTTGATTCATCATCTCAGGAGTACCCATGTTGCATACTTTAGATGGACCCTACTACATGAAAAATGAGAAATACATGAAAAATGTGATTGCAATCATGTTTTTTCATTTATTTCTCATTTTTCATGTAGCAAGGTCCATCAAAGTATGCAACATGGGTAATCCTTGGATGAGGAATTAAATTTTGAAAATACGAGTTGAAAAAGTAGTTTTATTATTTTATTATTTTATACTTTTTATACTTTTTAACTCCAAAAATGGTGAATCATCCCCCATGGTTGACATCATCATCTTGAATCCTATTGGTTCTTATAAAGTTTATTTTGGTTGTATATTTTTTTTAGGAGGCCCATTTTAGACCTAAAAATTCCCTAATATATTCTCTCATTTTGACTTTCCAAAATACAAAGTTAGTTCCATTAAACAAGGGTGGCCTGATAGAAGATACTCCCTCTTGACTGCTCATCTTGATGGATCTCCCTTTAAGCAATCAAGCTTCTTATGAGTGACCTTCTCTGATTCTAATTGTTGGGAAAAATATTGAGAGGGAGGGAGGGGGGCGCAGGTGAATCAATGTTTTAAATTCAAACTTTCCAATTTTCTATTTTGAAATATGTATGCGACTATTATTAAAGAAACTTATGTATGTACACTACCTAAGAGAAGGAAACCAACGTATATCCAATTTGTATATTTTTCATGTATTCCATTAGATGATTATCTTTAATCATTGCATCAGCAGATTAATTACTTTTTAGTATGCAGTAAAGAACATAAATAAATCACATCAAATGAGAAACACACATAGAACACTAGGATTTTAGGTGGAACCCCAATGTGGGAGAAAACCACTGTTGTTTTTGTCTCTATCTTCTTTCTTATGGAATAAAGAAGAATATTGATTACATTTGTACTTATGCAAACTCTTATCAGTACACATGCACCCACTTGCAGAAGGCTACAACATTCTTTCATTCTCCAACACCCACCGGAAGGGAGCTACAACCCAGTGAACTCGTTTATCAGCTCATAACCCCTTTTTGAAGGATGCAACCCTCAACTCATTATGGATAACTTTTCAGAATATTTCAGATTGGATCCACCTGTTAAACATTCATCAAACACTCTATAGACCACCTTTCATCAAATTTTCAAATTGGACCCATATAAAAAATAAACCCAAACAAACATGTCAAACTAAAGCTCTGAGTTTAAGACACTATCACACTGCAGATCAATTGAATTTTTGAAGCATCAAGTCATTGAATGTAAAACCCAACCAGAAACAACAAAAATCAAATTATGTACGTGATTGTACTGCATAAGGCTCGTGTATGTACACACCTTCTCTATATAATACCTATGTACAGATCTTAAACTACTACAAACTGGATCATGAGTAACTATAATACTAGATCAATCACTGGATCATGTACTAATTCAATTATATACCACTGAACCAATCACAAATCACCAAATTGTAGCATCATAACTAACCAATATTCCAGTCATGAACAACCAACCCAATCAATATTGTTAGACAAAGATCATCAAGATAGATACATCATTGATAAACAACAATAATCATAATAGAATTGATCAAATGTAATCATTAATCCACACTACAAAACCCTAGAGCATATACGCGACATCCATGAAACATATCAGTGTATGTACGCGAATACCATACAAAACACTCACATACAGATCTCAACATACTAAATAAATTTGTAGAAATTATGCGTGACTACCCAGAAACAGATTCGCGTATGTATGCAACTATCCAAAGACAAACCTATGTATATATTTGAAAACTTTCACTGCAAAACACAACTTCATTCTCCGCAACCTTTACTATCAAAACTACAAACTTCTAAATACAACATCATTATAAGCACATAGCTATCATTGTTAGTTACTTGGACATTTGTAATGAATAAATCAATCAAGCATATATGTCAACATACTTCAAATATTTCATATCTGAGTGTTCTCCTAGCTCTTTGGTGCACACTTGTTTCAGATCAAATCATTCATAGACAACCCAATACTTACACACATAACACCTTGATCTCCATCTCCTTATATAACTTCAGCCTTAGCCGACAACTTAGGAATATCATTGGTATTATTTGACAGGATCAAGTAACCGTTGTCGCACCCATTAGTATGGGCCAATACCATGGTAATGGCCCCTGGTATCTAGATTACCATGGTGTGGATTATGTACATGACTTTTCTTCACAATAATAAAGTATGTAAGTGACCTTGCTTCTTAGGACCTGCGTATACTTTCTCAAACATCACCTTTATCATGCATTTGTCTCTGAACTATCATTCCTTTGTCCATATCACATGTAACATCTGTATAATCATTATGTTATCATAATGTTGACATATTTATCAAGTAAGTTTCCATCAAGGACAACACATTAGCCATAATGTCAATATTAACTTCGTATATTAGCAAAAAATATGTGCGTGGATCACATTTGGGATTTGAACTCCATCAAAAAATTTGAAGGGGAACACCTGTTGGGAAAAGGTAGAATGACGAAAGTGAGAGGTAATTAATTAAATATTTAATGTGGAAATTTATAACTTATAAGACTTATAAGACTTTTCATTCTTGCATATATCATACTTATTTATTTTTTATTCTTTCGTTAATTCTTAATATTGACCATTCTAACTAATATTTATTGGTGAATTATGATTTTCTGATATAGTTGGTAAAGAGTGGGATGCACTACATTTATACATTGCAAGCAAACTTTGATTGGATGAAGTCATGGATTGAAATATGTGAACAATCTCATGGTACGTTATCATGTCTAGGGGTGTCTACATTGGTTACAAATCTCATTTTACCCGAGATGTCAATCTTACATAGAAGGAAATTGATTTAGCAAATAGTTTGAAAGATAAACAGGTAAGCATGCATTTTCACCGGCCTGCAATATTTTATTAAGTTATTTTATAAATATATTATTAATGTGAATGCAAGTGTATTTTTTTCAGATACTTCCCAAGTTATATGAATATGTTTATTAATTAACAATTTCATTTTTATCTGTTTGGTGTATTGCAGTTGAAACACCACAAGAATATGTACCACCAAGGCCGTAAATTTCGCATCAAAAATTTGGATGAAAAGAGTAAAACTTCTGATTGTGGGATAAGTGCAGTCTTTCATGTCACTAATGTTTCCTCCATAAGTCACACATGTCCACAAGTCTTTGAAAATCGATACTATTGGTATTTGGATGACATACTTGAGTGTGACTTTGATTCCTTCAAACTAGTGTTATTCAACATGAAATGGTATAGGCTACGAATGAATGAACATGATCCTGATAGAATTGTTATTTAGCATGATAACGAATTTACCATGGTAATACAAGGTCATTTGAGCAAAGATTGGATCATTATGTTCTTCCAAGCTAATGTGAACATGTCTTTTAATCAAAGGCTCCAGGTAGAGTGAGTTGATCATATGTTGTTAGATATGATCCAAAAGGAAGGTTAGTAGAGTATAATGTAGTAAAATAAGATGATAATGTTGAAGAGGATGATGATGCAAAGGAGTAGTTAGTTGATCACATGTTAGATCACAAAGATGTCGAAGAAGGTCAAGGAGATGTTTGAGGCAATGTTCTCGATGAATATCATATCAATGATGTATTGTCAAATAAAGAACTTGAACCAAATGATGTTGAAATGGTTGATCGTTTCAATGCCATTTTTTAATTGGGTGACATAAATGTTAAGTTGGATGAAAAAGAAGATTAATGATATCGAAATGTTGAAATGTATGAGGTATGAATTTATATTTTTTCAGTTGATTTTTTCTCTTTCATTTTACTTAATTTTTTGTTTTCTTAGTAATTTCTATATATGTTTGATTCTTACTATTGCTTTCAAGTAGTTTATAGTAAATAAATTGGATATTGGGAATATTTAGAGTGTTGTCGGGGGGGGAGGTGGCTTATGAGCTTCCACCTTAATGTGGTTGGCCTTGTCTAGTAGAGAATATTATATTATTCTTGAAACCAAGAGAAGCTCATTATTTGCACCAATCTCAAGCTTGTTGTTAAGGCCAATAAATGACATAATTTATTATATCTCTCTTACGCTCTTGCTTCCAATCTCAAACTATGAGTCCCCATGAATGTAAAAATTATGGCTATGAACCAATTGTTCGCACCTATCTCAAACTTATTGTTACCAATTGTTGGCCTACCTCAGCTAAGGACCAATGGCCACCGCTTAAAATTTACTAATAATTAGTGGCCAAAATGATTCTCTAATTAATTGACCTCACACATACTAAACTGTGAATGGGGCCAACATTGAATTTTTTTCAATTTGTGCTCATACACACTAAAATTTGACATGGTTATAGTAGATGCATGCATCGACGGTGTTGGAGGTTTTCAAGACTCAAATACAACTCACAGAAAGAATTCAACAATCAGGCGAGATCACCCAGATTTAGGGAAATTTTAATTTTTTGTGTTTCACAATTATCCATTTTGACTCATATGTGAAACAAAATTAATAGTTCATTTGCCTTGTTTTGGCTAGGCTACCTCTTCACCTGGGTTATATTATATATAATATATCCGACTAATTATATATAAAATATATAATATATTATATGTTATCTCCCGTCAAGGCTTCTTTCACGCCATAATATTCTTTCCCCCTTTGTTCTCCTTCCCCCATGCCCAAACCATTGATGCGCGATTTGAATTGCCACAGAGGCCAAACCATTGATCTGTGAGTTGAATCACCACAAAGTTGTGGCCATACTTCCCTTACAATTCTTTGTCAATGTGAGCCACACCCATTTGAGCACTGAGACATTGATATGCTAGAGTCGCATTAGAGGAGCCATTGATCTGATAAGGCCACATCAGAAGAGAAACTACTAAATATTGACATAATTTTCGATATTTATTTGTCGTTCTTGCGATGAGGATTTATAGTTATAACGACAAAAGGATATTTCACAAAAGTTCAATTTTGGTGGAGTCACATGCTTGACCCCTTTTGGTTTTTCGTGATTCCAATGTCAGTCGTCATTGAAGCACTGGCATTGGTTCATCGCAAGCACTTGGCGGAATTTACTATGATTTTGAAATTTATAACATTAGAAATGGCGTCACAAGACCGATGAACCCAACAATTTTTTTGAAAAGATATTGCAATGAACATGCCATGCTTGTGACATTTTCACCTTCGAAACTTCCATCACAAGAGTGATAGTATATCCATTTTTTTTAAATTGCATCAAACTCACTGTTAGATTCCTATACCAATAGGTTTCATTTTTCATGATTAACTAGAGAAATGCCAAGTATGTTCATCCTTTTCATGATGCAAAGGTTCCATATTTTGAAGAATTTCACTATGTATAGGTGGTTGACTCTTGTCACAACTGAAGAATAGCCAGACAGTCTAATCCTGGCTAGATCATGTTTGAATTTACTTGTCTTAGAATAGAGAATAAAGGTCGGCACAAACAGTTCAAGCTTGGCAGACAAGTAGTTAGGTAGAGAAGCAAAGGGCCTCAACAGTTTAATCTGAGCCCTGGAAGAAATAAAGGTAGACTTAGATAGGAGGGCAGCTAAAAGAAAAGAGAAGAATCAGGGTTGCTAGTTCAAATGCACCCAATGAAAATGAAGAAAAAATGTCAGGTGTGCTAGGCTAGGTAGGCAGTTTTGATGTGGGAGGAACAGGTCTATGAGCAATTTTGCTCCTTTGGAACAAGTTTCATCTCATAAAAATCATAAGGTGCCATGGCAAGGTGGTTACAAAACAAATGGAGCATGACTAATTTCCCTTCCCAATTTTTCCAAGAAACACTTACTAACATTCCCCCCAAGGACAATGGGATTTGCTCATTTCTTTTAGTCCACTTCATTTCATAGAAAAAACTAAGTGAAACTGTGTTTTCACCTAGGGAAAACAAGCCACATTTCTTGTGTAAAAAGTTTTATTCCATGTTGCCAAGTTTCCTTAGACACTTCATAAAATGGTACCCCCATTCCCCTATGCCTAATTTTTCACTCTATAAACTTAGCCTTTGTCCATACATATCCATTCTACATATTCATATTAACCCCCTAACTCTACTATATAACTCCTATATAACTTTTTCCCTCCCCCTAGTATATAAATACATAAAAAATCCCCAAAAAACAAATATCCCGACCCTTGGCAATATAGCCATATAATAAGGATTTTTGGGAATTATAAGGGTTCACCTGGAACCTTATAATAACCCTTAGCGTGCATAAAAAACTTTGGTTTCATATTAAACTTTGGTTATCTGAATAACCAACCGGCCGCAGTTATATGAATAACCGACCGGTCGCAGTCCAGCGCTGAATACACTACAAAACCCTACAAAAACATTATACAAAGCCAATATATCAAAGTGGGTCCCCATGCTGTGCCCCCGCAACTTGCCATTCGACGTTGATCGTTGGATCGAGGCTCTCAGATCCAATGGTGTGGAACCGTATCGCGATGCCCCCAGCACCCTAACGTTATGTTCCGGGAAAATGGTGGTTTTGCCGCCGTACCAAGGACACGCGTCACTCACCAGCATGTATCGCGACCCCCCCGCTCAATACCACTGCCACCCCAAAAGCGGTGCGATAAAACCACTTACCGCCCTCGCTCCCCGCTGCTGACGTCATTCTATGACATCACAAACACGTCAACTCCACGTCACCCTTGTCACCTCAGCGCCAAGTCATCCGCCACATCACCTTCCATACCCCGCTACACGACAAAAAGTCTACGTCATGATGATGTCATCACAAAAAGCGCCCAAAAGCCCAAAAAGCCGATATTTGTTAAAAAACCCATAAAATTATTTGTTTTTTACCATTCTCATTGTGTAAATTTGTTGAGCTTTTGCATGCAAACGACGACGAATTCACCAGCAAGCATTCAATCTGCCACCTTGACCACCATAGCTCGGCGCCCCACTATGCAAATCATCTTCCAACTAGCTAGTAACTCCAGTGCACTGTGAAAACAGGTATTTACCATCATCCTGTGGAAAACCCTCTGAATTTCGATTTTTCGCTGTGAAAATTATATGGGCAATCCTAGAAACTTGTCAAAAATTCACCCTGCTGCCTACACATAAGCACACTAGGACCATTCATTCATCAAAAAACCTGCACATTACATACCTCTCTGTACAATTCGCCCAGCGAGCCGAGAAAAACAAGTATTCACCTAAGTCTTGCTCCCAAGCTCTCGGATTGACTTCCCTCTGCAAAATTGCCCATTGAAACCATTAGTTTGCCCACATTTTGCTATAGAAACTACCAATTCCGCCCCACTCAGCAAAATCTCTCCCATTTAGGCCGAGCTCAAGGACTGTTTGGTCAGTAATTGCTAAAGGAAAGGCCCTGAAACCATTGCTACTCACCCCTTGCAAGACAAACCCTTCAAGCTTCATCCTTTGCTTCAAATTCTGCCCACCAGAGTCAAACCAAAGCACTCCAATTTGCAAATCCTCTGGAAAAAGCCCCAGGGCCTCTATTTTTCCCACTGCTGCTGTAAAGGTCCACATTTCAATCAAAAACACCTGAGAACTTATAAAGATGGCAGCCCCTACTCCAGTAGCCCTCAATGTGGCCCCTCTCAATGCCCCACATAAAGAACTGGAATGGTTACCCCTAGCTGACAAGGATTTCCATATTAATGACATAATGGGTAGCAAATCTCATCTCCAGGCCTTTTGTGAGATCAAGAATAGCCATAGAAATAAAACTGACATCTTTGGGATTTGGGAGTCCAATATGCCCATGTACTACCTTCCTTGTGTAAATGTCTTTCCTGACCTCATTCACCAATGCCATGCCAATTATGAGCCCACTCAAAGGGCAGTGATGTCTCCTTCTGGGACAGTTCTATTCTATATCACCCCTGAATCAATAAATGAGATGTTGCATTTCAAACCAACTGAACCATTGACTCCTCTTTCCTTGGGATTTCTGCTTGACCAAGGTGCCACATTGCCAAGTGCAAAGATAACCAGAATTGGCAAAACATTTATGAAACCCAATTGTCAACCACAGGAACCTCCTCCATACCTAGACACTTGGTTTAATGAAGCAGGAAAGTTTATTATTGACATGATAGCCTACATCCTGGGATTCAAAACTAGTGAGTTTGTAGATGAAACCACATTGGTCCTATTATCCATCTTTTCTCCAGGATAGCCCCTTGCTGCTAGGTATGACTATGCCACCTACATAGCTGACAAGATCCATGAACAATTCATGAGCATGGACAGAGAAAGAGTGTTTAAATACACATCATACATATATCATTTGTTTCTCTACTATCAACTAGATAGTTTTCAAGTTCCCCTCAGAAAATTTGATGTCAAGGGAGAGCCAAGGTCTGTAATCTTCTGGACCCCAGTCTTCCACCATGTTTACTATTCTCCTTACACTTATTATGAATTTATTGATCTATTCATATATCCAACCACCTCTTTACTGATAACAAGTCCTCCAGATAGACTTTCTGGTGAAATGCAGAGAATTCTACAGCTCTCCAAGAGCTATAGCATAGGTGACTGGTACTTTTACCAGAATCACACTGTGATCCGGATATATGGCTGTGAGCTGAGCCCCTATAAATTGCCAAAATATGTGCCAATGTTGTTGTTTGCCCTGGAATACTTTAGACAATTCATCCAAGCAAATGTAATCCATTTCTGTGAGGCCAAGAAAAAGGCACAACTTAAAATAAGGAATCAACTAGGCCCTTTCACCTTCAATTAGAGGGAAGCCTGGCTAGAGGCTGATGAGATTTTAGGGCAAAGACTCAGACTAAAACAGAGTTTCTATTGGGCAGCATATGACCCCAATAATTTTATAAGTTATAGGAAAGTCAAAAGTAAGCTGCCAGCATATGTTCATTGTCCAATCCCTGAAATCCAGAAATATGCTAATCAACAAGAGTGGCTAGAGGGCACATTGTTTGAAGAGATAACTGGAGAAGAGAAATTGGAAAAGGAAATGAAAGAGCTTGAAAAAATGCTTGACCTAGACTCTTTTGGACAGGTACCCTTCAAGCTGCCCCAGCACATTGGAGGTGATACATGTTTTGCTGAGAGCTCAGAGCAAGCAGCACGAAAGGCCAGCTCAGCAGCAAAGGGCAAGGAAGTAATGGATACAGAACAACAGACCATGGCTAATCAGCCCACCACAACAAAAGAACAGGGAGAAGGGCAAGCTCCCCCAGCTCAAACCAAGGCATCCGAAGCCCCTTTTCTACAGACTCCTCAAAATGAGGAAAAGAGCAGAAAGAGAGACAGAGAAGAGGATGCCCTTGCCAGTGGACCATTGGAACAACCAGGAGATAAAAGGAAGAGGTTGAATCCCTATTCAGAGGAGGAATTTGTGGAAGATACCACAAGCACCGTGAGAGATCAGGAAAGAACTGAGCAACAAACATCTCCATTACCTAGCACCTCAACTAGCTCATTCCAACAAGATCTAGAGAGGCAACCTAGCGTGGAAGTTTCATCCACCAGGCCTCAAAACAAACAAAGCTCAGATATCAAGAAAACCTTCACTGATATAAAATCTAGAAATGATCCAGTGAGGATGCAGCTTTATAATCATCTGATGAGCATTGAGGATAGTACCTACCAATCAACAAAGGCTAATGGCTGCTTATGATATTCAGGAAAAGAAAATGATCCTCAGCCATTTCAAGCCCAAGACACAGCAACCCCAGTTAGCTGCTGATTATATAAGAACCAATCTGGAAGTTTTCTCCAAAGACATTCATCCAATTGACCAGATTGAGTTACATAAAATGATGCAGGAGCATAGACTCGGGAAAATACTTTGTATTTTTATCTAAATCTAGTGGTTTCATGTTTTTGAGAAATTATTAATTTTATGTAAATATTTATGAGATTTTGAGTGATTAATTATATTTTTAATTAATTATATGAGAGGATTTGTAAATGTTTCCATACAACTGGAAACATGAGAGAAATTAGCTTCAAGATAATTTAGAATTAATGATGGAGCCTAAGTTGGAATTAGTTTCAAAGTTTTAGGGATAAAAATCTATCTTTTAGGGATGGTGAGAGATTTGGGGATTTGTTGAGATTTTAAAGGGGTTGAACTCAAATTAGTACATTTTTAATTTGTATAAATTAGTAGGCCTCAAAGGCAAAGGGTAGATAGGATAGAATAGAGAGGAGAAAGTGAAGCTTGGACAACCAAAGCTTGAAAGCCTCCGGGCAATTGTAAGGTCATTAATGTTGAATATCCGGCAAAGACAAAGTCTGTAAGTATTTTTATTGTTAATGTGAAAAGTGTTCTCAGAATTGTGTGGTTCGATTTCTGGAGTGGTGTATATTTTCTGTAACTGAGTTTAAATTGAGAATGCACATTTTATATAATCTGGTGGTGAAATCGTTGTTTGAGTTTAATGCCATGAAATGAGTCAAATTTTTCAAAGTAATGGAAAATCGTTCTGAATAATCGATGCTGGAATAGTTGATAGTGGGGAGAAAATATTGAAACTGACCTTCAGTTAGAATTTGACATTGGATGCATGTGTATAGTGTTTGCAAATTCTTACACTACAGTGAAATTGGAGCGATAACTTGAAGTAGCTGGAAATCGATCTACAGCACTGGTCAATGTAGTTGAATTTGTGTTCTCAGTGCATGGAATGTGAATGAGATGCTTGAATTTCTGTGTAAAGCATAGGGGGAGGGAAGGTCGATTTCAATTGAAATCGATCTACACGTTGAATGGAATTCAATCTACATAGCGCAATTACTTTAAGTAGAGATATTAATGGTATTCCTGTGAAGAATTGATTTTAATGTCGACTTATGAATGAATTGCTGGATTCATGTTTTATATGCCGCGGTGATGAACTGAAGGTATGGTAAATTTGGTGAAGCGTGGGGAGCTCTATTTCCTTGGAGCGATGTCAGTTATGACATAGTTTGGCTTGGATGGTTGCAATCGAATGTTGGGCAGTGAAATGCAGAAATTCAGAGAGGTGCAGATTTTTGTTTAAGACTCTGTTTATTCTAAAATTGATTTGTTGAATATTAATGCTTATTTGCACATAGGAAAAATCATAGCATCAAATCGATTTAATAGGCAGGTTCAATTAAAATTGCAAAAACCAGAGTTTTCGGTGAAAGAACTGAACTAGGAGATGTGTACGGAAGTTTTAAGTGGAATTGGTGTTGGCACGTTGGATTAGATAGCAATGTGGGCTTGATTTGTCATCGTGGAAGAGCGATTGAAGGATCGAAGAGGAGCTGAATGTGTTGAAAATTTTCAAACAACGTTGAAAATTGAGCAGTATTGCAGTAGTTGTATGAGGTTAACTGTAATGTTAATGTCAAGGTATGAAATGGTAAGCATGGCCGCATCCTTTGGTTTTAAATTCCGGTGTTAAAATCATATGTGAATAATTGTGGTTAAATGGAAGTGATGAATGAGAAGTATTGGGTCTGACTTATGAGAACATTTAAATGTTAATTGGATTGGAAGTCTTAAAAGGTGCATGTACAATTCAAAGGTTTGGTTGACCGAATATGAATGATTTTGTACCACGTTTTTCTAAAAGCTTCTGCATGCAAATGGTAGTGTGTGAATTTGCCAGATATCGAGGTTTTAATTTGGGGTAAATGCTGAGATGCATGTTTATATGCATGGATGTAAAAGGTTCTAGGTTTGGCAGGGTTACCCACTATCATAAACAAATTGGGGAGATGGTGTATGCCACCTTAGCAGATAAGGCATTGCTTGCTCACAAACTGAAAAATTCATTGCACAATACCTCTGTCCAATTAGTACTGGAGAAGGCCTCCTCCTTAGCTAAGGACAACAAGATTAAGTCCTTAGAAGAAATCATCATTGAGTTTGGGCATAATCCTAAGGACGCAAAGGGCATCAAAGCACTAATCAAGAAGAAGGAGGAGGACATTGTAGCCCTCAAAAGGCAATTAAAGTTGCCAATTACAGTGCATACACAAATTGCAAAAGTTGCACAACAGAAAGAGGAAAGGACATGGTAAGTCTGCTGATGAGAATGAATGAGAGATTGGCAGAAGCAGAGCAAGCATTGGAGAAGGAAATTAAAGAGAAGCAGGGAGAGTCGACCTCCCAGCCACCTGAAGCAACTCCAACAATTGCCACTGCTCCCCCCACAGGTACAACAGCAGTCCCTCCTACCATCCCAGCATCAACAACAGGTACAACAACTATAGATGCCACAACAGCACCAACAATAGAGCCAAAGACCAGCATGAAGATGGAAGAAATGATGAAAGCAGTGAAAGAGCTAGAAGCTCAAATGTTAGAGCTCAAAGAGGCAAAAGAAAAACTAGCCAAATTATAGGTGAGCTATGACAAGTCAAAAATAACAGTGGCAGAAAAAACTAGAGAAGTAAAGGCCCTGGAGAACAAGGTGAAATCATTGGAAAAGGATCTCACCTTACGAAAACCTCTAGCAGACATTAAAATGATCTTGTGGACCAAGATTAGCCAGTCCATAACTGACCAATGGTACTCAATTCAAACAATCTATGAACAAAATGAATTGATAGAAAGGACAAGAGAAAATTCAAAGGGCCAGGGTATCATTAGGAAATATGCCTGAGCAAGCCAATAGGCTCATCCATTTTTTGAATACCAATACTAAAGAACAACTAGGAGCTTTGGAGCTCACGGAAAGGACAGGCACCATTTTGACAGTAAAGAAGGTGCTAACAATGAGAAATTTTATACAGACTTTGGAAAGGAAGTGTCAAGAGATGCAGATGGGCATTAATGCCTTCACAGAGAAATTCACAAACTTGCAGCAGAAGGGTCTACCCAGTTTACTAACAAGCAATCAAAAATTGTTATCACATCAACAGTATGCTCACAGGGTAAACATGTATGTAACAAATCAGATCACTGCATCATCCAACACCTCAGAAGATACATGACCTCCTTCCAGACATATCTTATATGACAAATTGGAAAATTTGTTTTTTATAGAACATGGAATAAATCATCTTTTTGAAGTCAAGCCTAACTTTTACAGGTATACTGAGACTGATGAAATACTTGTAAAAATACAAAGACATCAGTTGCCTACAGAACAGTGGTGGCAGAGTATGCTGGAAGTTTTGCCTAGGTAATTTGGATTTTTTTGCCTACATACACTTGGTCAAATAACAAGACACGTGGCAGATATGAAGGAAGGAGCTCAAGTGAGGATCAGGACACATTAAAGATAAATCAAGAGCAGGTGAAAAGATCAGGACAACAACGCAAGAATTCAAATTAAAGACACAACTACCAGCTGAATTCCTGGGTTGAAAATTCTAAAATATCTCGTCATTTAAAGCAGCCAGCACAACCACAATAACTCCTACCTTTATTTCTGCATTTATTTCTCTAACAAAGTAGGTAAACTAAGTTATTGCTTCATATCTTATCCACAAGATATTTTGTAAATCTCTTCGTTATAAATACCTCCCCAATGAATGTATTCGGGGTTGGTGATTCTCCTCTTGGACTGCGCTGTAACTCTGATATTTATACAAAGGCTGTTGAAATGCATTGCTGTTGGACCTTCTGAATGTGGATTTGATGATTCTGGACTCTGCTACAGAATTCTTGTGTCTTTCTTTGGCTCAATAAGTTATTCTAAACTATGTTTTTGTGTTTTTTTATGTTTGCAAATTTCATATATGTTCCATAAATCTTAACAACATGGAAAAAGAATAGCCCAGAACTTGTTTTAATACATTCTGTGTTCAATTCCTGTTGTTATTTATGTTTTCTTCGGAACTAGCATAAATAGAAATTCTTAAATGCTTCTGTTTCCACTAATTCTTTCATTTTGAAAATTACCAAGGAATTCTTCACTGCTCCTTGAAAATATTCATGCACCTTCCCTCTGCCACCATGATAAAGGGTTTTTGACTGCCCTTTACCCCATGGCTTACATCCCATCAATCACTAGCTTTCTATATTGTTCCAAAACTAATTATCTTGCTCTGTAGTATTGCCCATCATCACAGAAACACACTCAGCAGTCCATCTTCATAGACTCCATTTCCCAATGGAATAAACTCTTTCAGACTTGCATCCTACCTCTGTTTGAAATCACCATCCAAAAAAATTTAAAACAAACCTTTGCACATCATAACTAGCATAAAAAATTCAAATAAACAAAGTTAAATTATAAAGAGAGAGCCCTCTCTGGATGCAGTTTGGCTAGAAATCGCATCTAAAAGATTGGTTAGTGGTTACCTCGGCCGTATTCCCTTTTCTTACAAGTTTTGGGGAGCAACCTGAGTGATAACATCATTGGTGACTTCGCTGGGGATTGAATGAATGTCTGTTACTACTGCCTAATCTCTAAAGCTACAGATGGAGCCTAAAGTTAGCCAGGCAGCCTTTGAAACTGTCTTTGCTATGCAATCACAAGAGTAAATAAAAGCTACTTCAGTCCAACTCCAGTTTAGCTTTAGATTCTAAACATCTGTCTCAAAGATTTGCTTAGCCATCCTTGTTTCAAACCTCCCTGAAGGAAAGCCCCAAATCCTCCTACATTTCAGTAGCTTCCTTCAAGATATTGCCAAAAATTGTATCCTCCAAGTATTCCCAGAAAATACCAAAACATACTTAGAAGCTGGCTCCAAAGAAGAAAACTCGATACACAAGGTCAAACCCAAACCCAAATCCTCCAGCTAATTTTGACAATCCAAATCTGATTGCTAAGAGCCTTAGGAAACCATAAAATCAAGAGAGTTTTGTTGATTCAAATCTTGAAACACCCCAGCAGAAACCCATTCAAATTAAACCTACTACAACAAATTCTCAAGCCCTTCTTCCTATTGTTGTAGCTTCTTCTAGTTCACCTTTATCACTCGAAAATATCTTTTCTACCCATCCATCCACAGCACTTATCTCAGCTCCTATCCCTGTGCTTCTAGTTGTCCCACTTTTCCCTGCTAATATGGCAAATAGATATGCTCCCCTATAGTTGCTTGCCAATCCAGGGGCAATGCCCTAGGATTACCAGGGAAAAATTACCTATTTTGATGGTATTGGAATTTACACTGCTCAACAACATACCAAGAGGATGACAGACTATTTTGAAAACTATGAGATTGATGACGATGATGTCAGGATGAAAATTTTTGTCCAGAGCTTAACTGGTGATGTAAGGGCATGGTTTAGATCACTCCCTGCAAAAACAATAGCCAATCCAGATGCCCTTTATCAAAATTTCCTAAATAGGTGGGAAAAGAAAAAGGACCCTTTACACATCTTAACTGAATATGAGAACTTGAAAAGAGGCCCACAAGAGAGTGTCCAAGATTATTGTGCCAAATTCAACAATACATACCTTGCTATTCCAATAAACCTTAGACCACCACCAGACTTAGCATTGATCAAATTCCCTGATGGATTTGACTTAGACATGGCTTACCAGCTCAGGGAGAGAGCTCCTCCTAGTCTTGAAGATATGCAGAGCATAGCTGTGAGTGTTGAAGCCAATCTGATTTCCAAATGAAATCGAGCTAGGACTGAAAGAAGAACAACTTTCAAAGAGGAACCCTCTGCGTTTGAACAGAAACTTGATGCAATCATTAAAGGCATGGATAGGTTAGGAGATAGAGTGGAAACTATTGAGAGGAAATCTTCACGGGAAAGCCAACCAAACAACAATGCAAGAAATCCAAACTTTAGAAAAAATCAAAACCCCAATGTAGGAAAAGCTGGTCCAGAACAAAACATAAGGCCTCCCTTCCAAGAAAAATATGCAGAAGCCTCCACATCTAGTGAACCAACAGAGGATCCCCACATTAACCTAATGGGCCTCAATAGTGGCCAACCAATTTTCCTAACTCAGGAAGACCAAGAGGCTCATACTCTTAGTCACTGTCAACTGAAATCAGGGGAATCCTTTGATTTTAAGCAAGGGTATGAAACAACTGTGTATGAAGTCCACAAGCAATACAACTTGAGAAGTAGGAGAATATACATCCCTGGTGATCCCAAGCAAAAGAAAATCAAGGAACCTACCAAAACTAAACTCAAGGACTCTCATATACTAATCATCCCTAAATCAACTTCCAATCCAAATAGTCCAACAGTTGAAGATGTTTCAGACAAAGATAAATCAAAACAGCACCATACATCTGTTTCTCCACTCAGAGAAAGTGTAGAAGAACCTTTGGAAGATGGTGAGCAAGTAACTCCAGTTCATCATGACATTCCAGTAAAAGAGGCAGTGGTTGAAAACCTGGTGGAAAAACACAACCTTGCTGCCCAAAATGTCAAAATACAAACAGAAAAACCCTTTAATATGGAGGCTGAAATAAGTAAGTTAAAAGTATCCATCCCATTATTTGAATTGGCTAGGCATGAAGTTTTTAGGGAACAAATCAGCATATCATTACAAATTTCAGAAAACAAAGATTCAGTGAACATCCTTGATGATCAACCAGAACTTATATTTTGCCTTGAAGCAAATGGTAAAACAGTAGATGGAGGTGTCCCTCCCTTTTATGTGAGCTTAAACATTCATGACAAGGTGCTGCACAATGCAATGTTTGATTCAGGAGCCTCCCATAATTTGATGCCTAAATCTGTTATGGAAAAGTTGGACCTAGATATCACAAGGCCATACAAAGACCTATTTTCCTTTGATTCCAGTCAGGTTTGGTGTCTAGGCTTAATCAAGGATTTGTGTGTCTCATTAGTCCAATATCCAGCCAAGACAATTCTCATGGATGTGGTGGTAGCTACTATTCCACCCAAGTATGGAATGTTGTTATCCAGATCCTGGGGTGCCAAGTTATAAGGATCTTTGCAACTAGACATGTCTTCTGCCACCATCTCAGTCTTCGGCCAGCCTAATAGGCTATACCAAGAAACTTTGATGAAGTATGTGGTAAGTAATCAAGAAAAACCCCAAAAATTTCCCATTTATTCTATGCATTCAGACATGGATTCTTTTATCTTATACAACACTGAGATTCAAACCCAAACTGATGTTAAAATTGTGGCTTTAAGTCAGGAGGAATTCCTAGACAAAGAATCCACAGTTCAGATTCAAGAAGTCTTGGAAAACAATAAATTGAGAGTCACACATAAAGAATCCCATGAGATTGAAAATCCAACTCTGCCTGCTGAGCAAATTGAAAAAGATCCTAATACCAGTTCAAATCAAGAAAACCTATGGTATCTAGAGTTTGATGGATCTATGTATAATCTAGGAGCAGGGGAAGGGGTTTGGATACACAATGTGAAGGATGACCACGTTGAGGGACATGCATTTAGATTGAATTTCAGGTGCACTAACAACACGACCGAGTATGAAGCCCTCCTCTTAGGGCTCAAAGTGATAAAAAACTTAGGTGCAGATCGAATATCAATTTTGGGAGACTCTGACCTCATCATTCAACAAATAAAGGGCAACTTCATTACAAATGATCTTAGGCTGAGGTCATATAGCGCTGCTACAATGGAAATTCTCAACACCTTTCTTGAATCCCAATTGACCAAGATTCCAAGGAATCAAAATCTGCATGCCCATAGTCTAGCAACCTTTGCAAGCACTTGCAAATTGCCATTTAAGCCCAATCACCAATTCACTGCTGAAAGAAAACATAGACCTGTTGTACCAGATAATGTAAAAAAATGGCAGGTGTTTGAAAATGACACACAAATCAACAATTCCCTGACTTTGAAAGAAGAGTTCTCAAGCACAAAAATGGATACCAACACTATAGAGGAAAGCAATCAAATGGATAAAGTTGAAACCCATATCTCTGCTGAAACAACAAACCAACTTCTACATCCCACCAAGTTCACTAAAACAGATTTACAGGAACTTCATGAAAAAGAAGGTGAGGATGCAATTGCAGCAGAGTGAGAAGTCATTGAGCTGAAGGATAATTTTCTACCTACAGGCCTCACTCCTTTAGAGGAAATTTTTAACTCCAATGACATCTCTAGGAAACCTAAAATGCAACCATTAAACACAAAAATTGAGGATTGTAATTTAGGAACTGTAGAAAATCCCAAAATGATAAAATTGTCCAAAGCTCTTCCTCCTGACCAAAAACTCAAGTATATTGAACTATTCAAAGAATTTCAAGATGTCTTTGCATGGAGTTATGAGGACCTAAATTCTTATGATACTACAATAATCCAACACACAATACCTCTCAAAGAAAACCAAAAACCTTTCAAACAGAAACTTAGGAGGGTCAACCCTATGCTGCTCCCTTTGATTGAGAAAGAAGTTAAGAGAATGTATGAAGCTGGAATTATAGCTCCAATCGGATTCTCATAATGGGTTTCAAATTTAGTGCCCACTAGAAGGAAGACAGCGGAGATAAGGTTATGTGTTGATTTAAGAAATTTGAACAAAGTCTCTTTAAAGGATAATTACCCTTTACCCAAAATGGATCACATTCTGCAAAGGGTAGTGGGTGCTTCAAGGATATCACATTTAGATGGATTCTCAGGCTTCAATCAAATCCTAATGCACCCTGATGACCAAGATAAAACTGCTTTCACAACCCCTTGGGGGACATTCAAATATGTGAAAATGCTTTTGGACTCAAGAATACAGGAGCAACTTTTCAAAGAGCCATGGATATTTCCTTTGCTAAAGGGATCCATGACTTTCTAGTCATTTACCTAGATGACCTTACAACTTTCTCCAAATCAGATCAAGAGCACCTAGATCATCTCAAGCAAGTATTCTTAATTTGCAGAAAATATGGTATATCACTAAATCCAAAGAAATCCTTGTTTGGCCTATAAGAATGAAAATCATTAGGCCATATCATCTCTAAAGAAGGTATTAGGATTGATCTAGACAGAATACAAGCTATCTTGCAAGTCCCTCACCCTAGAAACATTAAAGAACTACAAGCCTTTTTAGGGAAGATCAATTTTCTAAGACGATTCATACCAAATCTAGCTAAGATAATAAGATTGTTGAACAACATGCTCAAAAAGGACTCCAAGGTTAAGTGGACAATAGAAACTAAGGAAGACTTTGAAGAAATCAAAAAAGCTTTGACTCAAACACCAGTCCTCACAAACCCCAATTTTGACAAGGACTTTATCATATTCTCATTTGCAACAGAACATGCAATTGCTACTATCTTGCTCCAAAAAGATGACCAGGGATGTGAAAAACCGATAGCCTTCTTTAGCAAAGCCCTTAGAGATGCTCCACTCAAATATCAAATTATGGAGAAACAAGCATATGCACTTGTAAAGGCCATCAAGGACTTTAGAGTTTACATCTTGTACTCTCATGTGATTGCTTATGTCCCCAATACTGTTGTTAAAGACATCCTGACCCAATAAGGCATTGAAGGCAAAAGGGGCAAATGGATAGCTACCATACTGGAATATGACATTGAAATTAAACCAACAAAACTCATAAAAGGACAAGGAATACATAAACTCATGACTGAAACTAACTTTCAAGCCCTTGAAATAAATCAACTGGATAATGAGCAGGATATGGCGACTCCATAGAACAATCAAGCCTTTTTACAATCACCTTGGTATGCTGACATATCTTTTGTATTATTAAACCTGCAAGCTCCTCCAGGATTATCCAGACCTAAGAAAATATTTTTGAAAATGAAAGCTTCCAAATTTTGCATTTTAGATCATGCTCTCTTTTGGAAAAACCATGAAGGTGTTTTATGAAATTGTCTAATCAAAGAAGAAACTGAAAAAGTACTTGAAGGATTTCATGTAGGGGATTATGGTGGACATTTGT
The DNA here is from genome assembly GCA_000404065.3 of Pinus taeda. NCBI lineage: Eukaryota > Viridiplantae > Streptophyta > Pinopsida > Pinales > Pinaceae > Pinus > Pinus taeda. The sequence goes on along the minus strand of APFE031687070.1, from coordinate 2,394 downwards.
ATTGGAGATCAATTGCTAATAAAATCCTAAGGGTTGGATTTTATTGGCCCACCCTATTTGCTGATGTGAAAAAATATGTAACTTCTTGCCACAAGTGCCAAATTTTTGAAGGCAAGAAAAAGTTGCTGCCTCTGCCCCTCAAGCTCATTTCCACAGAAAGACCATTTCAACAATGGGGTTTAGACTTCATTAATGAAATCCACCTTTCATCCTCTGGCCAGCACAAATGGATTTTGACTGCTACAGACTATTTTACCAAGTGGATAGAGGCCATCCCTTGTAGGCAATCCAATGACTCAGTAATCATGCAATTCCTTGAGACCAACATCTTGTCTAGGTTTGGCTGCCCGGAAAAAATTATTACAGACAATGTTGTTGCCTTTAAATCTAAGAGAACGATTAAGTTCTGTCATAAATACCACATTACCTTGGGCCATTCTACAGCCTATTACTCTCAAGCTAATGGCCTAGCTAAATCCTCCAACAAGAGCTTGATCAACATCATTAAGAGAGTCTTGGAGGAAAACAAGAAAAACTGGCATAAAAAGCTTGTAAATGCACTATGGGCAGACAGATTGACCACTAAGAGATCTATTGGGACTAGTCCCTATCAATTAGTTTATGGAATGGAGGCAGTATTCTTCTTTGGGAATCCCAGTGATGAAGTTGCTACAAGAGATACAAGCAGAACCTAATGATATTCAAAGAAGGATCAATCAAACTATTCACTTGCAGGAGACAAGAGAGGAGGTCTATCATAGAGCTCAAGTTCTACAAGAAAAGCTTAAAAGGATATTTGATAAAAGAACCGAAGCAAAGGATTTCTTCATTGGGGATAAAGTTTTAAAGTGGGATTCTAGAAGAGAAGGTAGGGGAAACATGGAAAATTTGATTTCTTATGGAGAGGACCATTTATCATTCAGACAAGGAAATAACACCTACTTTTTGAAAAGCCTGGATGGTACAGAGGCAGATGATGGACTAGTCAATTGCAGAATGCTGAAGCATGATTTTGATCCACTGTGTTAAAGATAGCAACACTTCAATTTGTACATACTAGAGTTTACTTTCTGCAGTTTATTACAGCAATAGGATATGGAATAGATTACAGCAAATTTTGAGGAAAAGGCAAGGAATTGTGCCACCTTGGGTATTGCATTTTAAGCCTATCAGAAGAAGCTAAAGAAGCGGACTTGGGAGCTGCGAAAATATTGAGAAAAAATCAAATAGAGTACTCAAAATAGAGCTGCAATAATTGGAATGAGTTCATGAGAAATACAGACATTCCAGAGGAACCATTATGTGAACAACAAAGGAGAAATTTCATAATACAGCAAGAACTAAATATAAGGCCATCTGACCTACTGTTCTTGACGTTTCACTAGGAAAATCCATCCCCAAGTGGAGCCATTATTAGCTTCCTATACCAATAGGTTTCATTTTTCATGATTGACTAGAGAAGTGCCAAATATGTTCATCCTTTTCATGCTGCAAAGGTTCCATATTTTGTAAGGATTTCACTATGTATAGGTGGTTGACTCTTGCCACAGTTGATGAATAGCCAGACAGTCTAATCCTGGCTAGATCATGTTTGAATTTACTTGTCTTAGAATAGAGAATGAAGGTCTATACAAATAGCTCAAGCTTGGCAAACAAATAGTCAGGTAGAGAAGCAAAGGGTCTCGACTGCTTAATCTAAGACCTGGAAGAGATAAGGGTAGACTTAGATAGGAGGACAACCAAAAAGAAAAGAGAAGAATCAAGGTTTACTAGTTCAAATGCACCCAATGAGAATGAAGAGAAAATGTTAGGTATACTAGGTTGGGTAGGCTATTTTGATGGTATCGAAGCATGGTTTATGAGCAATTTTCTCCTTTGCAACAAGTTTTCATCTCATAAAAATCATAAGGTACCATGGCAAGGTGGCTACAAAACAAATGGAGCATGACTAATTCCCCTCCCCATTTCTCCAAAACAAACTTAGTAACATTCCCCCCAAGGACAATGAGATCTGCTCATTGCCTTTAGTCCACTTCATCCCATAGGAAAACTAAGTGAACATGTGTTTTCACCTAGGAAAAGCAATCCACATTTCTTTTGTAAAATGTCTTTATTCCCTTTTGCCAAGTGCCTAAACTTCACAACTAGGTATCCTTTCATTCACTCCATGCCTAAGTTTTCACTCTATAAACTTAGCCCAAATTCATACATATCCATTCCACATAGTCATTTTAACCTACTAACACTATTATATAGCTCCTATGTATATTCCCCTCCTTTACTAGGTAAAAATACATAAAATCCCAAAACAATATAATACCCCGACTCTTGGCTAACTATAGCTATATTTTAATTTTTTTTAGGGAGTTATTGGTTAACTCGGGGCCAATAACA